>JBAMBO010001011.1:0-497094 GCA_037044535.1 Lordiphosa magnipectinata
CGAATCAATTCCACATTCGGAAAGTATCTGCCATCTGTTTTTGAAGCTGCGGGTTTGGTGTGAACGCATGCTGCAATGCAGCGTTCAGTGTGAAAAGGCTATTAGAGAATTCTTTATTGATTCGGTAACCGTTCTTAAATTCAACAACAAAGTTTGGAATCTCAAAAGTTACTTTGATGAAAAGGTGAAATGGGAAAGAGAAAACTGAAATTTTATGCAGCAACTTTAAGGCCTAGGCTGACAGAGATCCTCTAACTGAACCCTCCCCGAGGGTGTCGGCTGGGCAATGGACACTGTATGCACCTCGGCTAAAAGCGAGCTATACCTAGTGTCACTTGCGCGTCTTACACCCAGGAAATGCAGTGTCTAGCTAAGGCGAAGGCCAGCACTATCCAGCTTCAGTTGGGTAGAGTTGAGCCGGAGCCATGGTTAAGAGGTGCCTGGCAGCAGGCATAAAATGCTATGGGGTGGTTCTCAAGAACAAAAAGTAACCAACATGGGTCCATTAACATGCACAAAGTACAAGACCAAACTCGGGCTGGGATATCAGCCCAAACGTCGGTGGAAGGCGTGACTGCTACCACCGGCGGGCACGGTGAGGAGAAATCCTCTCTTCGTGTCGCCAGCGGTCACACCTCTGTTGCGGTTGGAGCAGGCCAAGACAGTTGTACAGCTACTGCCAAGACGACAGATAAAGCCAAAGTGTGGCGTGGTACCGCAGTCCATGCAGACTCGGACTGCGAGTCGCACGGCGGCTCAATAAACTCGGAGGCCGAGGAAAAGCTGCTGCTCTCCCCAGTCCAGGCGGGTTCTAGTACCTCAAGTAAGGTAAGGCCCAAAAGGACCAAGGAGGGCATGCGAGCGAAGGCCCAATACAAGGCGGCGCTTAAGATCAAAGCGCGGCTCGATGGCAGCGGTAAGCTCTCCCCAGAAGAGAGCAACAAGCTGGCATGGGCCGAGCAAAAGATCAAGGAGGGTCGCAAGCACTTTGCGGAGAGACCGGCGATGAAAGCCACCTCCGCCGCATACGTTAATAAGGTGGAGGAAAGCGTGGTAATGAAGCGGCAGCGCTCATCCGAGCAAGCGAAGGCAGAGGCCCCAGCCACCAAACGGCCATGCCCAAGACCGCGGAGCCATGCTTTACCAAGCTCCACCCCAAACACACAAAAACCGACAAAGGAGTCAGCCAGCGACGTGGCAAAACGGCATCTCACCGTAGCCCTAGTCGACAAAAGCGACCCTTTCGGAAAAATGACGCCAGAACAGTGGAAGCAAGTGGAGGGGATGCTGTTCGAGGAAATTTTTAAGAGGATGGACGACCCAGCAGCGCAACCGGTAACGTTTGACGGAGCAGGCTGGCTGTTTGGAGTCAAGATCCTCAAATGCATGGACGATCTCACCCTCAAGTGGGTCAAAAGCGTCGTTGCAGACATGGGAAGCCCATGGGAGGGTGCTCAGCTGGAGGTTGTTGACAGAACATGTATTCCGTCAGTTCCGAAGGCGAAAGTGCTCTTCCCAAGGGTAGTACCAAAGGAGCAGGCGCTGAAACTGCTACGGTGGCAAAACCCGGACGTGCCAACAAGCGACTGGAAGGTGCTATATGTTGCTAAGCCCGACAAGAACGGGCAGCACATGGTCCTCCAGATCAACAAGGAGGCCGACGATTTGCTCTACCCAAGGTTCGGGAAGATGGCGTGGGGAGTAGGTAGCGTGCACCTACGACTCAAAAAGCGCCACCCGGAAGACAAGAACGAGCACACGCTGGAGGCAGGGGAGGTCGAAAAGGACCTTGGCATCGACGAGATGGTCGAAAGAGCCAGCAGCCTCGACATTACAGAGGCAGTGCACTCTGCTCAAAACGAAGGGGATGGTGTCTCAGCCATGGGAGTTGACCCATCCAGCCTGGAGAACGACGAGGATGAGGATTCAACCATGGTAGTTGACCCATCCAGCCTGGAGAACGACGAGGATGAGGATTCAACCATGGTAGTTGACCCATCCGGGCCGGGGGACGCCGACAACGATCATGCAGTTGAAGGTCCTCCAGGTCAACTTGCATAAAAGCAAGCTTGCGTCGGCGGAGCTCCTGATAACCCTTGAGGAAGGGCCCGCCGATGTGGCCTTAGTTCAGGAACCTTGGATTGCGGCAGGGAACAAGGTCTCAGGGCTAAGGTCACCAAATTACAACACTTTCCACCCCACCGCGGTAAGTAAGGCACGGACAGCCATTCTGGTAAGAAAAGGCATCTACGCTTACCTTATGTCAAATTACAGCACGGACGACCTCACAGTTGTGGCCCTGGAAGGCCACGATGATGAGCCAATAATAATGGCGTCCTGCTACATGGCACACGAGCGAGAGTCACCACCATCCGAGCTCGTACGTCTAACGGCCGAGGCGGGTAGGAAAAACCAGCCACTTGTCATCGGAACGGACGCCAACGCACATCACACAGTGTGGGGCAGTCCGGACATAAACGACAGAGGTGAGTCTTTATTAAGCTTTATACTACAAACTAACATAAAAGTAGAAAACGTTGGAGATGTGCCCACATATGTGGGACCAACATCGGCCAACGTCCTAGACCTAACTCTGACCTTAGGGAACAGTACTCAGGCATCAGAATGGAGAGTCCTCGACAGACTCTCCTTCTCAGACCACAAGTACATCCTTTTTAAGATCGAGTTCAACCACAACCAAACCAGAAAAACCTACAGGAACCCCCGGAACACCAACTGGGTGAAGTACCTGAAAACGGTAGAATCAAAACTACCCACGCCAGTGATCATCTGCTCGGTAGACGATATTGAGATGTCCGTGAAGACGCTCACGTCCAACCTAACCGAAGCATACAAATCCTCATGCAAACTCACAGTTAGCAAACGGAGAACCAGACCACCCTGGTGGACCCCAGCGCTGAAAGAGCAGAGGAAGGACGTGCAAGAATGCTTCAAACTCGCCAAAGAAGCGGATGAGCAAATAATTTGGGAAGAATACAAGATAAGACTTCGCTTCTTCAAAAAAGAAGTACGGAAGGCAAAGCAAAACGCGTGGAGAACCTTCTGCTCCAGCATAGAGAAGGTCTCCGAAACAGCTAGACTCAGGAAACTGCTGTCAAAGCAGCCACCTATGCAGAGTCAGCTGAAAACGAACGACGGCCACTGGACGGAAAGCAGCAGGGAAGCGACATGCGCTCTTCTTGATGCGCACTTCCCAGGCTGTACTGTAGTCACTGAGTCAGATAAGCCTCTTGACCTACACACGCATCAAAGCAACATCCCAACTAATATCATCACTCCAGAGAAAATCCGTTGGGCGATCGACTCGTTCGCGAGTTACAAATCCCCAGGACTGGATGGAATATTCCCAGCCATGCTAAAGACGATCAAATGCGCAATCGTCCCATGGCTGCAATCCATTTTTGAAGCTTGCTTGAGATGGAGCTATGTACCTGTGGTCTGGAGGACAGCACGCGTTGTATTCCTGCCAAAAGCGGGAAAATGCAGTCATGTGCAACCAAAGGACTACAGACCCATAAGCCTCACATCATTCTTGCTCAAAACAATGGAAAAACTGCTAGATCTCCACATAAGAGAAGGCTTGAACCTGACCTTGGAGAACAATCAGCACGCGTACACGAAAGGGAAATCGGTGGAAACGGCGCTACACTCCCTAGTAGCCACCATCGAGAAGGCACTGTACCATCAGGAATTTGCCCTGGGAGCATTCCTAGATATATCTGGTGCATTTAACAACGTCACCACAGAAGCGATAATGCGAAGCCTAAGGGCACTAGCAATCCACAAGACATTGTACTCCTGGATATACAACCTGCTGAGCTGCAGAAGAGTACAAGCCGAGTGGGGTACCACAACCATGACGAAAGAGGCACATGGAGGAACGCCTCAGGGCGGAGTCCTGTCGCCCCTTCTATGGAACCTTGTGGTCAACGAACTACTACGAAAATTCCGCAGGAAAGCACCCAAGATAACCGCATATGCTGACGACATAAGCATAATTATCATGGGGAAATGTCCATCGACTCTTAGCTCAATCATGGACTCTACTCTCAAAGAGATACTAAAGTGGGCCACAGAAGCCGGACTCAGTATCAATGCGGAGAAGACGGACCTGATTCTCTTCACCAAGAGATACAAGGTACCGCAATGGACTCCACCTACGATAAATGGAATACAGCTAACGCCAAAGAACAACGTAAAATACCTTGGAGTAGTTATCGACAGTAAACTGTCATGGAGACTCAATGTGGAGGAAAGGGTGAAAAAGGCAACCAATGCGCTATATGCATCCCAGAAGATGCTAAGCAGCACTTGGGGCCTATCACCAAGTCTAACGCACTGGCTCTTCATCTCAATAATACGACCGATACTACTACATGGCATATTGGTATGGTGGCAAGCCACGGAGAAGTCCACATATCTAAAGCTGATGGAAAAGGCCCAGCGGCAGGCATTAGTCTGCATAACGGGGGCGCTGAGGTCCACTCCAACAAAAGCACTCGAACACATCCTAGGAGTCAACCCCCTGGACATCCAAGCACGCCTCCTTGCACAAAAGACGGCCCAACGTCTTTGTGCGGCAGGCACCATGGCGCTACAAAGCTATGGACACAGCACGGTGGGTAGAGTGATCAGCAGTAGCACGGACTACATGATCCCAAAAACCAACTTCACAGGTGCATCAGCATTAATGGGACCAGAAGACTGGCGTATAGGACTGGCCCAGGAAGCAATGCACCTATTTACAGACGGCTCCAAGATGACCTCAGGAGTCGGAGCCGCTGTATACTGCGATGAGCCGGAATTGAGGCTCTCCTATAAACTGCCAGACCACTGCACCATATTCCAGGCGGAGGTCTTCGCAATAAGGAAAGCAGCGGAGCTGGCAGAACAATACGCACCAAACAACCAAATAAACATATACGTTGACAGCCAAGCGGCAATCAAAGCAATGCAAAGACACACCATTAATTCCAAAAATGTTCTGGCAAGCAGGGAGGCAATAGATTCCCTCAGCATCTCTAGAAAGGTGCAAATCTATTGGATTCCCAGCCACCGGGGCATTGATGGAAACGAAATGGCTGACAGTCTCGCAAAAGCCGGAACCGCACTAAGCCAAGAAGCAACACTAAACATATCTATCGCCGTACAGACGCTACACAGCAAACTGGAGGAGATAGCGGAGAAAGAAGCAGAGGAAAAGTGGAAGAACACAACCGGCTGCAGAATCTCAAAAATCATGTGCAAGACAAGAGACAAAAAACTCACGCACTATATGCTACAGCTCCAAAGAAGAGACTGTAGACTGCTTATAGGCATACTAACTGGTCACTGCCTAGCAGCCGCTCACGCGAAAAAGCTAGGCATCACGACAACGGACATCTGCAGGAAATGTAAGGAACCTGGAGTCGTTGAAACTCTGGAACACCTCATCTGCAGCTGCCCAGCGATCGCTAAGACGAGACTAAAACATCTGCACTCCCCAAGTCTCAACTCTCTTGAAGAGGCGGCAAGGAGGTCTCCCAAACAACTATTGGCATTTGCCAAAACGTCAAACATCCTCTTGGATTTCTAATGGTACCCAGAAAAAGCCACCCGGCCTCACTAAGGACCGTAAGGTCTATGTGTGGTCCCTACAAAGGGCCAGCCGGAACTACCTACCTACCTAAGGCCTTTGCGCCACAAGATCGCTTTCTTAACTCACAAAAGAAGACTTTTTCAAATGACGAATTTCTACTATAACCCTCAGAGGAGATTTTTAGCTATCTCCTAGAAGCAGTAGTTACTTACCTCTGAGAAGTGTCCAAATTAGATGAGATCACGCCTCTCCCTTAGGGGCCGAACACATTTCGCTATTCACACCGACACGAGCCGAACTCATGCCGAGTCTTGGGCCAAGAGAGCAAATAGCTTTCAGTCGCTGAACAATTCGGACTTGATGGAAAGTGATAACTGCGCACTGAGTAAGTATGTATGTATGTATATTGCATATGTATATGGGAGAGTATAGAAAGTTAACAAAAAGCTTAACGGTACATTTAACACTTTACGTATACAAATATAAAATACAATTACAGTTACATAAATTCATTCACAGAAAGTAAAGTGTGGAAAGGAGGGGGGCTTACACCGGTTGAATTTACTTACAATCAAAGAACATGCAATATCTAGATGCGATATTTCAAATTTAGTATGAGATGTCGCATCTAGATGTAGCCATGGCCTTTGCCTAAATACAATACAAATATTTTAGTTTTTTTTTAGTTTTTCTGCTTAATATAAAATCGGTCTCTGTGGCATGCAGAGATTATAGTAGCTGCGCTTATCCCAGAAATCAATTCCCTTCCAGCCGCACCAACCTTTTATCTGTATGGTAGCCAAATCATCTGCACCTGTATAATGTGGATCGAGTATTAGAAACTTCACCTGACCCGTCTGCACACAATAGTCCACACCAATGATGGTGTGCGCCAAGACGCCGCCGCCAATCATCACCGGTGTGCCTTGCGTCTGGAAATGCATGGCCAGCTCCGAGGCAATCGTGGCCAACTCGGCCCCCGAGGACACATGCAGAATTTTGGAATCCACATTGAGAAAGCCCTGCAGGCACATGCTAAGCTCCGTGGAGCCTATCCATTGCGTCGAACCCACAAAGGAGGCGGGTTTATCATTGATTTTGTGCAGATACTCCTGTACTTCCAAATGCGTGGGTATGGGCGCATTGGTATAACCTTGCAGCACAAACCAAGAGCAAATGGTCTGCAGCGAGCGATAGGCACAGCCCCAACCCTTATCCTGGATTTGCTGCTGCAGATAATGGTAGTAATGATAGCTGCCATTAACCAAATACTCCTTGCCCTCGGACACACCACTGGGCCTTAAGCCCAAATGGGTATTAAGTAACGGCGTCCAGGTGGCGTTTTCTTCGACATGATCATCAAATCGACATTGATTGGCTCGCCGGAAATAGGGCCTGGAGACGGGCAAGGCAAACTGGCGATGCAATCGTTTTCTTCGCTCCAACATGAGGGGCTCATCATCACCCAAATCCTCGAGATAAGCACAGCTTAGGAAATGGCCAAAGTCCTGGGGATAGAAATGATAGCTTCGTGGCACTAAAAGCTGACCACCCTCAGACTCCAGTAAATGCTCTCTCAGGCTCTGCTCGAATAATCGCAAGGCCCGGCAGATGCTTTCAATAAGAACATCATAGAGCCGCAGCAATTTGGTTTTCCTGCACAAAATGGCCATCGCCTCTACCTCCAGGGGCAGCTCCATCTTAGGCTCCTCCAGCGTGGTCAAACATATGCTCAAGGCGGCATGGGGTGGTGCTTCGGGGGCCACAGGCTCTCGGGTTCTACAGCGCAACACGTCCAGAGTGATCAACTCGTAGTCATAGGGATTGCCGCTACCCAAATCCTTGTCCTTTCCCTTTTTCTTATTGCCCGTTGGCGGCTCCTTGGGAAGACTATCGATGAGATCTTCTATTTTCGATTCACTGGTAAATCTCTTATCCTGTGGCCCACTGCTGGTCACCCAGATCTTTGTCTGTGGTACATGAAACACCAGACTTCCATCGGCCACTCGTTTCCTCAGCACATGCATCTCTCGGGACAAGGATTCCCGAGTGCCGGATGTTTGCAAATTGAAACCACATTGCAGGCGTGTGAAACAGAACTCCGAATACAACTCCTTGCCCTCCGTTACCTCATATGGCACCTCTTCCAGCTTTCCATGCACCAGGAAGGAAGCACGCAGTCCCACCAATGTACCCAGCTCACATTTCAATAAAATGGGATTATCTGTGATATCCACCGATGAGATCACCTCACTCATATGCGCCTCTGCATCTGAGCAATCTCCAAATTTAACCAAACCGCATAAATCCAATTCGGCTGGAAATCGCTGCTGTACTTGCTCATAGTTCCTCTGACCAGCCTCACTGGACTTGGACTCGATGGTAAAGCTCAACACCAGCAATGTACCCTCGCCATAAAAAACTCCGTATAGAACACCGCTACACTGTTGTTTTACACGCTCCAGACGCTAGCCAGTGGAAAAGAGTTGGTTATGAGGTGTCGAATCCTTAATGGTGCACTTACCTTGAGTACAAATGAGGAAATTTTAAGTTTGGGCAGCATATTTGTGGTAAATGAGTTAAATTAGTTTTACTAAAAATTGCACAGCTGGCAACTAGCTCTTTTCCAGCTAAACTTGGCGGCGTCGACTATCGATAGTTGATAACAAAATATAATGAGGGTATTCACTGTTGCCGTTATCGAATTTCCGTATATTACTCCATCATATGTGTATATTACTACTCATCGTATGTTATTTCGAAATCAAAGTAGGCGTCAAGCTTTTCTAGGAACAAAAACTCCATATAGCGGTTTTTTGGCTGTCGAGTACCATCTCTAAGGGAAATGCAATAATAGCAAAGCTCGCAAATAAGTGTTGACACTTTTTTCCATGCGTTCAGTCTCACTTAAAAACAGAAACATTCAAAACACACACGCTCTCTCACTGAGCAGAACACTTTTCTGCTCTGCTCTTGTGTTTTCTGTTTCGTTAGTTCGCTTGAGCAAAACCAACGAGTCTGTCTGCCAATAACAACTGAGAGAGACACTTTTGAGCGAGAGCTCACCAAACAACTGTCTGCAAATGAGCAGAACACTAAAAGTGTCAGCAAAAAGTGTTATTTGTGTGTATTGTGGTAGGCCAACTTGTTGTGTTTGTTTTGTTTGGCGGTGGGGTTGTGTATGTGCAATGTTCATATACATAGATATTATATGTACATATGTACAAAATTAATTAATTATTAAAATTTAAAAATATTATTTAATTAAATGCGTTATAAGCTAGTTTATTTATGATTATTATTTATTAAGAATAAAGCTAAATAACTAACAAAAAATTTATTTTTACCGCACTTGGAGTGCTGCGGTTTTCATTTAAATTCATTTCATTTTATATTGATAGGTTAATAATAATAATTATTTTTTCCATAATTAATTAATAATAATTAATAATTAATAATAATTATATTTCCAAATGACGCTGATTATATTTACAAAGATCGTTGACTGAGAAACACACACACAGGCGCCACACACACATTTAAAGAAGACACTTTTTACGCGTGCTCTCGACAAAACGGTCAGTGAAAGACACAAGCAAAACAGAAACAAAAAAAGCGGTCTTTGGTTGAGAGAAACAGATATTGAGCAAAACAGAATTGAAAGTGTCTTCTAGCAACCGCTGTTCGTTGTGTCTGTAACAGAACAGTTTTACACAGACACGCTGATAGTGTTAACAGTTTTTTGCGAGCTCTGAATAATAGTCCATTATACCATCAGACATATTGATTTTAATTAAAATCTACCGCGCGCTTTTAAAGATATTCAATAATAAAACTCCTTCTGGAGGTACCTTTACCAATTGCACGACTAAAATGCATTTTTTAAGATTGCGTTCCCAAAGACTCTGTCCACATTTGGTGAATTTTCTAGATTTTTATCTTAAACCATTAAAAACTAAGTTAAAATTGTTATCGCTGGGTGCTGCTAGTACCTAAGTACCCATAAAACGCGAACCCAGGTTTTATTCGTTAAACTGGGTATGAGGTCCTTTTTTATTATAATTTTAGGTTTTTATGCCGGGTTTTTAAAAAAGTTGGATTTTGTCGAACTGTGTAATACATGAAATCGGTATTCGGGAGACACCAAGAGAGGGCGATTCATTGTTTGGAAACAGGTCATTGCAAACACCGCCGTTTGCAAATTGGGATGGTCCTTAGGTACTCGGCACTCCGGCTGCCTTTCAGCGGAGCGTCGCGACGCAGCGGAAGTACACGCCAAAAAATTGTTAGCAACTCGCGCAACAACACAAATTTGTATCATTAATGTCTATTACACACCTCTTACACACAGACTCTCAAACCACATTTTGAAGGTATTCGAGAACCTACAATATTGATCTGCCGTCTTTCTGGACATAAGACAGGCGTTCGATCGCGTTTGTCACGAGGTCCTGTTATTCAAGCTTAAGTCCCTCCTCCCTCCAGAACAATATCTGCTGATTCGCTCCTTTCTCCTAGGGCGCCGTTTTACGGTTGAGCTGAGAGGCGAGCGATCAAGCATCCGTCCCATTCTTGCAGGGGTACCTCAGGGTAGTGTTTTCGGACAGGTACGATACTCTCTTTTAACCTCGGATCTGCCGTATCCAGTTGCACAACGCACCTATATCGTCAGGTACGCTGACGATACCGATTTTCTTGCATCCAGCAACAGCCGCAAAAGAGCATCTGCTAAGGTCCAGCAGTTCCTGGATGGCTTTGGTCGTTGGGCGAACCGCTGGAACATAGCCATTAATCGTTCAAAAAGCCAATACTGCACCTTCGCTATCAGACGCGGGAAAGTTGCTCGAGTGCGACTTCTAGGGTCAAGAGTCCCATATTTGAAATCTGGGGTTAAATATCTTGGTGTGACATTGGACATTGTGGTACGAGCAGCTGCTAAGGCGAAGGAGCTTGATTGGCTTCTCAAGCCTCGTAGCGGACTTTCGTTGCGATCCAAAATCCTTGATTACAAGGCTGTTATCATGCTTTCCTGGACCTAAGGGATCCCGTTTGGGGTACGGCATGCTCCACTACACTCAAGAAACTAGAATCTTCTATAAGCCGAGTATTACATCATTGCTGATGCTCCCTGGTATGTGAGGCATACAACTTTATATCGCGATTTGGATGTTTTGCAATTATGCGCCCAAATCAATATGCATACTAGTAGGTATCATGACCGACTGGTGGCCCACTCCAATAGACTTGCATCTGAATTGGCTACAAACAGGCTCAGAAGACGCCTTAACCGACGAATTCCCCCTCAGACCTCTGGGTCCATGGAAGGCATCCCTCGGGCCGCCTCATCAACTTGACATAAGTGTCCCCTTGGGACTATCCCCTACTAATATTTGCACGCTGCTGGTTTCCCCAGCAAGATGACAGATCACTCCCAGGACCTGTGCTGCGTGTTAAGGTTATATCCCAGGCTAAACCCCGGATAGTATTAGAAATTTTTGTAACCTATTTGTAAATAGATTAAGTTCTATGTATCAAGTATTCTTCTAGCTATCATTAAAAAAAAAATCAATCAATTTAATACAACAGCACATTTAACAAATTCGAATTCGACAATTTTTGTCGAAAGTGAAAACCGGAAAAGGCCTGAAAAACTTCTGTGTAATAAAAAGAAAACGGCAGCTAACCAGACCAAACCCAGCTACAATCATAACCTTTCAAATTTTGTTGGCGATGAACTTATTTAAGTTCAAAAATGTGTCTCAGTGTAATATGTTCCAAGCTTCCTGTCACAAGTGGAAGTGACTTTTAGTTAAAGTTGCTGCCACATAAACTAACAAATAACAGAGTAAATTCTAAGTTTATCTGACACATAGCAGCTACCTAGGAGTATTGAAAAAAGTTTGTTTTTCAATTTCCATCAGCGGAAACATGTACAAAAGCCGAGCACGTTGTTGTTGTTATTGCAGCTTTATCATATTTCATCATAAGCGAACTTAACTAATTAAGATCCGTAAGAGAATAAATTTAAAAAAAAAAACCAACTTTTTTTACACACACATATAACATTTATTAAATAATATATAGGTATATATTGAATTCGGCATAGAGTGTATAGTAGATTCACTGAGAAAAAACTTTATAAATGTTAATTCCGACTCTCCGCTCGATTTGTTCGCTAATGAAAAATGTTATACATTTATATATATATACAAAATACCATAAAATATATTCAATTAATTGCTGCTGTGCCTCTTATATTTTGTTTTGTTTTTTTTTTTAGTTTTTAAACTGGAATATCTTTTGCTTCTAGTAATTTACAAATATTAATTAAGCATTGTTTATATAATATATTAATATAAATGAGACATACATAACTACAAGCTACTCTACTAGTGTTTCTTTTGTTTTCTCACAAATTTTCTAATTCAAATTCCATTGCTAAATTGTAGTAAATGTATTTTGCGCAATTAAAACACAAGCTTAATTCAACGAAATGAAAGCGAAATTCTCTCTTTTGTTTCAATTTCCTTACTATTTACGAAATTTCAAACACAAACAGCCGCACCCGTTTCTTGCCTGGTGCTACTTCTTTTGCTTGGCAGCCGAAGTTTCCAATTTTGTTGATGGTATAGCCGTTGGCTCCCTGCGTGCAGCCGTTAATATGGTGACGCTGGGGCTGGCGGGCTTTGTCGTTGTCATCGAAGTTTTGCAGCCACTGGTCTTTTGAATTTTAGAAGCATTGCCTGGCGGTGGGGTTTTAGCTGCAAGTTGAAATAAGTCAATTTTTATTTTAATTCGAAATTTTTGTTCAAAATTCGATTCATCACTTACCCATTTCCAATTTCTTGGACTTGCAACCAGCCGCCTCATGTACTGACTTTTCCTCCGCTTTTTGGCTGACTGCTTTGGACTTTTCTGGCTTCTCCAGCGTTTGATTGGGCGATGATGAGGACTCCCCTTCGGCATATTCCTCTATGGCGGGCATAAAACCCTCGGACACACTGCAACTATCCTGAGTGCTGGTGGGTGAATCTTTTTCCTCAGCAATCCGGGGCAGTAGCTCACAATTGGCAAGTGAAACCACATCCGTAGAAGGAACAGCATTTGCTGTGGTTGTCACTGGCACGCTTTGCCTTTGAGATTCCTCAGCAACGGTAATAGCAGCAGCAGCAGCAGCAGCTGGTGCCACCGACTGAGTTACGGCTCCTCCTGCTCCTGTTGCGCCTGTAGCTCCGCCTGTGCCTGATGGCCGCCAGGTGGTTGCCACCACCCTTTGGTGTGTGGCCTGTTTGATGGGCGGCGAACAGCAAAGTGGTGAGATCTTTGTCTCTGCACTTCGCGGATGCAATCTATCTGGCGACAAGGCTCGTCGCAACAATGGAGAACTTGGCTCCGCTGACTTGGTTCGAGCAAATCCTCCTTTTTTGTTGTTCGAATTGACTGCTGCTTGAAGGGTGGGCAGAGTGCTGCCTGGACTATACGATTGGGTGGTATTAGAGGCTCCGGGCTGATGACCCACCAGGGGGAAGGCCAGAGGCGAGGGGGAACGCGTGGGCGAAGAGGGGAGTGGGGAGGGTGAGGGGGTGCGTGCCAAGGGAGAGAGTGGTATGTGACCCACAGATTTTCGCCGATTGGGCAATGAATTATTGCTTGTGGTGTGCAGTGTTTTCAGTCCTCCTGCCGGATTGGCGGTGCTCGAAGGAGTTGATGCATGTAGCTTGTGCTTGAGACCATGAAGGGTGGAGGGACGTTGGTAGAGCTGCGGTACCACACCAGTGGGCGAGACTAGAAGATGGAATAAAGAACGTCAGAGGATTCCCTGGGGGCTGGAGTGACGGTTGACTCACCTGGCACATTTCCCACAGAGGTGGGACTGCTACCAACGACGGCTCCAACATGGGGCAAAAGTACCACTTGGTTAGGTGGAGCAACCAGTGGCAATTGCACTGGAATAAGTGCTGCTGCCCCTCCCCCATTGGAACCACTCGAACCTGTGGGCGTATTGGGCGACGAGGATGAAGGTGAAGTAGATGAGGAATTCGCTGCCGACTGGCTATGATACGATGAGTCCAAAGGTGAAAGATTTCTGGCCGATGGCGTGGTGGGTGAGCTGGTGCCGGCAGAAAACTGTAAGAGGAAAGATGCTTAGTCAAGGGAGGGGACACTAGTGGACTAACTTACCTGTTGCATCTCCGCGTTGGCTCTCTTGCTGCTGATCCTCCGGAACAGTGAGGTCTTTCGCTTTTTATCATGTTCCCGCTTGGTTTGCTTCTTCTGCCGATTGAGTCCCTTCTTGGCCAACTTGCTCTGCATGAGATCCCGTTTTCTTCCACCGCTCTGTATGCTTGTATGCTCCAATGGAGTGGCCCTCAAGGTGACATGTTCGCCCCCGCTCAAGAGTAGCTGCAACACTTGGGTATGGAATAATCCCTGAACAGCTTCCCCATTGACATGAGTAATCAAATCGGCTGGCCTCAAGCCCGCCTCAAACGCCGGACTACCCTCATCCACGGCCATGACCAGATGATGCATTGTATAGAAATCCGTATCGCCGTAATAGACGCGTATGGTGTGCACGGTGAAGCCAAAGCCACGGGGACCCCGACGTATGATAATGGGAGGTTTCAGATTGGTTACCAACGGCGAAAGCTCGCGACAAGGTGAGGTATCCCTAGAGCTGGCCGTGCTTGAACCATTACCACCACCGCCCGGCGATTGAATGCCACACAGTTGGGCAGCCAATTGCGAATTATCCAACGAGGTCATCAAAGAGAGACCCAAAGCCGAAGCAGATTTAACTATGGAACGCGAACGATGATGCTTCGTGTTGTTGCTGCTGCTGCTGCCATCCATTGACTTGGGTTGATGCTGCAGCGCCAAGGGAGACTGCTCCCTCATGTTGATGTTCATGTTCTCCGTTGAGGAGCTGCCCGCCGAGATGGTCTCATCCTCAATAGAAATGGAGAAACGAGGCAATATATCGCGAGCACATACACCCTTACGCTTGCGATTGATTTGTGGTGAAAAGTCATCGCTATCAGTTTGTGAGCTCTCCGGTGTGCTTCGCGAGAAACTGCTCACCGTGGCCGTGGGTGGTGTGGCAGCGGTTTGGGTGGGCGGAGGAGTTGCTGGAGTGCTAATGATAGTTGTTGTATTCGGTGGCATGCTGTGTCGTTGCTGTAATCGTTGAACAGCGGATGTGGGTTGTTGTAGATAATGCTTAAGCATGCGAAGCTCTGCATCATTGCCAATGGTAACATTATGCAAGAGTTCGGGCAAAAACTCGGTATCTGGTGTGGAGGGCACTTTCAATTGGCTGGAGGAGAGCTGAAAGTGGAAATGGAAATGTGTTCGTTAATCGAAAACCAATTAAGTTTAGGTGGTACTTCTTTACTCGTTATATAAGAAGGATTTTCAAGGAACGAGTAGCGAGTAACTGCAAAAGATTATGTGGTACTTGTTACTCGGTTAATATGAAAGAGTTTCAAGGAAAGAGTAGCGAGTAATTGGAAAAGTTTATTTGGTACTCGTTACTCGGTACATAAGAATGAGTTCCAAGGAACGTTTTGTTTTTTAAACCTCATTCAATTGAACTATCTTCGGTTTTCTTTACTCTCTAATGTTCAGTAGCGAGTAATTAGAATAGAACAACACATTATTTTAGTCTAACTGAATTCTAGGGAATCTTTTACGCTTTCTCCATACTTTTTTCGGTAGCTAGAGACGCAAAAAAAAGTGAAAAAAAAGAAATGTTACTCGCTTCTTAAGTTAATATTATACAGTCTAATTATTTACACAAATTTTGATAAAAAATCTGCTTAAATAGAAATGATTGCTGATGCTGCAGCACTTAAAAACGATTAAAACGGTTCCATACGCAAATATTTTAATCAAATATGTCCAAAAAGTCCCCTAATTTGGTCCATTTACCAAAATTTTCCTCAAAATTTGGGCAAATCATTTTCCTATAGGACCTTAGCTAAATATATCCGCCTACTCTGCTGTTTTTAGCTATTTGCCTGTGGGTCCTCAGCTTTATTCTCGATTGCAATTACTTAACCAGCTTTTCTTTACTCGGTACTAAAACTTTACGCGGAACTCTCTCTATTGTTCATTCAGTTACGGTTTCTAGTTATTGGTAAAATATCTTTACTTAACTTGTTCAACTTGTTTAGTCATGCTTGGTATTTTAAGTAGCGATAAACCAGTCCGGTTACTCATTCCAATTTAAATATTTTGTTGCTCATTACTTGCAGAAGCTTTAGTTGCCATTTACTTACATATAGTATGCTCGACTAGCAAAAAATTTTCATAAATTTTGATCAAAATGTGTCTAATGAGACCACAAATTATGAAACTTCTCCGCCATATTTTATAAAATTGTTTACATATGGGCATTTCCACAGAAAGCTAAACCAAAAACCGAAAACATCGATTCATTTTATGCAGCTAACTTATCTTATGTATATCAATATAAGTTCTTGAATCAAAATTTTTATGTTTTTTAGGATTACGCAAAAGGATACATATATAAATTTTTGAAAAGCATCACAAGAATAGCGTTAGAGAAAGGCTTGTCACGTAACGTATGTCACTTTGCGTATCATAATGAGTCAAAAAATATATAGTTACAACATTGCAGATCATGTTAAAGTTAGTTGCATTAAAAAACTCGACTGCATTCCGCAGAGATTTGCTCTTTTGTGAAAGCAGACAAAACGCACTTCAGTATTGTGTCACGTTGCGTATGCTTTTTTGTCTGCCTATATCTTGGAACCTTACTGTCTACAACTCTCAGCTTTTACATTAAATAAAGTGCTACTCAAGTGCTATCCAAAAATCTAAATGCGGAAATTTATGGTAAAATTTTTCTTTGTTTTTCTTCATAATAAAGTCAACAAATTCGTACGATTGTCACGTTCGTAGCTGTGGAAATGCCCATATGGAACCATTGTTATCGTTTTGAGTCCTGCCAAATCTACAACCATGTCTATTTAACCAAATTTTCATCAAAATTTGGGCAAATTATTTCCCCGTGGGACCTTAGCTTTACTCTTCAATTTCTCTTGATTCCTTGGTATGATTCAGTTCTTATTGTCTACCTTTCTTCTGTTTGCTGTCTACTCGTTACATCTCTCGTAACTTTAGTTTTGCTTTTTAGGAATTCTTGTTGTTATCAAATAGCTTTCTACTACTTAAACTTTTCTTTTTTACTAACTTACACGCTGCTGTTGGCTTTCTTCTCGTTACTTTTAATATAATGTGGCCATCATACAATTATTATAAGTTCCAATACATTTCAAATTCTTCGCTTCGCTTACCATCTAACTTGTATCATTTCTCTTTGCTCATTGCTTACAAACGCCTTCATTGTCATTTACTTACACATTTTTTGTGCGACCTTCTCTAGGTTTACAAACTCGTTAATTTTTGATTCTTTTATCTGTCTGTTAAATACTTTGGTCCCTTGGTAATTCAATCTCGCGCGGTCATGACACAGATCTTACTGTCTACCTTGCTTCTGTGTGCTATCTACTCGTTATATATTTCGTCACTTTGGTTTATATTCCAATTTTTTCAATTCCACTTTCACAAAAGTTTTGTGATTTAGAGTCCAAACCTAGTACTAAAACCGGTTTTAAGTCACAAACATTTTGTGGAAGTGTTTATTTATGCTTTTTAGGACAGCATTCTATCATTTAAACTTTTCTTTTTTGACTAGCTTACTTTCTGCTGTTGGCTTTCTAGTCTTTACTTTTTATATAATGTTGTCATCATTGAATTATTATAAGTTCCAAAACATATTAAATTGTTAAAAGTTTTAGATTTTTACCATCTAGCTTGCATATATTTGCTTTCTACTCGATATGTGCTTTTCTCGTTACTTGATGTTGCATGATTCTGCCTTTATAAATGTCTTTTAAGTTCCTTTTTGTTAAAACGCTACTCTTTGTACTAGCTTACTATCTTCCATAGTGTTTATCTACTCGTTGTGTGCATCTCTCTTTAGTTTACTTTAATTATTTTGCCTTTTCAGAGTTTGTTCATACCATCGGCATACTCTTTTCCATTCTAGCTTAATACTTAATACTCCTTATATGCATCTCTGGTTACTTTCATTTTTACTATTCTGCCTACACATATTTAATACTTGTTATTTGTGCCTTCACAGAGATTGTTTTGTAGACCTAAGTTCACGTGTTATTAATTTGCCTAGCTACCTGTACTCGTTGTGCTCAAATCGTCATAATTTGTCTCATTACTTACATCCAATTTGCGCAATTGCGGTGTATTCAAAAACTTATTAACCACTCCCTCATTGGCAGCTGTTATCGCCATTCCCGTCTTTAGCTTGGGCAAAGTTCCCGTAGATGAGATGCTGGCGGTGGCCATTGATGTGCTGGCTGTCTCTTGGGCACGTGAGGGCAACGAGGTCAAAGTGGGTGTTCCCCTGGGACCACCATCTGTAGTGGTGGCATGTCGTGACCAACTGTAATGCTGCTTTCTATACTGTGGTGTATAAGAGCTGAAGCTACCAAAAACGGGCGTATCGTCCGTATCATCTGTATCCTCACCGCCCAGATCATGATTATAGCGATCCATGCGAGCTGAAGGCAGGAGTTAAGGCATTAAAGTTTACACAGAAACGGTCACTTACTGTCAAAATAGCTTGTGTCATCCTCATGCGAGAGTTGCGGCACAAATTCCGCCTTCTGACGCAACAAAGAATTCCAATCCATGCCCTGGAAATAAACATGCTCCTTCATCTCTAGGGCACCCGTTTGAGTGCCCAGCCGATCACGTGGATTTTGTTGAAGCAACTGTGTTATGATATCCTTGGCTTCCGTTTGGACGGGCCAATCCTCGCTATCGGGCCATTCGATATCATCGTTGACGGTGTGGGCAAACAGTTCCTCGGCCGTCTCCCCAAAGAAGGGCACACAACCAATCAGGAATTCATACAAAATAATGCCCATGGACCACCAATCGACGGGTTTGCCATATCCCTGACGGAGTATGACCTCGGGTGCTATATACTCGGGTGTGCCATAGACCTAGAAATTAGAAGATGTTAGTAAAACGTATAAATACGGGGCTGATTTTACTCACCTGCTTGTCCGAAAATTGACGCGTCTCCGAGTCAATGTAACCCTCATACAAATTGGTGGCCAGCGACATTAGTCCCATCTTGGACAGACCAAAGTCCGTCAGTTTGATATGCCCCAGGGCCGTAATTAATAAATTATCCGGCTTGAGATCACGATGGACAATGCCATAGCTATGTAGATACTCCACAGCTAATACTGTTTCGGCAAAATAGAAACGTGCCATATCCGCGGGCAATGGTCCGATATTCTTCAATAGGGTACCACAATCTCCACCCTCCACATACTCCATGACCAGGCACAAATGCTTCTTGGTCTCAAATGAGCAGTACATGCTGACCACAAAGGGATTATCCGCAAAGCTCAGTATATCTCGCTCAGCAAACACCTGTTCCACTTGATTGCGCAGTATGAGATTATTCTTGTTGATTTTCTTCAAGGCAAAGCGCTGGCGAGTGGTCTTGTGCTTAACCAGATAGACGGCTCCATAGGCGCCATTTGAGATCAGCTTGACAATGTCAAAGTCCGTTTCAAGCGGTAGAGGTTGGGCTGCTGCTTCGACTTCGCCTTCCTGCATTTGGCTTACAGCTAGGGCAAAACTGGGTGCCGCTTGATTATCACACGGCGCCACTGGTGTCTGAGGCGGTTGCCTGGGCATTTTGGGCAGTGGCGTACTACTGCCACTATCCACTATGATGCCATCCAAACTCAGATTGCTCAATTGCTTGGCCGCACTGGTCAGTGGAGAATTAAGCAGCAGCAATGAGTTGGCTGCCTCCGTTTGTGCCTGCTCTGCGCACAACTGTTGCGACTCCCTTATCTCCTCCTGCAGTTCAGCTATCGGATCTCGATTCAAGCCCAATTTATGTATTATATACTGCGGTATATCTGCCTTAATCACAGGCATGGCCTTGGCCTGACCTTCGGCCGCTTCAAGCAACTCGTAGAACTCTTGTGGATCAAATTCTAAACATTCCAGCAGGCGTGCCGGACGGGATATGATGAGAAGTAATTTTTTGATTACACCATTCAGTTCAGCGGCGGCCTCGGGTGACTTTTCCTTAGTCTCGACTAGCAAACGTTCTAGATTTTCGCTTAATTCGTAGAAATATTGCGACGTAATCAACTTGGCCTCGGATTTGTGTAGGCAATCGCGTGCCATTTCTAAAACCTGATGGTGCACAAATCTGCAAGAAAATGAGTAATAGAGAGGAGCTTTGGGATCGCTAATTCGGTTTTGTATGTACTTACCTCACTATGGGCTGAGAATCTCGAAAGCTACTGCAGGCGGCACTTTTATTCTCATTGATGAAATGCTTCAGACGCTCCTCCATCTGTTGGGTGGCCTTGGGAAATCGTTCCTTATACAGCGTATTCATGACAGCAATCTCATTGTCCACAATGGGTGAGCGAGATGGACTGGATAGCGAGCGCGAACGTGGACGAAAATAGGGTGACATGCGGCCTGGAGCTGAGGCAGTGCTTTGATTACCACTACCACTACTACCACCACCACCTGCACAGGTCAAGCTTAGTTCGGCACAGCAATTGAGACAATTGCCGGGCGCTAGCTTTGGTGTCTTAAACTGCGACTGCTTCTGAGCTGCAGCCAGGAGTAGAGCACAATGCTTGCTGCAATGTTGCTTTAGATGTTCAGCACAGCAAGCTCCGGCTGCCACAGCTGTCGCATCCTCCTGGGGGATTTGATGTGACAATTGATTTAAAGCCTCTTGGCTAGAGCATTGCGAGGATAGATTTGAGCTACCCGGTGTGGTGCCATAGCCCGATGAGGGAAGCGAAGCCACTGACCAACGACGTCCATCTACCACACCACGACACGAGGCTATCCGTTTAATGGGAGCAAAGGCAAATGGCATGGGTGAATTCAGGCGTGGGCTATCCACAGGACTGGCCGAGTAGGGGGAATGACCGCGAGATCCGGCTGCAACTGCTGCCAAGGCAGCTGCGTTTGTGACCAAACTGAGACGATGATGAGCCACACCCGTAGAGGAGAGGCCACTGGAGGAGCCAGTGCTTGAGGCGCCAGAATTGCGCATAACCACACCATGCAAATTATGATGGTGATGATGATGATGATGGTGATGGTGTGGATGATTATGATGATGGTGCTGCTGCTGCTGCTGTTGCTTGGACAAGCCGATACCAGCACAGCTACCGGAACGTGCGATATTAAGACCAGGCGGAGCTGTTACGGTAGCCTGCTGAAGCGGGGCAGTTGCAGCCGTGTGCAACTCCTGATGAAAATAATTGCCCGTAAGACAGGGAGCCGATTTGCCCAGCGAGGAGTGACGCATGCGCAACAAATTGGAGGTTTCTAAAAATAAAATATTTCGTTTTTAGGAAACTTTCGAACACTCGACTTCTACCCAAAAACACCTACCACTGCTCACCGCCCTTAAGGAGTTCGTATGCTGCTGATAGGAGATCTTGCGCAACAGAGCCGTATATCCCCTGGAATGCAAGGAATTCGCACTGCCCGATAGGCCACCAGAAGAGCTTTTGGTTAGATTAAGATTTCGCATCATTGAAGAGCCATTGGTGCTGCTATCATTGCCCAGGGACAGTTTAGCTGGCGATGTGGGCAACATTTCCAGGCCACTGCACGACTTCATGCTGCTGTTCGAAGAGGAGGCGGCAGCAGTCAAGGCCGCCGCGGCTGCTGCTGCAGCTGCAACTTCCTGATCCGAATCATCAAAGATGAGCACACGCGCCGAGTAACTGGATTGGGGACGTATACGAGATAGATTCGCCGTACTCAATTGTCGCTTGGCCACAGGACTGTCACCACTTTGACTATCCATGGATATGGCTGCATCGCTTGCATCGATTTCACTTGCCACACTACGATTAATGAATTCCTTATCGCTTTGCGAATCATCGCCCTTCTGTGGTGTCGAGGTGGATATTTTGCTGGTGGTGGTGCTAGTCCGCTCACCCGTTGACGATGATGAAGAGGATGATGATGATTGTGGTGGTGGACGACTCATCTTGATCTGGTTATTGCTGACTCTGGGGCTTTAAAAGACTGACATTTTGTCTCTGTTGTGGCTATTGCCGGGCATGGCGTTGGCTGGGAACAAAAAACAAATAAAAACAACAACAACAATTAGCATATAGCCTCATATCAGACACTGGCAATTACTTCCATACACATGCCCCAGCCCCAACCCGAGGACTAATTAATCTTGTTGAATTTTCATTTTCACACAGAAATATAAATATCATTTTGTTGTGTGAACAGATTAAAAATATATATCGGAAGCGTTGGATTACATATATAGACAAAAATTGTACATATATACATGTAAATATGTATGCAGTTTAGGGTGGCCCAAATATGAAATGTTTTCCAGTTGCTCTGGATTGCGACAAATATTTAGGTTAGGTTTTTCTTCCACAGACTTGTGCATGATTCTCAGAGAACTCCATTGTGCCTGTGATCTTGCTCTTGATTTATAAACAAAGCCAAATTAATTGCCTTTTGGACGTTAGCTAAAGTCTTTACCTTTCAAAAATTCTTTGAAAAAAATGAACCGAACCATTTCTTTAGTGATTTTTATTCAAGTTTTAGCTTGTTCGAAAAAACACAGATTCAGTTTAACAGCAACGAAAGGCCAAGCTAACTTCGTCTGTGCCGAAGTTTTTATACCCTTGCAAATGCTGTTTTTGAAATAGCAGAGTTTTGCGACCGCTAGCATTAAAATCAAACATTTTTCCAACTAAAACCCATTTTCCAACAGATAGTCATCAGATTTCGCCCAAATTTCGTGAATCTTTTTGAAAACATATCAAATTAACAATCGCCTAGTTTAAGAACGATAAAATTGAAAACAAAAAATGTTTTTTTTCACTAAGACACATTATCCGTACGATCGGTCCTATGGTAGCTGGAAGATATAGTCATCCGATTTTAACTAAAATTTGCAAATCTGTGTGAAAGCATCTAATATTAGTAATGGCAAAGTTTAGAGACGCTAACATTGAAAACAAAGATGTTTTTCCTACTTAGACAAATTTTCCGGCCGATGATTCCTATAGCTAGCTGCTAAGATACAGTCATGAAAGCATGTAATATTAGTAATAGTCGAGTTTGGGGACACTAACATTGAAAACAAAAAAGGTTTTCTCACTAAGACCCATTTTCCGACCGATGGTTCCTATGGCAGCTATAAGATATAGTCATCCGATCCGGACGATTCCGATATATTAGCAGCGTGCAGTAAAAAGAAGACTCTGTGCAAAGATTCAGCTCGATAGCTTTAAGACTGAGAGACTATTTATCGATTTGCCAAAGAAATAATAAAAATCGGATGAACGATACTCAAGTTATGAGCAAAAAAACGGCCAATTAACACCCCTCCACCATCCACCACAGCATTCGATTCAACCAAGGGTGTAGTCAGGGGTGAGGGGCAGCTTTCTCTTCGTTGAAGGGGGAAAGCTGAGCATATTTTCGGGAATGGGTCAGCCACGAAAAGTGGCTAATAAAATTCTTTTTGATCTTGACTGTATTATTTGCCATTGGTCATCCATGATATTTATTGCACCATGCTCCTATTTTCACTTACGCAAAACTTTTGAGATTTTAAACCGGTTTTTGGACCAAATTTGGACTTCAAATCGCAAAATTTTTGAGAAATCGAAAATGGGAGCATGTGTGATAATCTTGGTTATGTACACTAAAAAAAAACTAGAACGAATAATTTGAGTACGAACGCTCTTGAAAAAAAAATTAGTCGCTCTTGTATTTTCAAGAATTTCGCTCTTGGAATCCAGATAAATTCGTTCTAAACGTTCTCAATTTGGTTTTTTATAGGCAAGGGGGGTGAGGGCAACTTAACTTTGAGAGAGTAGCGTTGGAGTCGCTCTCGCAGAGAGTGAGGGCGCATGCGCAGTTGGTCGTTGAGAGAATGAGAGCGCAGAGACTGAGAGCGCATGCGCAGTTTGTTGTTGTGCGATGCGTACGAAAGCGTTTATTTATAAGTGTGATTTCGTCGCGTCTTCTAGCTTAAGGAAGTTAGCTGAGCTCGTTAAGCTGCCCGTCGCCTGTGTGTGTTTCAGTCTTTCAAGGTACCGTGTTCAAGTCCCAGAAGAGTAAAAAAAAAAAAAAAATCTATGTGGTTATCTCAAAATCAATCACAGTTTAAAACAAAGTTTGGTGGGTGGTGGTGGTTGGGGTTGGTATAGTTGATAATGGTGCGTGGGACCGGGGGAGGGGGACGAGACGCGGACCACGTCGGGTCGGTCGTGTCTCTCCCACCCCCCACCCCAAATATTATTTTTTATTTTTTTTATTTTGAGAACTATTCGTTCTTGGATCAAGTAATGAAACTCTTGAATCAATAATTATTCATACTTGGATCAAGAGCTGAAACTCTTGAATCAGGAATGTCGGGATCAAAAATTCACTCTTGAATCAAGAATTTCGCTCTTGGATCAAGAATTTTCACTCTTACCGTACTTTTGAGAACGAATGCTCTTGATTCAAGAGCGAAATTCTCTATTTTTTCTCTGAGTGTAGTTATTTGTGGTCATTTGTGGCCTTGAAAAGCAGTTTCTTAAGCACTTAGCGGTTTTATTACCATGGAGATCCTTCAAGTGCCAACTGCGCTGATGTATTTATCCTAGCATGATTTTCCACTGGGTTAGAAGTAAAGTTTGTTTGGCACTATTACTATTTTTGATCCTCTTTGGTAATTTTCCGCGATTTAATGATTTGTGTCACGAAAAGTGGTTTGAAACATTCTTTATACTCTTGACTATATTCTTTTCCATGGTATTTATCGCGGTTCAATATTGTCATAATCATGGTTATGTAGTTTCTTAAGTACTTTGTTACCATGGAGATCTGTAAGTACTGCGCTTATGCATTGATCACTGCACGATGTACTTCCGATTTCTATACAAACCCTACTTGCTAGTGTTAATAATGTTGAAAGTGTTAACAGTCACAGTCAGTTCCTTTGCTAATGCTCGCACTCACACTTGCTTTGTTAACGAATCGAAGTAGATCATCAACACCCAATCAGACACTAGATCAGCGATGGTCATCGGTACCCCCCCAGGGGCCGAAGACATTTCGCTATTTGCACATACACGAGCCGAACGCATGCCGAAACTGAGGCCAAGAGAGTAAATCGAAGCTGGTTAACGGCTCTTTATTTTCGCACACCAATATACTCTCACTTTTTGGCCTCGCTCTCGTTGACCAACGCTGCACTAGATAGTTTCTCTGCAGAGAAATTGTCAACTAGTAAGAAAACAAAACTGTCCTACACCTAGTTGGAATACTAGTAGAATATAACTGGTAGCAAAATAGCTAGATTTGGGTGAGTTGGGCAACAACAAATATTAGCCTTCGAAGAAATGTTCGTTTGAAATACTAATTTGAGCTAGTTGTAATTCAATTGAACTTTAACTGGTTGCAAACGAAATGGTGATGAGTGAGTTGATCGACAGATTTCGATGTACTGTTATACTGAGCAGCGACATAAACAGACTGTCATAGGGAACACTCAAAGGTCAACTGATATTTAACTGGTTGAAAATGGCTGCTGCAGGGGACAATTCTCTCCCGCCTATGCCATCTGGCATTAAACTGGTTGAAAATGGCTGCTGCAGGGGACAATTGTCACATGCCTATGACATGTCTGTGTAAAATGGACGACTTCAATATATTGATTTGGATAGGAAATGCCACCAGTTGCAAGTTTTTAAAGACAGGTACATATATTTCTGGTTGTAAACTAGCCACTTTCCCTGCAGGGTTCATTTGAACGGGAGAGTATAATTTGTTGATTAGTGTGCACTCGTGCAGGGCTCTCTCCAAAGTTTGGTGACCAGTAAAACAAATAAATTTTATACAATTTTCTTATTGTTATTAACAACTGATCAATTTGAATCTAAGTGGCCGAAATAAGCCTTAATAGCGCAGAAGTCAGACATCGGATTAAAAAGTGGTGTATGAAGAATAAATAGAATATTCAATTTAATTTTAAGAAAATTGAAGTATACACATTTTTCCTAAGTTACTTTTCCTCCCAATCAAAAAAATAGTTTTTCCGCGATTTCTCGAACACAGCCAAATTTAAACATTTTTGGTCTTGATCGGAATGGGGAATGACTGAATAATGTTTGAAATCGAAAATGCTGTAAAATTATGAAAGCGAACCAAATTTAATCGATAAGTAGCAAAAACTAGGTGACTTTCGAAATAGTTGGTTTGCTCCAGTTGGAGCATTTTAATTTGCTTATTTCTGAAAAAAAAATAAACACACATTTTGTAAACATAATTTAGTGTTCTTAATGTTATTGAATCGCGCTTAAGCTTTAAATTTTTTTTATTTAACCCAAAATGAATACATTTAGAACCCGCAACCTTTGAAAGTGGCGCTTTTCAAAATAAGCACTTTTGTGCTTAAGTTGTGCCAAAGTGTCAGTCATGTTGGATACAATTTTGGACGTAATTGTAAACTTAGAAAGTGGCCTTATATACACTTAAAGGGTGGTACTGAGGTTCATAGGGCCAAAAGTCCCTCGATAGCCGAGAAGCGACAAAGGCGGATAGCAAAACCGGTTAGAAGTCAAAGTGTTTTTTCGGATGTCAAAACCAAACCCGATTCGGGGGAAAATATGAAAAAAATAACATAATAATATATATGAATAAAATAATAGCATAGAAACAGTAATTTTCGACCATAATATTTAAATATAGAATTGAATTTTAAGAGTTCTTTAACTCAGTTATCAATGATATTGATACCGAAAAAAGTAATAAAATTAATTTCATTCCTTCTATTGTGGTTGTGGTTTCGGTTTCCCATTTCCAAATGCGACCTATTCTCAGTCATATTTGGGAAATTCAAAAACAAGCACAGAACTGATAACATATTTAAAGCGAACATTAACCAAACCAAAACCGCGTAACCGAATCAGTTTAAATTTTCAACCGGTTTGCTTATCTAATATTTTGATATTTTCACATGAAGCAGTTTGTATATATACCTAATAACTGTAACATACATACATATATTGCTGCCAATAAGTAATCACATTTTGTAATAGAGCATCAAATATGGCGGATAAACTGCTTCAACTTTTGGGCATTTAAATGTACATATGTGCCATTTTACGGGCGAATCTTGAAATGTCAATTCCCCCCGAGACACAGGCACCAGAGCAAAGAACCGCCTGATAGTCGTAAATTCTGCCAGTCGAGGTCTCTCAGCTGCGTCGCTGCCTCTGTTCTGGTTCTCCGTTATTCTGTCGCTGCCTTGTCGTAGTCCATCCATTCAATTTGTTGTTATAGTGTCTATCGTCTGCTCTGCTCTGCTGCCGTCGTGGTTATCAGTTTATAAGTTTGTTTTCATTTTTTATTTATGTATGTTTAGTGGCATTTATTTACATACCCAGCTCCTCGCATTTATGTATGTATGTAAGCGAGTGTATGACTGTAGGGGTGTGGATTTGTGTCTGTGTACAAATTTGTTTAAATTTCGCCCACTTGAGGCGTGAGACGCTCAAAGTTATTCACATGATAATTGGATTCGCATTCGCATTTTATATTTGCTTAACTATTTTTATATGATTATAACAGGGCAGGCTAACCAAGGGCAAGCCCAAAGCAAAGGTTTTTCAATTTCCACAGCTGAGGAGGGGTGTTGGGGAGTCGCCCACATAGTCACAGACGGGAGGAGAGTGGGGGATTGTCTGCTTTTGTTATTCATTGGGAAAACACATAGGTATTTTGCACAAGTTAAACTTTACATACTTTGTATAGGCGTACGTATTAGCGCAGACATGCACACAAGTGCAACGCGCACACACACGCTTCACAAATTGATATAAAAGATATAATTTTATTTTTTACAGCGAACGAAAAAATCGTTGTAAAATCAGTAAGCCCGTGAAACGGTCACACTGACAGTGATTTAGAGATGTGCAATGAAGCAAAATATCGATGTCACGAATTTCAAAATGAAACTGCGACGAAATGTAATTCACGCCCCAAGCGAAAAAAACCGCCACATTGGAACCATCAAGATAAATTACCTATATGGTCGTTACTTATTGAGTCTATTTTTTCTATTTGAGCCTATAGACAGATATTAGGCCTAAGTAAATATATTTTAGGTTTCAAAGCAGTGATAAGCATGTCTTTCAGCGGTTTTAAAAGTGAATAATCGGACTTTCCTTGTTGTTTGTCGTATCTTTTTAAGATTTTTTACAAATATTAGGCCTAAGTGAAGATATGTTAGGTTTCAAAACTCTAATAAACCAGACTGTGGTCGATCTTTTCCTGCGATTCTGAAAGTGAATAATAAAGTTTTCCGTGTTTTTTGTCGGATCTTTTAGGATATTAAGTAAATATACTTTGAGTTTCAAACTCTGTTGAAAAGTTCAATTAGTTTCCTTTTCTCACGTCATTATATCTGCAATCTTTCACCTACATTTTTGTTTACGATTTCCGTTAGATGTGCAGCTCCTGTAAACACCACCATGATGATATATTTCATGCCGTGTCTATCATTTTCACAAAAACTTCTTAAAAATTTGTCAAATGTTTTATCTGTGTGAACATTGCTTAAGCATTTTCATCCTTTTGAGTATCTTTCTTAAAGTTTTATACTGCTCTGTTAATTGAAACTAGCTTCGTCTGTGCTCGACCGAATTAACCGATTTCTGTATTTGTATTGTTCAAAGCTGCAATTTCGTATGCAGCAATCTAAATCGCACATCTAAAATATACTGAACACCAGTGTAAACACAGAACATTGCGGTTGCGGCGTCCATGTAAACACTAACATGCTCAATTTAATTTACTAATTTTATTTACTTTAAGAGAAAATTGTAAAATTTACGGGTAAGGGAGAGGGGGGAGGCGGGTTGCTTAATTATCTTCATTATTTAAAATAATCCGAGATTAAAAGCAAAACAGAAAAAATCTATTAATAATGAGAATATATCCATAATATAATGTTTACATCCAAGTTTCACATTTAAAAAAAAACTCAAACAACAATTCTTCGTTAGCCATAATTCATGTTTGTACTATGCGAGGAGTTCTGGTAAGCGCTAGATATGTTCTTCGACTGCTGCTGCTGTTGCTGCTCCTTGAGATGGTTATTCTCCTGACACCATTCCACAAAATCATCAATAAGTACGGGCCAAGCACCCTCCGAATCATAGTTGCTCATGCGGTCATCAATAATTGTGGCAAAATCCAGCAACAGATTCCATGTGTCCCTCGATATGGCGCGTTTATGTTTCTCCTCCAGGAATTTACACCAAATGTCCAGGAACTTGAAACGACCCCGCAACACTATACACCAGTAGGCGATGGCCATGTCCAAATCGATGCCCTTTTGGCCCGGATCCTTGGCATAATTGAAGGTGAAATGATAGAAATCCTTAAATTTGCTCGCATCATTTAGCTCCTGTTCCAGCACTGGCAGCTTGCCCTTCAATTTCTCAATGCTATCAATGCCCAGATCGCACATACCATTGATGAACTCATCCCTCGAGAATTCACACTGCACCTCGGCATGGAATTTCCACGCTATGATCAAGACCAGCTTGGAATCGGGACTCAGTTCGAGATCTTCGAGGAAACGTATGACACCCGTTGAGCTAATCTTTTGCGGATCACTGGGATCACGATAGCGCATAAATAATTGCTCGATTCGCTTGCGATCCAATTCACGGTAATAGTATTCCGGATTCTGGAAATAGTTGTCGCTGGCCAAATCCATTTTCCATTCATTTTGTGTCAAACAGAAGATGGCAGTTTGTTCGCCCGTCTGTGTCAGGGAGATGAATTTCTTAACCTTGTCACGATGCTGGCTGGACTTTAGTTTGTTCTGTAAAGGAGTCACCAAAAGAAAAGGCAATTGCATAAATACAACAACAACAACAACGCCAGCAGCAGCGTCCAAAACAAACAAAAAGAAAGCGGAGACCAGTCACTTGGCTCCGCCTTCAACAAATTGCCAATTGCTTCAACTCTTACTTACCATTGTGGTAGTTGATTTGTGGTTTTATATGAGGTTTTTGTTTATATACTTAATTTATCAACAAATACGAGTCGAGAATTTCTCTCGTCCACTTGTGATTTTTTTTTTAAACAAATGGTAACACCTTTTTGGTATTCTTCACTTTTTTTTGGTATTTTGCAACAGGGTCACAACAGTTACTTAAAAAAAACTGCGCACCTTTGTAGCACAGAGCGAATTGGTTGTTTAATTCTGTATGGGGGGATATATGTAATATATAATATATGTAAATTTTTTTTGTTCACTTCTACAATTATCTAATGATACTGACAGCTTTTGCTTTCTTCAATTTTATTGTTTACATTTTTCTAGTTTATTTCTATATATTTTTGGCATGACCCGGCATGCTTTACTACTCCTGCATAATTTATGCTGAGCTTGAAAACGACAGAACAAATTTAAAAAACATATATTGCTTAAATTAACTTCGGCCATCAATTTTGGATATTGCATTGTGGGCCAGAAATCTTATATTTTGGTAAAAACTCTGGCATTTGTACGCCAGCCTAGCTAGAAAGCTGAAATTTGTTACGATACCAAATCAAAGTTAAAAAAATGCTCAACTTTTTGGTTTTTTAATTAAAATAAACACCTCTGATTCGACTTAAGCCAAATTATGCAGAGAAGTATATATTTATACGTATCAATTATTTATGGAAAAAAAAAATTGTCATGATAAGTCGTTTATGAGTTATTAACCCAAACTAGTACTGACTTTGACTGGCCATCCCGCATAGGGGGACTTTATTCAATTGTAGCCGTAACTTAAGAGATATCAAATTGAATTTTGAAATGGAAGAGTTTTTTGGGCATACGGAAGAATATTTCTAATATGAACAACATCGGACAAAAACTACTCCCTCCCTCCCATATACATCAAATTTATTAGCTTTATCCAGAACACAATTTTTATATGGGAGCTATACGATATAGTCACCCGAATTTTATGCAACATTGTAGAATTGTGTGAAAGCATATAAAATTAATAATTGCTTAGTTTCGTGACGCTATCACTAAAAACAAAAAAGCTTTTTTCACTAGAACTAGTTTTCGGCCCAATCGTTCCTATGGCAGTTAAACCATAAAGTTGTCTGATTTTCATAAAACTTTTGGAATTTGGTTTTACAATAAAATGAAAAACTCAAAAATGGCGCAAATATGCGCAAGTTTTTTTTAAAATTATATTTTGTAAATCCATATATTTGTCCTCCATGTAAAAGCAACGCCGAAACACGGTAGAACTCGCAAAATGGCGCAAATATGCGCAAGTTTTTTTTAAATTATATTTTGTAAATCCATATATTTGTCCTCCATGTAAAAGCAACGTCGAAACACGGTAGAACTCACAAGTTGAACTCCATTTCACCACCATTCAAAAATATTTTGTATAATTGTTCAAAATTTTGGCATAAAATAGCTATATGTATTCAAATTAGCTTCCGTCAGTCGTTCTATGCAGTTTCCCAAACCAAAATTTTAAATTTTGTGTGCCTTAAAAAAGAATGTTCAAAATTCGGAAATGCGCGTATCCAAGAGTTTGGCTTACTTGGCTCACAGTGCGAGTTTGTAGTCGATCGTATAACTAAAAAGGGATTTCCAATTTTCTACACAACTTTTTTTTTTCCACCGGATACTAATTTGGCCCTTTAAAAAACGTAACCGTAGCAGTGATTACTGAGTCATTACTTAATTGATTCACTGTGTGTGTGGTTTTTGAGCTAGTACCATCTCTAACAGAAAGCCAAGTCATCGATAACATTTGACGACATCTGACTCAGTATTGATTTTGCAACAACAACAAAAAGAAAAAGTCCACAAAAACCAACAAAAAATCGCAAATTCTTAGTGTAAAAATGTTACCAACTCCAGCTGGCTTCCTTCGGGGGCTTTTGCTGCTTGGCCTGGCCTCTGTGCCAAGCAAAGGCAGCGATATCACGGACAAAGTGTTTGGCGATATCAAGGAAGGAATTGTAGCTGCCTTTGGGGATTTCAATTCGGACGAACTGACTGACGTATTTCTCATAAAGGATGAGAGGAAAACGTTGCAAATACTCTTCGGTATGTGGAAAACCTTTTTAGAAAAGATTTCTATTAACTTTTCATAACCATTTCTTTAGGTCACTTCGCAGAGCCCTTGCTCAGACTTGGACCATCTTGCACTTATAACACAAAGCAGCCCATCGTAAGTGTAATACCCGGAGACTTTGATGGCGATGCCCTCATGGATGTGCTGGTTAATCTCAGAAATGAACAAAAGGGACAAGATATCTATGATGTGTACATCAATTATGGCAACACCAGCCAACTGCAGTGCGCCACAAAGCCTCTGTTTAGCACCAAGGGTGAAGTTATGGCCTTGGATTTCAATCGTGATATGATTATTGATCTCTACGGACTGGATGAACAGAATGGCGATCGTACATTCTACATATTTAATAGCACACAAAATACTTTCGTGATGCAGCATCAGGCAACGCCCACGGGATTGTCGACTAATTCGCTCAGCATACCCAATGCTAATGCTTATTTGGATTTGAATGAGGATTTTCTGGCCGATCTGTTTCTGCAAACTTCCGACTCCTATGAGATTTGGTATGGCATCAATGAACGCGATAAAAAGGAGAATTTTAGTTACCAGCGGGCAATTAAATATCAACCAATTGGTGCCACTGATTACACAGTGGGTCAAGCGGTGTTCATGGACTTCGAGCTAAAGGGCGTGCAGAATATTGTGGTCCCATTTTGCATACACGACAATTGCAGAAATTCCACCATTATGGTACATGATGGTGAATTTTTTCGCGATGTGCATGTGATTTTTAAGGTAAGCTCTGCAGCGCACTTTCTATATTTTCGATCTCAGCTTGAAACCGATTTTTTCTTACAGGATCCCCAGGGCATCAGTTGGACGTTTGTGCCTCCAGTGGCGGATGATGTCTATCTGCGCACCATTACCTGTCGCAGTGGTGATTTCAATCTGGATGGTTATCCAGACTTATTGGTGACCCTGCAGCCCACCAATGTGCCCAAACCGGTGATGCAAACGTTTCTGTTGGAGAATGTGCCCTGCACTACCTGTAACAAGCCACTAAGACGCACCTTTGAGGTGCGCTGGAATGCTCTCTCACCCATGGGCAATAATACGGTGGCAGGAGCTTTCTATGATTTCTATCAGGATGGTGTGCTCGATGTCATTCTACTGCAAAAGAATACCAAGGGTCAATATCGTCCGTTGGCTTTTCGCAATACCCTCGACTATGATGCGAATTTTGTCAAGGTGATAGTGTTGACGGGTTTGGATAATAAGCAGAATTCCGAACGCCGTACTCCTCTGGGTCGTAAGAAGCGCACATATGGCACAAATTTGCCGGGACCAAGGATTACGTACAGTACTACAACACAGGATGGTGACCAACAGTGCGGCAGCAGTGTCCAACTGCCACAATCCTCATACTTTGCACTGCAACTGCCATACACATGCTTCGGGTTGGGCCGTACACCAAATTTTGTGGATCAATTGGTTGTGGGCTTGGGTAGCAAGTATCGCAATTGGACCCAACTAATACCCAATTCACAGATTATAGTGGTACCCAAACCGCTGGATGAGCCCTCACACTGGAAGGCACAGCTATTTGTGACGCCCAGCAAATTGATACTGATGAGCATGGTGGCCCTGGGTGGCACCTGCTTGGTCATTGTACTCATCATTTTGATACTGTATATCAAAGAGAAGCGTGAGGATAGACAAGAGCGTTTGCAAGAGTCTCACAGGTTCCATTTTGATGCTATGTAAAGTAAACTCAAGCAATCCTTTTGTGTCAACCAAAGCGTAGTTGCTTCTTTTTATTTTGTTTAACATATAATATAAGTAGGGTCAATTGGCAGTGGTTTCTATAAAGAGTACCAACAAATAAGTGACCCCAATCACTATAAAGAGCTGGTGGGTTAGAGCCATTTATGAGTTTTGTTTAGCCTTTTTAGGGAATCCACTGCCAGTTGACCCTTATATGATATTTAGTGTAAGAAATGTGATAATATATAAAAAAAAAGGATGAAAAAATTCAACATGAATATTTTTTTTTTTTTTAAACTTTTTTTATAGACATCTTCAGTCCATATTGGTGCTGGATAAATTTAATTGTATTGGAGATTTATATACGGCGATTCATTTAAATATTTATTTTCGCAACGTGAGAATTCATTCATCATGGAAAGAACCAGACCCAAAAAAAGTCTCCAAATTTCTGAGATATATGATTTCTATATGGGAGGTGGGCCTTTCGAATGGAATAACTTGATTTATAGGATTACAAGAATTTAAGTTGCCTTATTTGAATTAACACTTAATTTGTAAGTTCGATTCCAATTGAAGTGTTTAAAAAAAATGTTGTAAATGAATCTACCGTGTCGAAAATGTTTGCTCCAATTTTTTTTTTATACAAAATACATGGGGTTTGATCTCATAAATTCGGGCACAATCAAACGCTTCTTGTATTCCTCAGTGGGAGAACGGAACAAGCGGCTTCTGTAAAGGCAAAAGAAGTTTTGACTTTTAGTTTTCGAGTTTCTAAATATGATTAGCACAAATGAACACTTACCCATACAGATAGACACGTCCTCTTGCGGCCACCAAATGTGCCAAATATGCTGGAGCTGGATATGATACCGAACGATTGCATCGTGGAAACAAGTGACAAAGATTATAGGTCAATTGTTGCAACAAATCAATATCCAATTTTCCTGTATTCTCAATGACATTATAACGTGTTGGCTTGGCAGTGCCCTGAATCGATTGATGGCTGACCATAAAGAACTGCATCTCATTGGGATGAACAATGGTGCGATCCACCACAGTGCCAGGATCCACATTATTAAATTTATTATATTGGCTTGGCTCGCCACTGGGAAAGAAGCGTGTGTGATGACGTTTAACCACAATCACACAGCAGAGTTTGGGTTTAATTCCCAGCTGAAAAAAAATAATACATTTAAAGAGGATTAAAATGATGAAAATAAAAATCGTCAAACAGCAGAAGAAATGAAATTGTTAACTCGAGGCATATTAATAAATTTGAGAATCAAACGACGGGGAATACCAAAAGCGAAAGAAAATCGTTTCGCATAAATCAATTCAAAGTTTGAAATCAAACTCCAATGTCGGAAAATAGTCATCAAACATTTTTCAACCCGTAAAATATCTTTGTGTGCTCGTTACTGTAAAGTAAAATGGGAAGAATAAGGAAATTCAATAGCAATACTGTGACATTGCCAACAGAAGATCCAGCATGTGATAAAATGACCCCAAAGAAGACAAATACCCCGGTGACTTTAAAATTAACTAAAAGCGATGTTTTGAAATCCGTTTCAAGCTTGGTTTCGTTGCTTTTTCGTATCTTCGACAACGATACCTTCCAAGATATGAACAGATGGATATAATCGCTCATTTAACTCGAGAAATATTGCATATCAAATAGATATGACAACAGACAAAATAACTGAGGTAATAGCAGAACAAGTTAAGGATCGTATAGTAAAAGTAAAATTGGCTCAAACAGCACCTCCAGGAGGGTCAGGGCCAAGCTTCTCTCAGGATCGTATGGTGCGATTTAAAATGGACATTGCACCACAAAATAATCGCAGTATTATGGGACTGAATGTAGAATTTTAGGTTTAAAAATTGGCTCAAACAGCACCTCCAGGAGGGTCAGGGCCAAGCTTCTCTCAGGATCGTATGGTGCGATTTAAAATGGACATTGCACCACAAAATAATCGCAGTATTATGGGACTGAATGTAGAATTTTAGGTTTAAGTGGTCAAAACTGTTGACGAGAAGTATTTCCAGCTAAATAAAAAATCTTTGAATCACTCATGATGAAAAAATTAGAATCGGTTCGGTTCGGGTTTTTTGGGGTTCACGAACCGGACCATGAACCAGGCGCTCTATATTTTTGACTCCTCGAACCTGAACCCGAACCGTACCACTTTATCAAAAAATTAGCTTCGGTTCAGCAATTTAATTAATTTATTCAACGATACTTCCAACGAAATATTGGAAATCTCTGGAGATTTTACTATAAACGATTGCATTTCTAACTAAGCGTGAATGATTTTTGAAGTAGTGACAAAATAAAGTATAATAATGATGATAGATTATACGGAAAGAAACCGTTTGACCATAGGATGAATCAACTTGGCTTTGAACGGTCGGTATAGATCACAATTCACAAACATTCTTATACTATGAGTTCAGTACCAGAATTGGCTACAGTATTCTCTGACCCGTGATTTCATATTTTGCCGACAAAAAACGGTTGCAAAGCAACTGACTCAACGTCTGATTGTGAAGAAGGGAAGCTTATGAAAGCAATAAACAAATATCAAATATAAAAGCTGTAAATGATGTTATAGACTTCTTTTGAAACTTTCAAAGAGCACATACAGTACGTAGATCGACGAATGTTTTCAAATTATGGAAAGGTCATAAAAACGAAGACTTACAAAATATTGCCTTTACTATAGCAAATCAGTTAACTCAACGTTTAACGTTAACGTTTAACTGAAAACGAGCATTTTCAACACTTAAGTTTGTTCTTTCTGATTTAAGGGCTAGTATAGATGAACAGCTCCTGGAAGATATGTATAATGCTTAAACTAGGCAGTTCCAAAAAAATTGTTAGTTTCAGCTAATGGATTTGATTATTACAATAACTTAAGTATTGAATATTATGATTAAGTATATGAATAAAGAGGTATATAAATTCCATTATCAACGTAGAATTAATATATCGAAAGTCAAACTATTCTTTTTGGTTCAAGCCAACCAAGGTTCGAACCAAAACCTTACGTTCAGGGGTTACAGGAACCGGTCCGCGAACCGAGCCTTGCACTTTACAATGGGTTCGAACCCCCGGACCGAACCTTCTGCAGAATTTGAGAGGTTTGCAGCCTTGCCTAAGATAGATATCAGGTGATATGTTTGTGATATATATTTTTGAGAATAATGTCACAATTATTTTTAACCACTCACGATATTAATTCGTAAATATCATTGTTGAATTTTTCTTAACCAGAAAATAAAGGCCTTCTTTATGTTGAGTGATATTTTACGAACCCTGACCAAAACTAATAAAACTTTGCAAATTTCGCGATTTTTTTTTTTTTCCTTTCGATCTTCACCATCCTTCTATTTACCCGTCTTCATGGTAATCTAAACTCATAAATTTTTGCAAATTTCGCGATTTTTGGTCTTCCTGTCAATCTAAACCAGAGATGGGCATGCACACATATCGTCACACTTTTCACACGCATACAAGCACAATTTGCGTGCGCCGCATTCGTGTTCTATAAATAGCTTTCAATGCTTATAGCGTACGTGTGATTTTGTGCAGTCGGCCGCAGCAGAGTCCTATGCACACGCAGGCAGCGCGCTGCCTCGTGTGCATTAGGACGTCGCGACGCGCCCATCTCTGATCTAAGCTCATGTACTTCATGATTGACAACTATTAAATCTGGATGTTTTCACCCGTCAATTTAATGACTTCATGATAATCTAACCTTCATGATAATCTAATCTAATCATACGAATATTTTTGAAAATTTCGACTTTTTGGACGCGTCTATAGTCTATAATAAATTATACCTTAATATATAATTTATATAAATTAAGGTTTTAAATGAATTTCGTCGAACATTCTTAGCTGAGTTATTTCCCAAACTCAGCAATAAATGGCGCCACTACATTGACCATTGTGGCAGCCCTGGCCACCTCTGGTCACACTATTCATCGAGCATCGAGTGGCAAACGAAAGTCCACAATGAGTGTTAAACGAAAGTCCACAACGCGTGGCAAACGAAAGTTCACAACGCGTGGCAATCGAAAGTATCTACTCGGGGTACAATACCCAGTACTATTGACTCGGCAACTTCAACTCTGATCAAAAGAACTGGCTTATCGACCCCCACTCCAAGCAACGGCCTCACCGCGAGGTTACCATCGATGCAACTTCTCCAATCTGTACTCGGTGCACATGCTAAGTACTCTGGATTCACCAGTTTCCATACTCAACGGAAACAATTCATAGACTCAACTACGACACAATTATCACAGCGAGGACTGTACGCAAGCATTCCTACACTTTGGGACTTGTGCAGATCCTGTAGATGCTCACCCCGGACATACATTCATCCCAGCTTTACTTAAATTTTGTAGAACCTTGTTACTAAACCATTTGCTTGCCAGTTTGTTATATGGCAGCTATACGATATATTCATCAGATTTTGACCAAACTTCCCAAAATTGTGTGGAAACCGATAATATTCATAACTGGAAAGCTTTAAGAAGCTACCATTGAAAACAAAAAAGGTTTTTTTTCGCCAGAACGACTTTTTCGACCGATCGTTCCCTATGGCAGCTATATGCCAGTCATCCGATTTGGATCAAACGTGGCCGAATTGTGTGGTAGCAAAGAATCATAATTAGTAACCAGCGATAGCATTGAAAACAAACGAATCATAATTAGTAACAAGCGATAGCATTGAAAACAAACAAGTTTTTCCTACTAATAGCCTATTTCTACTGGCTTCATTTCCTATCATTTTCATTTCTAAAAATGATGCTGTTTTAATTGACAAATCTTTATCTTTTTGACATTCGCAATTGACAAAAACAGCTAAAATGGTTTGATTTAAACAACAGGCGCCACTTTCAAACTCACAGGGACTTTTTGCAATATTTGCCCAAAAAAGACATACCCGTCAGGGAAGCAATTACGCGGGGCGAACGCAGAAAGCTAAATACACAACTTTCTTTGACTAATTTATATTTTAAACAAAATTGCGCCTACTTTTTAAACTCAAATCAAGAGTTTATTGGTGATGACACTTTCTATTTCCAGAGAGTAGCGAGTACTATTTCAAAAAAATACAAATGAAAGAAATGAAGGGAAAAATGCAACAACAATTTGTATGGAAGAATGATATCATTTTCTTCATTTCTTGTCATTTCAAGAAATTAAGCTTCATTTCTTTGGTGGAAATAGGGTACATATAAGACTTTTTTCAGAACTATATTTTGTATGGCAGCTATACTATATAGTTGACCGATTTTCATCAAACTTGGTGGAATTATGTAAAAGCATAGAAAACTTATAAATCCAATTTAATCCAAATTTGTGCACGTTCGAAAAAAAAGTTTTTTATAGTTTTTGGGCTTTGACTTTTAAAAGCGAGAGGATATCGAAAAACTGAAGATGTGGTAGAGTAGATGGGACAATGGACTATCAATTACTATTTGCTACAATTTTTTATTTCTATAGCTTTCTATAACACTGTCTTACAAACAATTTTGTTCACTGATTTAGAGCCCAACCGCTAAGAACAGGTTATTAAGGGTTACTTGAACCAGACCATGAACCGAACCCTTTAAATTAACCTATCCGAACCTGAGCCTAAAAAACGGTTCGTTTAAAATCGGTGCATCATCAACTGACAAAGTTCCTTTAAGAAAGTATATATAGAATATACAATTTTGATGAGCGCGTTTGTAGTTCCTCAACAATATTAAACTTAGTTTAGTTAAGACCAAGAAGTTGTGTTTGATATCCACAGCGCGTTTATTTATCTTAGCGATGGTCTTGGTTCGATTCAAAACCTTGGGAATCAGGATTTTAAAAAGCCTTTCTCATCCCGGCTAGAACATCCGAAACGATAATACTTAAACTTTTAAAATTTTTTGATAAAAAACGAAAGGTAATTGAATTGTCAATAACACATAGAACATTGTTTTAAAATCGGTTTATTAGTTTAAATACAATGACCAAAAATATTTAAAAAAAAACGATTTTTTGCTCGAAAGTGCAAGAAATTTCATTTTTAATCGCCTAGAAAAAATATAAAAAAATTCAAAAATATTATTTTTTTACTTAAGAATCGAACTTCTACGAAGATAATAAGGTATTGGTGATGAAAATTTCTGCCCCACTCTCTTCAAAACTGTTTTAATAATTATTTCGTTTTATAAACATTTATAACATACCTTGGCAAAGGCCTTATAAATGCCTTGAAGTTCGGTAGCACGAATTCTGGGGAATTGTCCATCGCTGACACCGTCACGATAGTATAAAATATGTTCCGGATATTGTTTGCGATATTGTTTGTACACACGTAAATGTTCCAAAACTATCGATTCCATATCCTCGATTTCCTCCACAGTTGACTTTTGTAAGCGGTACTGCATATTGTAGGCGGCTCCAAACGGATCATGGGAGGCGGCCACGCCCACTACACTGGGAATTTCCCGCTGATCGGGCGACGGATGTGCCACATCGGCACCCAAAAACATGGCATTTGTAAGCAAAGTGCGTGGATCATCTTTCAACTTGTGATTGATGCCATTCAACTTGGAATTGACTTTCAGTAAAATGTTGCCAATCGTTTGTGGATTACATTTACGTTCCACTGTATTGTGCTTAATGCATTGTGTCAAAATGCCATGTTGTAGCTCAGCCTTCTGTTTGATGGATTCATAGGAGGCACCAAAATTTGGAATAACGACGAAAACCAAGTCGAACTGATTACGTTTGAGTTCACCCAAGAACTCATCCATTTGTCTCTCATCTCTGAAGGTGCGTATATCGGGCTTGCCATCGAGGGTAACATTCACCGAACGTCCTTGCTGTTGCATCATGTCCGCAAATTGCGCCACCTGGTTGAAATGAAGCTTGCGGTTACCGTCCGCATGAAGAATGGCCCATTTGTGAGGCTTCTGTTTCGGTTCCAAGAATTGAACACGTTCCATGCGCCAGGAGCCATTCCTAACCGATGACATCTGTTTGTCCCTGTATTCCACTTGCGGTGGCGTAAGGGTGCGAGTGTGAACCACAATAAAATCATTGGCAATGCGTATGCCGAAGCGACTGATGGTGGGATCAAGATTGTGCTGGAAATATTGCAGCAATTTGATGATCTTGCCCTTACGCACATTGGTCGAAGTGGCGGCATACTTGATCATGGCCGAGACCTGATTGGAACCATCTTTACGCTGCGGGAGAGAGTAAAATGGTGAGATAAAATCCACAACGGGAACATCTTTTCCAACTTACATTCAAGGCCTGTCCCTCCTCAATGCGGCACAATTCCATGGGCACATATATATTCTTGGCCGGCGGTCCCACATGTAGGCAATGCAAGTTGGGATACTTCAATTTGTATTTGCGCGAATTGAAATAAGCATCCACCGTCATCTGTTTGTCGTCCAATTCAAATGTCTGTTTATTTGCCGGATGATCCGTGAGTCCATTAACCTTGAAAACTCGTGGAGCACTTGCAAACGATGCCGGCGGCTCATAAACTACATTCAAACCCTTTAAAAAGGGAAGTATGAAACGACGAGATTGTTCCAGATTGGTGGTGTTGGTAATACGTTGGTTAAGCCCATAACGTTCAAGATACTCCAATATGGGAAGAGCTATTGGGAATGATTTGTGTGAGATGTCCACATTGACAAAGGGACGGTCGCCCAGCACAAACGATTGGTAGAGGCCAACCAATGCTTCATAGCCCTCGCCAAGGTTAAACCGTTCGCCCTCCTCGGCCATTTTGAAGAACGAGCGACCCGCACGTATGGCCTTGTTATGACAGGGTGCCGCCAGTACCACCTCCAAACATTGCAATGCCCGCATAGGCTTGTCATAGATCTTATCGTTCATGTAGCTGGAAAAAGTTAAAAAAAAAAGGATGGTATAAAGTTCTATAGAACTGATTGGCAGTTATTAGTATCACCTTTTCAGCGAACTTAAGTCAACTTCTGAGTCTCCAGTCTCTTTGATCTCAACGGTATAGTGCAAGGAGCGACCATGACGATCCGTCACCTAAAACAAATAAAAATGGTTCACAAATTTTCATAAAATTCACAATCTTTTTTTTCCGTTCTTCTGACTTACGGTGACTTCACCACCCTGGCTGGTGGTGTTGAGTTTGTCAATGGAATAGCACGAGGCACGTCCATCAAAAGCGGCAATGGCATTATTCAAATGAATAATGCGAAACTGTTCAAAGGCATGACGATAGAATTTCTTTGGCCGTTCGGGTGCAATCTTCACATCATAGTGATAGGCCTTAGCGGGCATTTTTGACATATCCACATCCAGATAGTTCACAGCAACCTGACCTGGTCTACCCAGGGTACCGCGCTTAATGTTGCCCTCTTGGGGTACCTGAGGAGCAGGACCCACGGCGCCAGCTTGTGAACGTTGCTGATAACCGCCGCCTTGACCACCCTGAGGGGGTCCGCGCTGCTGATAGCCACCCTGGGCTTGTCCAGAACCTCTAGCGTCGCCTTGACGCTGCTGATACCCACCGCCTTGTCCACCTTGAGGGGCTTCGCGCTGCTGATAGCCACCCTGGGCTTGTCCAGAACCTCTAGCGTCGCCTTGACGCTGCTGATACCCACCGCCGCCTTGTCCGCCTTGAGGGGGTCCGCGCTGCTGATAGCCACCCTGGGCTTGTCCAGAACCTCTAGCGTCGCCTTGACGCTGCTGATACCCACCGCCGCCTTGACCGCCTTGAGGGGGTCCGCGCTGCTGATAGCCACCCTGGGCTTGTCCAGAACCTCTAGCGTCGCCTTGACGCTGCTGATAGCCACCGCCTTGCCCGCCTTGAGAGGCTTCGCGCTGCTGATAGCCACCCTGGGCTTGTCCAGAACCTTTAGCGTCGCCTTGACGCTGCTGAGAGCCACCCTGGGCCTGTCCAGAACCTCTAGCGTCGCCTTGACGCTGCTGATTCCCACCACCGCCTTGCCCACCTTGAGGGGGTCCGCGCTGCTGTTGGTAGCCACCTTGTCCCTGCCTTGAGCCTCCTGCTTGACCCCAGCCGCCTTGACTTTGGCCACTCTGCTGTTGGCCCTGACCCTGTTTTTGCCATCCTCCGCCGGCTCCACTGCTGCCGCTTGCTGCAGAACTTGTAGATGCTGTTGGAGTGACACCAGCAGGTCTGGCAGCGACTATACAAAAAGCAAACAAAATTGACAAGTTTTATTTGAATACCGTTATTTTGGTTTAGACAGAATCGAAAGCTGACCGGCCGAGCAGATGCTTAGACTATACGGTTCACAATGGAAGTAGAGAAGGATAGCAAAATAAATACCTTGAAGGAATATTAAAGTTCAAGTGGTATTCAAAAATAAAGCTTCAGGAAGAATAATGAGTTGTCACTCAAATCAGCCTTTATGCCCGAAAATCCACACATCAAAGAATATGATAACCAAAATAAATGAAAACTAATTTGCTCATAAATGGCATCAGTGCACTTTGGTGAATTATCTACCATTTCCGAAAACCCGAAACCCAGGTTGAAACTCAGTTGATAACTTCTACCATTCTTCTTATCATGCAATGGAACTCATTACGAGTTTCCTCAGGGAAGAAACTCAATTCCCAAAATGGGTGATTCAAAAATAAAGCATAATAATAAAAAGTTGATGGTTTGCAGCGTTTTATTAAGGCTTCCTTATCAACAAATTCCCTCAATCAAACAAGTTTTCAGAGCAATGTTTAATTAATTTTGTATACCACAAGGCATTTTAATGAATTGTTGGAACGTTATCTGAGCTCAAAGATTCGGAGCATTATTAAAACCAGCGCTGGGCATGAAATTTGAGTTTGGAACAGAAAAAGCCACCGTTATCAGCGAGTTTAGATCGCCCAAAATGTAGCTGTTGCGCCATCTGTTTGCGCGTTTTGAAAGCGGCGTGCTCCGATTCGCATTGACTTTGTTGAGAGTTAATTTGCGACGCAGTTCTTTATGAGGCTGACTGGCGCCAATGGCCGAAAAAAAAAAATATGTTGGAGATATGGGAGCAAGGGCTTGCCCGCCGCTGCTTTAAACATCAATAAAAAGTTGACAACTTGTTGGTAAATATGGAGTTTCACCTAGTTTTAACATGCTCTTAATGAGATTTTGAAAACTATTTGTTCAGCTTCGAGTGTTAAAAATTACCAACCAAAGATTTTCGTCTAACAAATTAAAATCTTCAATATATTCCTTTGTCAAAAAGATCGTTCATGGCCAGGTTTAAGTTATGACATGCGCATGGAATACGTTTGAAATGTTTAATGTTAAATTGTTTAAAAAAATCAAATGGAAATTTTTGAAATTAGATTTCTGGCAGTATTTTTCGATCGCGTGGGAGAGGACAGACCATATGGGTACTTCTTCAACTAGTCCGATTATCTTAAGTGAGTAAATCTAAAAAAAAATTTTGTTTCGCGTATGGCCGAATATGGCTACAAAATAAGATTAGCAACTTGGGTATTACAATTTTTTTTTTTTGCATTTTATTAAACTTTTTTATTTGAATGCATAATATCTTAAGAATATTGCGTCAAAGTGTCAAGTCGATTGGAGGAAAATTGACGAAGTTACGAGTATTTTTATACATGTCGGATTTAAATCCCTACCCGACCCGAGCGCGCTATGTGTAAATGTTTCGCGCTATTTACACATATAGGAGCCGAACGCATGCCGATGCTGAGGAGAAAGCCTTTCAGTCGCTGTCTTCACGCAGAACAACAATGACAGTTGAAACAAACTTATTTGGAAAATCTCACCAAAGCAGTTGATTGGAACCTCTGTTATCTTTGAAATTGCCGCTTATGTGGCAGCGCGATCAACTTACTTCATACGTATAGCCTTCGCATAGCACGAATCTGCTCAAAATGATAAAAAAATAGTTTCAACAATGCACGGCTTTGGGTTCCTTGACTGTAGAACAGTGGCCGGCTAAAAATACATGCGCATTTTGGCATTGTGTGTGTGTGTTTAGCTACGCGAGAGCGCGCTCATTAAGCACATCTTTGTTGTTGCAAAAGAGAGCAGTATAAGCTCGTATACTGACGGTGTGTTGACGTCGCTGCCGCAGAGCCCTTTTCTATACACTGGAGACTGCGACGTGCCGGCCACTGCTGTAGAACAACGTTCATGGAAAATTTAAAATTTTAAACATTTTCAACATCAGGGGTTAATTGGCCACTGTTTAAGCCACTTAATGCACCTAGATATCAACCTCAATTTTTGGAATTTCTGCCGGTCTTTCTGTCCCAGTGTGCACTGTATATATTTATGTTTGGTTGTGTTTCTATATGTGTGTGCTTGGGATTTGGACTGGACCCTGTTTTTAGTTTTGCAATGTTCTTTGCTCTTAAAACTTGGAATAATTATTATGAAATTGCACAAGGAAACAAAACTTAACTTTTTTTTTGTCCACAAATCATACTAGTGTTTTTGGTTTAATAATAGCGATTCAATAAGGGACACCGATTGGGTTCGAGGTACGTTTCAGTTGTACAGAAATGATAAGGTTCAGCTCAGGACTAATTGTACGAAGACATACATATATTTTTTTTTGTCAAGTTACTTGCAAAGTGAAATAAGGTTCACCCCAATATGCAAGTATGTATATGTATACAATTGTACATACATACATAAATGCACAGGTAATTGGAATTTCATCACAGATAAACAAGTTTGCATTAATCGCGAGTATCGGACTTCCCCCACAATTGGGATAGAAACTGTGTAAACTTCGAACGTTCCAGACCAAGGGACCTTACGTACATATGCACATATACAAATATATGAATTTTAATTTGACTATTGAGAACAAACTGACGTGGTCTGGCCTCCATTTTGAACAGATTTTACATGTAATAGTAGTGCACTTACCCTGTTGTTGTTGTTGCCGAGGCTGTAGTGGCTGCTGCGCTGCCACTGGAGCTGGCGCTGCTTTGGGTTCCTCTGCCTTGAATTCTGCAATGAATAACTAAAGCTAAATTCTTGGCAAACAACCTATTTACCATTACTTACTATTTTTTTTCCCCATTTTTTCCCGCAGTTATAAATCTATATTTGTCGAAATAAATTTTGCGTTGTTCTCAATCAGTAATTTTGTATTAGAGTGACACTACTCGATATGTAATTTTCTTTTTTGGTATTATAGTTTCGCTTATCGATAGCTAGGCACATCGATAAATTAGCTAGGAACATCGATAAATACTATCGTCGGTTATTTGGAGGCACATTTAAAATCAAATAATCACATTTTGCTTTGAATAAAGTGGATTTTAGCTTTCTATTTAAACAAATTAGCTGGTATTAAATGGGTCTACAAATTACACAGTGCTACAAAATTTTGCACATACTTTTCACGAGACCCAGTAGATATTGTTGGGCTAATCTCGTATAGCATTTCCTCATACTTGGATTTTTCCTAACACCCCAAAAACCGCTTTTTGCTTTTTTACCTCAATTAAATAGATTTAACGCGCGCATGGACCATCTGATTGTTTATAACCTTGTCAATTCCGATAGCGACGAGAGGAATCTAATATATTTTAATCATTGGTTTGACTGATTTAAGGCGATGGCTGAGAATGCGGCTTACAGTTGTGTCATTTTCAAAATTCTACTTTGGCCACCACTGGCTCAACTATTTTATTTTATGCGATTTTGCCATAAAGTTTATTATGAGAACCCATTTAATTCTCCGTTGAACAAATGTTGTCCCAATTAATTTGGATACCGATTGACGAAGTTATTCGCATATTTCTTAAGAAATGGATATTCTTTATTACTAAACTGATGGTGCAAATCCCATCTTACATACATTCTGTCAACAATTCAAAATATACACTATCAGCCATGCTCTCATTTTCGCTTTCGCAAAAATTTTACGATTTTGAGTCGCAATTTGGTCTAAAAACTGGTTTGAAATCGCAAAAGTTTTGCGAAAGCGAAAATGGGAGCATGGCTGTATATACATAATTTTAATGAATGCTCTTCATGGGCAATGCATTTCTTATCGCTGATATAGCGGATGCGTATGCTGATGTCAGTTTCTTTTCATTTTTACTTATCTTGATCTTCTTTGGATTTTGTTTGGTATTTAATGGTTCGTCCTTCTCGTTATAGTGGTTTCTATATTCTTCATCATTGTTCATCCATGGTATTTTATCGCGGTACAGTATTATTACAGTCATGGTTATGCAGTCATCATTGGGTTTTATTTGTGGATTTGAAAAGCAATTTTGTAAGTATTAAACTTCGTGTCAGTGGCTAAACGCACACACGCAACGCCAAAATGAGCATGTGATTCATACCGACAAGAGCCAAACGATTGCCAAGGTTTGCGTCAAGAGAGCAATCAGCTATTCAGAAGCCTTAACCGTGCCTACCTGAGTACGGTTCTTGCTGTGCACGGCTCTTTTGTTTCATATGCGAATTTCAACTCATTAACCAATAATAATAGCCACTTACTGCCCACAGCTACTCACTATAGCTTAGTTTATCTTTATACTAGGTAACAGTATTTGGAGACCTTTAATATTTGCCCAGAAATAGTGAAACATGGAAGTTTATAAATATTAGTATTTTAAATATTTAAAAAAGATTATTTGAATTTGTCACCAAACAAAGCAGAGCATACTTATTGGGGCACTTATGTTATAGATCACACTAATACGTTAGCATACTTAAAAAAAGTACTAGATCGCCTAGGTGTACTCAGAAATATGCGAATAGCTTCCTCAATCGGTATCCAAATCAATTGGGACAAAATTTGTTCAACGGCGAATTAAATGCGCTCTCATATTAAACTTTAAGGAAATCGTTTGCATGTGTGTCGTTTTGTATAACTCGCGCCCTCATTGATATCCTATCTTCGGTGGAATTACAAAAACAAAACGTATCCAAAGAGCATACGGCTGGGCATCGCTGCTCTAATCAATCGTCGTTGAGCCAAACGAACAAAACACCCGAACTGATTGGAATGAAGACGAACATGATAATTAGAGTGCCAACAATGGGATTGAATAAAACTCAACCGCGAACATGTTGTGTGTGCAAGTTTGATGCATAGAGCGCAAAGTCAGTTTATTCGGGTGAAGCCGTTCTCTGGTGTGTATTCATAATATCGTAATATTGACTTTGCAACTTAATTTGTTTTAATGGCGTAACTGAGGCACAGAGGCACAATTTCTATCTCAACAAATTTGTGCTTAAATATTTCATCTACCAATTTTTAATACGATTTCCATGCAGACACACCACTTGCATCCACCACAATTTCCGATATAAATAAAACACACTATCTTTGCAATTTCTGTGTTTGGTTTTCTGTTTATGCTGGTATGAATTTTATTTGGAATTGCACTTTTTTAATGTATATTGTTTGCCCCAAAAATGTTACAACAGCAAAAGTTTTACAATTTTTTTTTGTTTGTTTTTTTTTTAACAATTTTTCTTTTGTGGGTTTTCTTGTTTCATTTTCATTATTTTTTCTCTTGGTTTTTGTTTTTTTTTTTTAACATACAATAGATGCGTTAAAAATGCTATAGCCAAAAAATAATATTTTATTTATATATAATATATATATATATATATGTATGTGTGTATATATAATATTGATGCATTTTTAAAATTTCTGCTGCTTTTAATCTATCAAAAATTTTTACTAACAATTGCACAATTTCGTCCACATTTTGAAGAAAAGTTACATAAATTTGTCGTTTAATTTTCTTAAAAATTGAACTAATTTAAGCTAAAGAAAATTATGCCAAAAAACAAAACAAATTTTAAAATTGCACTAAAAATCATAAAAACAAAAATCTGAAATTTAATTGAGAAAGGAAGAGAGAGGGTTTTTGGGTGAGGAAGGGGTTGAAGAGGGGGATAGTGGCTTTCTCTTAACATATAAAACTTAACAGTTTTTCGTTTTCTTTTTTTTTTTTTAGAATTGGCTCGGAAATGGTTTAAAAAAAACTTAAATGCTGCATGCAAATACATATAGAGACATTGAGTTTCGTATAGCTAAATGATGGAATTGTTTTTAAGTTTTTGAAAGTTTAGCTCTTTTTTTTATGGTTTAGTTTGAGAAATATCGTTTAAAGGAACCTAGAGTCATGCCAGATCAAGCATTCATTCAATCAATCAATCAATAAATCATTATTAAAACATAATGTACATGTCGTTGCTCTTAAATCGAATCGATGTTTCTGTATAGAGGAGATAGAGCCCATGCGATGTTTTGTTTTTGGTCTGTTTGTTGCTTCGTTTCTTGTTTTTAAATTAGCTTCTTTCATGTGGGAGCTGATCGGTTTTTGTTTTAGTTGTTTAGTAATAGTAACAGGAATGCATGACTAATTTAAGATACGACCTATAAGTAGCTTTCTATATGTGTATGTGTAGATAAATGTATTATCATTTGTTGTTGTGGAAGGAGCCGGGATTTTGGGGTAGCATAGTAATAGTAGGCAGAGGGAATGTTTACCGCTTTGTGCTAACCAAAAGCCAAAAACAAACAAAATAAAAGTTTATAAATTCTGTTTTTTTTTTTTTTTAAATATCTCTCGGGCAGGCAGGATATTGCATACGAAATGCCAAAGGACTCTTTAGGACTTTTTCACATTGTTGTGCTTGCTGCTGCTGCTGCTCACTAAGGCCTGCAATTTGTGCAGCTGACTAAGTAGATTGGCATTGGTCTCCTCCAGCGTTTCGAGACGCTTCTTGTAATCGTGATTCTCATTCACCAGAATCTCTACACGTCTCTCCAGCTGATCCATATACTCCTTTTTCTTGCGACGACTTTCCTGAGCGGAGATCTAAGTGTGGGAAAAGATTTTTAAGTTGGGAGAATAACCTTTGGCTTCAATTTCTACTCACTTTATTTTTGATTTTGCGTCGTATCTTCTTTAGCGACTTCTCTTCGGCTTTGGTTAGTGGTAGCTTTTGGGGTATTGGATAGCCTTCGGCCAGCAGAGTGCGTTTCTCTTCCTCGGTTAGAAGTAAAGTGCCGGTTGAACCCTTCTGCAAGCATAAAATTGTATATTATTAGAGGAATCCACTTAATTCAATCAGTTTATAAGCTAATATAAAAACGCAATACTAGAGCTCGATTCCGTCCCGAACCCGACACAAGTCTATACCGATCTATCCCGAATACAAATGGCCATCCCGTCCCGATCCCGGCCAAAAATTTTGAATTGAATTCCGACCAGGCATTTTTTTCCGTTCCCTGAGAAATCCTGGCGCCATCTTTACATGCTTTTAAAAGTGTGCCTATTTTTGGATTCGTAAATAAGTCTACCCATTTTAACATTCGTATGTAAGTGTGCCCATTCGGTTAGTTCGATAAAGTATTTTTAGATAAATTGTTTTCATTGCTGTGCTTAAACTTGCTGAGCCCAACCAAAACTAAATGTTCGAAAGTGTCAAAATCGCGGATATACACACCTTTCTGAAAGTGATATTGACAAATAAAAGAATTCAACGTATCAAACGGTTAACCGTAAAAAACTGAGAAATTCAGTTTCGAACCGATTCGATGTCAAGTAATCAATTGAACTTACCGGCTGTGAGCTGATCAGCGGTGTGTGTATAGGTTGTCTAGTGGTAGTTGTGCTCGAATTGGAAGCCGAACCAGAACCACTACTGCCAGAGCGTGTGATTCCATTAGCAGCAGCTGCCGCCGCTCGTCGTACCATTGTCGATGAGGGTGACTCGCTGCTGGCTGCATTGCCCAAACCATTAGCATTGGGTGACAGTGGCGAAAACAAATGCTCCGGCGATAGATTACCCTCAGAGTCATCGCTGGGTAGCGATGAAGGTGGCGTCAATGGAAAATTGCTGCTCCGATTAGGATTCTGTTTCTCCGACTTGATCTCCATTTTGGGTAAAAGCAGATGCTGGGATTTGATGAGGTTACTGTTGCCGCTGGCGGCGGTGAGGAGCAGGCCACCATGCTGAGTAAAACAAAACAAAAAATCACAGATTAGCACAACTTTAAGCGACTCTCTCGTGTTTAGGATTAACACACCTTTTGCTCGAAAAGCAGTTCCGATTGCAAATTGGCCAGATTCAGGCTGAGCTGCTGTTGGTGCTGTTGTTGGCCATTATTGCTGGTCTGTGAGTTGGGACTGGCGGGGCAGCTGGAATCTGGCGACATGGGCTCATCTTTAATGGCCGCTTCGTCGATCTCGATATCCGAACAGATATCTGGTGAGATGCTGCCCTCCCGGGCGGACGAGATGGATGAACTGCAATCGTTATCATACATTGCAGCCAAATGCTGAGGTAGTTGAAAATGATCCAATGCCGACGACATCTCAACGCTGCAGGAGGATGACGATGAGCAGGAGGAACTATTGTGGCTGCTACTCCCATGCTGATGACGCAGGTGTTGCTGATGCGTCTGGACGACGACAGATGTGTTTAGTGCGGGATTGGCGCTGGCATGGCACAGCATGGTGTTACTGCTGCTGCTGCTGTTGCTATTGACGCCACTAAGGCGACTGCTGCTAATGCTGCTAGCGGGCGGGTGAAGTGTGAGACATTTGGGATCAATGGTGGCACGCACGCTGGTGGCCGTTTTCAATGAAATGGCGGGAAAGCATTCATCATCCATGTCTGCAAATATGTAGAAAGTTTATAAACATTAGAAATTAAGCGAGGAACGCAAACAAAATGTTACAAAAGTATTACTTAAGCTTTGACTAAGTAGATTCATAGTTTGGATACCCTTGAAGTGAACCTAAAGCAACAGAACTGTGACTATTTGGAAATCGAAAAAGGTTCGGTTCAAAATATTATTATATTAAAATATTATACATTAACTGTTCTGAATGATCACATTTTTCTATGTTTTTTCTCATAAGTGATAAATGATCGAGTCACTGTCACAACATTTAGCCGTTTTCCATTAAAAGGCTAGATTTTCTATCGATATGCTATCGAGTCCCCAAGTGGAAAACTTAAGACTTATCGACTCGGTATATTTTAAAAAGATTAATCACTTTAAACATTCGTTTTTCAACAATTTAAGAACAAACAGAATATTTGCAATAGTGAATGACATATTTAATCTGCTGATGGAGTATATAATTCGCCTGTGTCCAAATTCCAACAGATCGGGCACAATTCTTCGTAAAGATGTATGCTACCGATGACATTGACATTATCGGCAAAAACTAACGGGCAGCAGGGCGTTTTCAGAGATTGAGAATCAGTCTAAACTGATGGGCTTAGCGGTAAATGAGGACAAGACGAAGTACCTAGTATCCACAGAAAAGAAGTCTACGCGTCTTGGACAATCTATTACAATGGGAGAGTAAAAATTTAAGGTTATAGAGAATTTTGTCTACCTCGGAACAATGATAACCAGCGACAAAAACATCAGCGTGGAAATCCGAAGAAGAATTACACTTGCAAACTGATGTTACTACGGGCTCAGTAGGGAGTTCAAGAGCAGAGCCTTCTCTCGAAGAACGAAAATAGTACTAAACAAGTCGCTGATCATCCCAGTCCTGCAATACGGCGCAGAAATATGGACATTGACAGCAGCGGATGAGGCGGCTAATGGCGTGTTCGAGCGAAAAATTCTTCGTAGGATTTATGGACCTTTAAAAGTTGGCGATGGATTCCGCATTCGAATAAATCGCGAACTGTATGAGGTTTCCGATTTTCATTATTTTTGAAAAAGTACGGTCGAATGATGCCGCCACAACAAACTGCGTTTAAGACCAAATTCGACAATTCTGTTAGTTGACGTACCCATTGGGCCAAAAATGAGCTTTGTCGCTGAAGAAAATTTTTCCAATTTTTTCAATTTCTCACCGAGCAAGAATATTGATAATAAAATTCAATGATTACACTAGGCAACAAGGTCTAGTATATTGAAGGGTTGGTGGTGATTCTAGATGATTTTCGTGTCCCGAACACGAATCTGTTTTCAGAAATATATTATCGTTTACTATTTCTTAACTTTAAAATAATCTATTCTAAAGAAATGTACGATTATTTTTAGCGACATTTGGAATACAAATAATAACATACCCAAATTGCCTACAGCCGAAAACTCCAAAAGGCTTGTAATTTTTATAGAATTTCAATGAAAATGATCAAGAACACCCATTGCATTCTTCGGGGCAGCAACAATATAATCGATTTTTTGTGAAAACGGATACAATTACTAAAAATGGTATATTGAAAAAAATCATAGAAATGTTTGGGATAGCTTATTTAAAAGTTAAGAAATAGGTATTTACGATAATATAAAACAAAAGTCAAAACAAAAGTATAGGTTCCAAACAAAACGGTTCTAAAAAGGGTAAAAATAGGCATTTTTGCAACTTCATGCTCGAATTACTAAAAATCACGACGTGATGGAGCATTTCTGAAAACAGATTCATGTTCAGCACACAAAAATCATATAGAATCACCCACAACCCTTCAATATACTGGAAAAGGTCTAATTTTGTTGCCTTGTGCTATCAAGCGCTGTTCGTTTGTTAGTCTGTTCATGGTGTAATGGCAAACCTTACTGAGCATTTTTGCCCAATCACTCGGGATGTGTCCAATTTTGTACACTAAAAAAACAAATAGCATATAAATCAACCTTTATAAAAAAGAAACCATTTACTTTGGCGAATTAAATATATTTTATTTGAAAAGTTACTGACTTATCAACTTGCCCTCGGAAATACAGAAAGTATGAATTAAGCTTACAATAATTTGTACCCACAAAAATGTGTTAAATTTTCTATATCTAACCCTAATATGTAAACTTATATCTATTTTTTGTTCCATTTTTTAATTGTTCTTAGCTTTGGGAAATTTTATAAAAACCAATTTATTCTAAAAAGTTCTCGAGAATATATCCTTTTGTATTTTCTTAGCTCTTTTTTTTTCTAAATATTCGATAATCATATTCCAATGCAGATAAATCCATTCTCTTCTCTATGTTTCTTTTAAAATTCTACAATTTTTGTTAACGTTTACTTCTAAAGTCTAAAGTTTATAGCTATTTGATTTCTTTTGTATATGCGATAGCGCAAATATGTCAAAAACAAATATTATTCACTCTAACCTACATAACGGTTATCCGTCAGTATGTACTTGTACTTTCATTTGTTGATTCTACAGCCACGATTTCACTAACACACATTTATTATACAATACAATTGCTAAATTCTATTCTGTAACTAAGCAAACACAAATGGCCAAACATTGGATCACTTTCGAGATCGAGATCGAACGTCATACTTGGATGGTAGCTACATATAATACATACGCATGTACAAGTGCACTTGTGTTTGCCTTTGATATGAATGTTTTTTCAGTTTTTGTTTAGTTTTTTTTCTTCTACAATACATAAAAATGGTTTAATATTATTTACACAGTTGTTGTACAGTTTCCATAAAATTACAAATAATAATAAAAAAAAAAACAACACAGACCCCAAAAACAACTACAACAACAGCAATTATATACAGTACTACCAACAACAACAGCCACTGATATCGCTTCAAAGTACAGAACTTCATGCACGAGTACTGCGTTAAATTGCTAAATGCTACCGCGACACTAAAAAATAAAAAACTGAACACAACAGAAACTGTTGTTCTTGTTGTTGTTTTTTTTTCACTATGTACATGGCCTAAATTCATAATAAAGTTAACAACTGCCAACTGTATTTGCATTAACTTTTTGGGGCTATTGAAGCAGACTTAAGATACATTTTTGGGGGAAAAGAATATCTCTCAGTACATAAAGAATTTCGTAGTACAAAACTCTTTTTGAAAAAGTCAACAAAATAATAGCTAAAAAGGACATATAAAAGATCTAAAGTGCTTTACCAACTTTTTATCATTCAGCTAAAACATGTTTTGAAACACAATGTTACATTGTTAAAGACCTTTTTAACTACCGTAATTAATAACTATTTTAAGAAATTAAAATTATATATGAAAACAGTTAAAATAATGCCAGAAAGTTTTAAAATAAATATAAAATAAATATTTGACTTAACGGATCAAAGAGGACGTTTATCGATGTGCTTGTTTAGGTGGACGCATCGTTTTCTAACGTTGAAATGAAATCGTATTAATATTGACAACCATTTCTCCCACATAGAATTCACATTTTTTCTAATCGTTTCGAATTGCACCGAGAAAAAAATGATATTTTTCATATCAATTTTACTCCGATATGTCCCATCCAAATGATATGTTAAAAATATCAAATGGATATTTTTTAACATATTATTTTTAAATTTTTAGTATCATTTTGAAACTGTTTAAAATCAATTTAAGTAAATGATATTATTTTGGATCAGAATGATCCAAAATATTTGATATTGATATTTTTGCAAAGTTCATTCTAATCAGGTTAATATTAAAATGAATTAGATCTCATTAATTTCATGGAATGAAACATATGTCCTAATTTTATGCCCACAGCTTATAGCGATTTAATGTGTCAGTCAGGACAAACATGAACTAAAAACAGGGCTGCAAAACGGTAACATTTTGATGAAGTTTCGTTATGTACGTAGAAGATTTTGCGTACCGGTTCCTGTTTTTATCGAACCTAAGGTGTTGTATCGAGTCTGGGTTCATAGACTGTTAGATAGTTGACAGACTTTTGCGTCAACTATTGGTAAAAATTTTGACAAATTTTTGTTCAGGAGAAAGCTTTCAGATTACCAAGCTACCATATTCCATTATATTCCATATAGCCTCCCCTTTTATGTACCTAAATGTACAAGATTTGCTTTCCACTTTACCAACTTGACTTATGTTTTTTGTGCTTCTCAAAATCGCAATATGGATAGGATTTCTAAAACACATCTTTAATTCTATATTTAATTCTTTTTTGCACTATAAAATTATGTTTTTCGGTCATAATAGTGAGAAAGTTATAAAAGTTCTTCAGAAATTGACTTAAATTATAGTTTGAACCGGATCTTTTTCGTATTTATTTATGGGTTTAAGTTAAATATTTGAAAGGTTCGATTAATGGTCCGGTTCGAGGGACCCAAAAAAAAGCCGGTTCAGAGCCGGTTGGCAGCGTTGCTTAAAATTGTCTTAAAAAACGTTATATTTTCGAGATTATGTATATTTTAATTTCTTTCTGTAAATTTAATAATAAAATTCCTTAAACTAAGTAAAAGCCTGATTACTCTGACACATATGTACCTATATATGTACATTCGGCCAAATGTATATATTTTTGACAAGGCCTCTTATATATATTTTTTCATCCCAATTTACGACACTCTGAAAATATGGTTCCATTAGCCCCAAACACTACTACTTTACTAATTTGAATTCTGTTGGCGAGCTGGTTAGAAAAATGCTTCCAATTATGTATATGTAGTTAGTAAGTTAAAAAACAAAAAAAAAAGTATATTGTATGTATAATATATACATATAAATGAAAGAACGGTTGGGACTTCCACAGCACACAGTTGCCATACTTTCAGAACATACAAACACTCGAAACAATGAACAAAAGTGACTGAACAAGAGCAACTGAACATGAGTAACTGCACAAGAGTGACTGAACAATAGCCACTGAACGAGATTAACTGCACAAGAGTGAATGAACAATAGTCACTGAACAAGAATAACTGCACTAGAGTCACTGAACAAAAGTCTGTCATCAATCAAGAGGAATTGAAGAAGAACATGTTCATTGTTTTGATTAGGACTAGTATCTTAATGTCCGGTTAGTCAATTATACCTAAGTTTAGCCAAAATTGAGTGTCTCATTCTGCGTTTAGCGAGTAACAAACTTAAATGGAGCCTTATGTACAGTTCAGTTTAAATATAATATTGATTGGTTCATACCAAGCTATTTAACACAATTTTCATACAAATTTGCTTAAGTAACTTTCAATATCTCAACCTAATTCGTTTTTAAAGAACATTTTCTTCTACGGGTTTCGGTATGGTTACACATTTTTGAATCCACTTAAAGCGTGTTTCCAATTACTAATTTAGATAAAAATTCCCTTAAAATAATTCAATACATACCCTCAATTTTAGCCTGTAGGCTTTTGGGTGAATTTGGCAGGGAATCACCATCGCTATTTAGGCTATAGGAATGCTCCGATTTAATTGGCAGCGTACCATTGAGCAATGCATCTGAAATGAGCTTGTCATTGAGTATAACGGTGGGATCTTTGACATCGCGATCCAAAAACCAGTCATGCATATCGTGATCGCTGCTAATTTTCAAGGATTCCTGTAACAAAAAATTAGATATACGGTAAAAAAAAATAGTGAAACATACAGAGGCAGATACTGAAACAAATGCTGGGCAATTAGTTAATGTACAAAAGTCGTGCGATAGCATGCTTATATAATAATTTTTATTTATTTTTCGCTGTTCAGAAACAAAAGCACAAATATAAATATAACCTCTGGCACGAAACGATACTCGTGCCAAAGCAGATAGCCCAGAAAATATATTAAATAAAAAATACATATAGCGAGACCGACTACCTAGTGGTATAATAGGTATTTGGGACTTATATATTTCTGTTGTCAATCTTATCAAAGAAAAAAACAAAAAAAAAAAAAAGAAAAGACGTCGCGACGTCGACAACGTTTCTTGGCGTTTCCCTTGAAATTGTTCGTTAGATTCTCAAACCCAACTGTAACTTATCATTATGTTTGTTGTTGTGCTGTTAAGTGGTTTTATTTTTTACTCTTGCTATTAATAATTATAAATGAAGTGATTTTGATTTACAATGCAAATAATTTTGATTGCATTTGGTAGTATAGAGAAGGCACAAAAGTTTGTCTATCAAGCTAGTCTGAACATATTACATAACAAGACAAATTTTGTATGACGATCTCTTACAACAGCGGTAAAAAAAGATAGAAAATAATGCATTCAGCTTTCTGGAATGCTTAACCGTTGGCTCACAAAAACCATCTACGAAATCCAAATTTAAATGATAACATTCTATAAATAAAATATCAAGAAGAAACCGTGTTTGAAATTATCAGAGAAAAAAATTGCATAAAATGAAAATTGTACAAAAAAGTTTGAAAGGATTTTTTTTTTTTAAGTTTGACGCTTTATTGTAAAAAATTTTGTTACAAATTAATATTTCAAAGTGTTGTATATTGTGTAGTATTAAATTAATATTTTGGGTATTAATTTGATACTTAACATATTAATTTGATACGCAAAAGTATTAACTTGAAACTACACAATAAAGAGTAGCAAATTAATATTTTGGGTATTAATTTGATGCTATAAATAATAATTTGAAACGCAAAAGAATTAATTTGAAACTGCAAAAAATTGAGCATCAAATTGATATTTTGGGTATTAATTTGATACTTAAAATATTAATTTGATACGCAAAAGTATTAACTTGAAACTATAAATTAAAGTGTATAAAATTTCTATTTTGAGCGCTTTATTGTGAAAAATTGGTTACAAATTCATTTTTCAAAGTGTTGTCCATCGCTAGCCACTACGTTTTTCCATCTTTCTGGCAATTTGTCGAAATCATCTTGGAAAAAGAGGCGTCTTTTGTTGCAATACACAAATCGATCCCATTTTGAAGTTCTTCCGTCGATCTTGGCGTATGGAGCAAGCTTCTTGCACCTGCATTTACTTCAAATGAAAGCAAAAAAGTAAACTTTTTGTTGGCACAAATGTTGACATATTCGGAGCACCCAAAAACTATATGCTGTTTACACTTCAGCAAAACAACACACACTGAAAAAAAAGCCCAATGATGAGGCTTCAAAATGAAGTTGGTTGTAACATTGTCCGATTCAATTGAACACTGGCAACGCCATTTTATAAAAATCTTTTAAAACTTTTTTGTACTGGTTATAGAATAAGTTGAGAATAGAATAAGCTGATCATTCTCGTTTGCCAGTTGTTGAAACTTTATTTCGTAGCTTGTATTAAGGATTCGCTGTTTCGCTCAGTGCATGATTCCTGCAGGTAAAATTTTAGGGAGTTTTTAACTGAGATCCGGTTCGGGTGTTATGGGACCCTTGAACTGGTAAAATTTAAAAGACTCCTAAGCCTGAGCCCAAGACTAATCCAATATTTTCAGCAAATTGTTCGATTTAAAATAGGTTTGATGAGATTATAGGGCTAGTAGTTTTAGAACAAAGTTCCCCAAGAAGAGAGGACGGAAAATGTGACTGTGTCTCTCTGACACACAGTGATGCATAATTTCGGCAAGCATTCGGTGTGAATGGCCGAATGTGTTCGGCTCCCAGGGTCCATATCTGGGGAACTCTGTTTAAGAGCAGTTTTTTACACAGTCGGAATCGGTGAGTTCAAAAAAATCAGCTAAAGTCTTTCGTGCTCGCCAACACAAGCATATTTTTCTGACCTCTCTATTTGGCCGACCCTGTTTTAGAGCAAAGTGCCCCAGCCTTAGCCTGTGGGGTTCGAACGCATTCGGTAATTCACAGGTATACGAACCAAATGCTTGTCGAAGTCATTTCTCAATTAATGTCTAAAAGTCAGTCGCAGTCAGCGTTATAAGACAATCCCTTCCGCGGGAGTTTTTTGCCGAGAAACACTGCTAAAAAGAATTTACACATTTTCTGTCCTCTCTTTTTGGGGAACCCTGATTTAGAGATCAATCGTATTTAAAGTATCAAGTGAAGAAGTTGTGCACATAAAAAAAAAATGAAATTAAAGGCAATTGCGCCTTCCACTAAGCATTTGGTCCTTCGAGCCGGATGTTTAAGATTACAAGGTCGCCTCACCAGACGGTGAAGGCTTAAGTCCAAGCTGTTTGTGAGACATGTAAATCATTAAATCGGTTAAGTCGCACTATTGTTCAAGATGTTAGACTTTCGATTTTCTCAAACCCAAAAGCATAAAGTTTCAGCTAAAAAGAGGCAAAAAGATCACATAAATGGGACTCTCAAAGTTCAAAATTGATCACCGTGTAGCTGCTCGTGGCTGAGACCACTTTTCCACCTTATTTTTATAGAATATTTATGCACCAATTGAATCATTTTGGCCATAAACAAGCTTCGAACTAAAACCTTGTTTTCCCCTTGCTTCCTAAAACCGGTTTTCGGAATGAACCTCTGGACCGAACCTTCTGATATTAAAATAAATCTAAAAATCTTTACAAACCGATAAAGACTCTAGAAGACTGTTGCAAAGTCTTTGACCCGATCCTCTCGGTACAATTATACCAACCAATGACCTTTACAGTAGCTATATTTGTTATTGTAATGTCAAGTATAATTAATGGGTTTAATATAGGCTAACAAATAATAATCATTAACCCTTTTGCACAATTTCACTGTCACCGACTGAGTGATCCATCTCCAGATCCTGTTTTAGTGTGATAAATTATTTGCAAGCACAAAATGCTCTTACTAATGGATTGTCTTAACCTTGAACAACTAATGCCAAGTGGATCAAATTGCTGCAGTAGCTTTGAAAAATTTTGTCATTCTTTTTTTGTCTTGACTTGGGAACAAGTTTTGTTTGCGTTGGGTTCAACTTCTAGCCAACAAAAAATAAAAAATATACGCCAAAAGCAAATACAATTCCAGAATAAATTTCGTCTGGATGATGTAATCCCCAAATGTGCCAGATATTTTGGAGTGAATTTACTTTAATTGCTGTAAAGCAAAAGCGCAAATCTACGGCTATAAAGTGCTGACCCATTTTAAAGGCTACATTCCGTGGCAGGTTTTGCATACTCATATAGTATGTATCGCTGTAAGTCGGTATGTGTGCATGATAAAAAGTGCATGTAATTACACTTCAAAAAACCAACACACACACACAGACACACCACTCTTAGTCAATTGTATGTAAAAATTCTTGACTTGCCTCGTCGAACTTCACATTCTAAGCCCCAAGCCAAGCTCAAATGGAATCCAGTTTTGGCCATAAAAAAAAGGGAACGTCGCTTCGATATTCGCGTGTGTGTGTGTGTGAACCGTGTGCCGGCTGGTCTGGCCCGGCCCGGCGTCTCTCGCTGTGGGTCTTCTTTCAAGCTTACCACTTACTCCGCATCGCGTATATGCGGCACATAAACTTAAACATTGATTACCGTTTGCACGCGTGCATTTGTAAGCATTGCTGCCATGTGCCGAGGGCAGATCTTGGAGTTGTGCAACAATAATTAATCAAATTAACATTTTAAGCCTACTTACGAAATATTTGGGTATTGGATGTATGCATCTCTGTTGGCAAATTTATTTAAGTTATAAGCAAGACTGCATATCGAAATGGTCAGGGCCCATAACCGAACTCTCTAAATTTTTAACCTCCTGATTTTGGATGCAAACCGGACCCTCTCTGCTTGGAACAATTTTCGATCCGCAGAGTAACTTTAGTCAGTTTTTTCAGTACTCAACTACGTATCACAATATCGGAATCAGAACATTCTCTTTTCAAAATTATATCAAACCTCTTGAAACGAGACGAAACGGCGTCAGAATTCGACAGAGACGAGATAATCTTAACCCAAGATGATATTCTCAATTTAAATCTAAATCCAACAATATTGAATTAAGATCGTTTATACTCGACTTTAAGATGAAACAATCTCATTTTTGAATATGAAAAAAAAGACAAAAATAAATTAAGCATTTTTTATTTTTAGGTGATGTGTGTGGGGGAAAGAGTGGTGTGATTTGGTTGGTTTATAGTTAGTGGTTTTAGTTATTAACATTTTCTTCTTTCTGAAAAACTTAAATAAAAATTGTAAACAATTAATCCGCCGATCCTGGGACTTGAGAGCTCAGCGGCAACTGTTAGGCCTAACCAGTTGCAGTATAAGAGCAGAGATTTTCGCAGTCTGAGTTCTTATACTGCAGCTGGCTGCGCTTAACAATTGACCCCCTACGGCAAAATCGACTAATTGGTTGTGTCAATGTGTTATTGAACGAAGAGGTCGTAATTCGAGTGCCAGGAGGGGTGTGTTGCATCTATCTATCAATCTATATATATCAAAAAAATGTCCAACTGAAACTTTTTAGAAAACTGTAGGATGGTTGATAAGTTGCGAGATGATAAATCTTGTTTTTAAGATTTCTTATCTCATTTCAAGGTTTTTGAATCTTGTTTTTACAAGATTCCAAGGTTCTTGTTCAATCTAGATTTTAAATTGATTTTTTTTTTTCTCAGTGTATATACATAGAATGTGAGGCTAGCTTTCTACTTTTACAATGAGGTTCATTCGGATATTGATTAACGATTTTAATAGCTTCGGAATCTTCAACAAATATATGACTTATTTGTTTTACCAAAAAATGTCTCAACAATGTACCTATTCATGAACCAAGTTTCTATAAGTAAAGGAAACGGTCCGAAAACCGAACCTTCTCCCTTATTTCAGAGGTTCGCAGCCTTGGTTATAATGCGATTTGCTGAAATAGAAACAACATAAGTAAATTTGTTTTCATTTCAAGAAAACTATAGTTGAGAGTCTTTTAATGGTCTTGGAAGCATAAGGGAGTGATTCTTAAACAGAATACAACTGCCAGTATAGTGAATTTTTCCAGAAATCCAAGGAACGTATAGAACGTCCATCTGTTGGAATTAGCTTGGTGGCTCCTATTAAATCCGCAGAACCCACACATTTCGCTATTCACACCGACACAATCCGAACGCTTGACGAAGCTTGTGCAAACAGAGCAAACAGCTTTTGAATAAGATCAGAGGTGGTTTGCGTCGCTTTATTTTTGCACACCAAACACTCTTACTTTTTGGCACCGCACTTTTAGACAAACCCTGCTTTAAAGCCCTGCTTTAAAGGGAAGCCCTCGTGAAAGTGATTGATTTAGCATGACAATGTAAAACCACTTTTCAAATCCAATTTGAACTACCTTTGAACTACGAAGTACTATTTTAATGTATTACTAATGTTGCCCTGGTTCTTACGAAGAAACCAAAAATTAGCTCGATTCTTAGATCGCCCCAAAAGAAGAGAAACTTTTTCAACACTTTTTTTACTGTGTGTAAAATACAAAGCACCAATTTCTCAAAATAAAGTTTCAAGGAACTTATTTGTATCCCCAGTATATACAAATAATGGCGTTTATATAAATTTAGTATTTTTCTAGAAAGCAACAAGTCTAAAAAGATGGGTGCCATGTTTGCCTTATATCAATAATTATCGTCATACAAACCAGATAGCCATTAACAAGCTATAACAAGCTCCCCAATAAAGCTTAGACTTAAAGCTTGTGCTCGGGCGTGGCGTATCAGTTGTATGTGTGGCTGCTGATGCGGGAGGTTGTGTGGGTTCGATCCCGCCTCGGATCATCTAATAGAAAAAGTTTTTTCTTTCTTTAGAAAAAAGCTTTTACACACCCGATCACCTTCACCAGCTACTGGCGCCAGCTGTGAAGTAACTAGCCATGAAAAAGCAAAATTTCTAATTATTGCCGTTCGGATTCGGCGTTAAGCTGTAGGTCCCTTTCTCTTGTGCGAAAAATTATAAGCACACACGCCAAGAGATTGAGAGAAGCTTGGCCCCCTGGCCCTCCTGGAGGTGCTGTTTGAGCCAATTTTACTTTTACAATAAAGCTTAGGAACCTTAAAATTAACTCCCTAGATTAGTGATCAGCTGTACAGAAAAAAAAAGCCATTAAAATCAATTTAGTATGTATAGTTTAATCATATCCTTTTTTTTTGTATTACAAAATCCATTTTTAGATATCCTTTAGACGATTTTCAGCTCCATCGGATGATAATCTAAGATCAATTTAACATTAAATGCATATTATTTATATCTTGTTTACCATACTAAAACTATCCAGTCTAAATTGATACTAAAATCATCCAATCTATTATCAACAAATATACACTTTTTTATTCTGTGAGGAAATGAGAATTAGGGCAGATTTCACGTCTCCTACATAGAGCTATCTGTCACATAAACTAACAAATAACAGGTTAAAATGTAAGTTTATCTGACACATAGCAGCTATCTAGAAGAAGTGAAATCGGCCCTTAATAAGTAAGGTTTTCATGCTTAAGAAGATGCGTTCTGAGTTCCCACGACTACGATATACCCCTAAGTATGCCTGTTGAGCACTCAACTATTTTGTACAACTGAAATCGTACTTGAAATGAATTTGGCGTACTTTATTTTAGCAACATCAAACTCAGTTGACTAACAAATTATGAATTGCAGGATTTTAGTACGAAATACTTAAATTTTTCTCCAAGTGTTATCATGAGCTTGCACTAAACCGCAGAGCCTGATCATAATCATACGCTAACATAAGAACGAATAGGATCCTACAGTTAAGTGAGAGGATCAGCTTTTGAATGAAAATTTTTTGTGTGAGTGTCTTTTAAGTGGAGAGAAGAATTCGATTTCTAGATCAAAGTACTTCCCCAATTGCGATTTCTCTTCATTAATACTGACAAAACGCATCTCGGTGTGGCTTGCTCATTGCATTTAAACACAAATACACAAGTGCTTTCTCCGCATTTTAGCCTCGTGCACAGGCCGGGGCCAAGAATCGGAATCGGAATCGGCAAAAAACCAGCAACAGCACCAGAGAAGCGTAAATAAATGTGTCTACAATGGTGTGTGCGTGCCACTGTCTTCTTGTTGTTGTTGTTGTTGTATATGTTTATGATGAGTTCAACGAACCGGGGGAATTGTTGAGAATTAGCAATTCTTGAAAAATGCTACCAAAACGGGCAACACACACACTCACACACACACACACTCAACCAGCTACAGATACCAAATGTATTTATATGATGATGATGAAAGAAAAAAGAAAAGAAACGTGTAGAAAGAAAGAAGAAAGAAAGCCCAGCATAAGACAAAAAAAAAATGCTTGCAGGCATTCGCTATATACCACTTGGAGAGTTGATGATGGATCGTGCAGGTTTCAGGTGGCTCCTCCCAAGGGCTCTTCAGGCCTCTTTTAAGCCGCTTAAGCAACCCTGTTTAAGCCAATCGATTGACCTGATTTTATCAATTCATTTCGAAAATGTCAGTTGAACCTGTTGCGTGAGAACTTTTCTTTTAGTTTTGAGTTTTTAAAGTTGTTTTTTTTCTCTCCTCGGTGATTATACAATTTTATTCAAATTTTTTAATTTGAAAAATACTTAAACTGGTTATAGTTTCCTCCTTCTCTCTGTTTCTGCTTTCGTTGATTTTTGCTTGCTCCACAAATTGGATTGATTAAATAATGTTGCAGCAGCAGCAGCAAAGCGAAAACCTTTCACATTTAGGTATCCAAAAAAAAAAAAAAAAAATGCAACTGTATGTGTGAGTGTGCGGATCGGATCGTTATGTATGTAGGTATGTATCGGTGTATCGGTTTCTTTTGTGTTGTGCACAGCATTTTTTAGTTTTTCAAGTCATTTTATTTCTTTTCAATTTGCCCAAAGACTGCATCATTCCGCGTGTTGGCAAAGTGAAAGGTGCTCCCACAATTCAAAACAACAACAGCAAATACAAAATAGAGAAAAAGTCGTACACCGAAAATTATATACTCTGGCAGCATGAAAACCTAAAAGTCTCTCACTGTGAAATCGAAATGTTAAACGATCGTTTTTATGCTAGGCTTACATCAATCAACTGATTGGAGCTTCACATAAAATGTTGGGTACTTAAATTTGGCTAGACTTGTTGACATTTACAACTACTTCTGTACAATGTGTCGGAAAGACAAAGTGGAGAAGCTCATCTATCATTAAATATCATTGTTTTTTAGTTTTTTATATTTTTGTTTTTTTTGGAAATTCGAGATTGGCTTAGATTTTACGATATGAAGAGTACATATTTCTACACTGAGACAAAAAATCTAAAACTAAAGGTAAAAAATCTATTTTCAATAAGATTACAATCTAGAAAAAGTAGATTGAAATACCTTGAAATAAGAAATATACTAAAAAAAACAAGATTGATCATCACTATCTCTGTTTTAATCTTGAATCTGTGTTAAAATCGTAACTGACAAAAACAATATAAAATCTACTCTTAAAAATTACGTATTTGTAAAAATGAAAATAAAATGAATTTATATATGCCCAAAGATATCGATCGAAATCGACATAGTTAATTGTTCAAAAAAAAATTCCCACATATGAAATCTGTTTCAAATTCTTTACTTGGAAGTCGATTCCAACCCACGACCTTGTCATTCTAAAGCAGAGGTACCCAGCCCTTATGCGCACGTCTCGCATTTGTTGGGATAGCCGCGCGCGTATAGCCTTCATGCATAGCTTATGTCTAAGCGTAGTGCCACAACAACTTCATATGTGTTCTCTCTACTCTTTATCTTGGAGCGAAGGTTTTGTGGTTGGCTTCGCATCAGTGTGGCCAATTTAGCTATTTTCCCTCAAGATCTAGCTATTTTGTAGGGTCGATAGCTGGAAACTATTCAGTTTTGACGGAACCTGGAATTATAGCTATTTTACCATTTTCTAGCTATTTCAAAAGTGCAAAAAATCTGCTAAAACAGCTGTTTGAGCTGTTTTGAACGTGTGCCAATATTCAGTTATTTAGACCAAGGCTGCCAAATAATTGGTGCGGTTCGGGTTTTTGGGGTCCATTAAACTGAACCATAAACCGAACCTTTCAAATTTTTAAGCTCCCCACACCTTAACCCGAACCGAACCGCCTGTATACAAAGAAAAGGTTCGGTTCAAACAATCATTTAAGTCAATTTCTTCTGATCTTTAATAACTTTTTCAATATTATGATCGGAAAAAACTATTTTATAGTAAAGAATCGCTTGAAGATGCTTTTTAGCAATCCAATCCATATGGGGACTTTGAGAAGAATGAAAAATATAAGTCAAGTTTACCAACCTAGCATTTGGAAGATCATTTTAACAAGAATCGCCTTTATACTCTTCATTTTTGGAGATTAATTTCATGTCCAATATAAAGAAGACTCCAAAATAACTCATGCATATCCTCAAAATGTGATTTATTGAAATACGACGGGAAGAAGACTGGGAGTCTTGATTGAAAATACGAGTCGTATCTGATCAGAAAATCGGGCTATAAACGACTCTTCAAGAAGAGTCTCGGCTAGATCACCATAAACTCCCGACAAAAGTATATTTTATGACTATTTTAAACACACAGAAGACTCGAAAAAGACTCGAATGTGACCAGAAATTTCATAAAATGCTGACTGCGTATGTACGTAGAGAGTTAGGCTGCCAAAATTCAAAGACCAGACACTTTTAAAAGACTTTTTAGAGGATCTATTAACGATAACAATAATGAATGTGGTCCAGTCGATTTGACAACTTACATACATAGCTTGGTAATCTGGAAGCGTTCTCCTGATCAAATATATGTCTTAATTTTTACCGAATGGAGAGGCAAAAAACCCAGATTCGAACTAAAACCTGCGAGAACCGAACCTTTGACTTTACCACGGGTTTGAAACTCCGGACCGAACCTTCACCAAATTATTACAGGTTTGCAGCCTTGATTTAGACTGACATTTATAATTTTTATCAAAAATCGATATGAAATTTGGACATTATAAAATAACTTCCTGTTGCTGTTTTTAAGTTTATGCAGAATCGGAATTGATAAATCCACTAAATGTCAATTTCTGAAGTCCTATTGTGTTTTACTGCTTTCAATTTCAAATTTCCGTTTATCTTTGACTTTTTGTTGGCAAAATGTTTTAACCAAGTAACTTGGAACTCGAATCTTTTACCGATTCTGATTGATAGAATTCGGTTTTTGCTGTCAAAATTGTATGGAATTCCCAAGCAGTTATAATAGCGATGGCATAAGGAGGCAGCTGCTGATTTGCAGTAGATAGGCAAAGACCGTTGTTGATGGGACCGGGAGGTTGCTGAAACAGCTGTACAGTCTACCAGCCTTCTTTGTGGTGTGGTGTGTTCCACTTTGCCAGTTATGTGGAAAACATCAAACGACCTCGAGCATTCTTCAACTTGCTTTAAGCTATTTTTTATAGCTATTTTTTATTACTAGCTATATTTAACAGTCGATTTAGCTACTTTTGGGCTTTAATAGTTGGCAACACTGCTGCGAATGCATAGCATATGGCTAAGCGTAGTGCAACAACAACTTCATATGTGGTCTCTTTACTCTTTATCTTGGAGCGAAGGTGTTGTTTTTGGCTGCGAAAGATTTCGTGTGCATTAGACAGCCGCGAGCACACACACGCACACAGACAAACCAAAATCGGTTTTATCTTTCTATTTCTTGTGGCTCTTGTTGTTTCGCAAATATTTACTTCATTTGTATTGGTGTCCAAGCGGCCGTAAAGTGATTCTGGGCACTTCTGTTCTAATGCAACGGTCTTGCCATCTGCACCACCGGGCTTTTTGCATACTGAGTATTTAACATATGGCTGTGATTTGACGCACTGTTACGCGTGTGCCCAATGGTGGCCTGTGTAAAGTAGCTTCAGACATGGTGGTAAATTTATTAATAAAATTTTTTATAAGTTTATGTATGTAGACTTTAATCTTGGTTTAAGATTTGACACGAAGCTTTTATATTAGAAGATATTTCCCCCATTTAATGGTGGAAATTGGAAGTTAAGTTTTTTCTCATCCAAGATGTAAATTTATATCTCTGCCTTGTTAAACAGCTATAAATTTAAACACTTTGTGTATATAGTTAATACAATTTTTAATTACCCAAATCATTGTAATGGTAATTTCAATTTACAGCTCTGCTTTTTTGTTATATTTATTCATCAAACATGTAGACAAAATTAAAATACTCTTCGATAGGGTAGAATTGCCTTTTAACTTGAAATATTGTTACGTTTTTTTTTTTGACTTGCTTTGGTTTCGTTTTTTTCTTTTTCGTTAAAACTTAAAAAATACAAAAAAAAGAAGCTTGATAAATGGTAATAATGTAAAAATGGCCATAGTCAAGAAAAAATTCTCTTTTGCCTGGAAAAGAAAGTGGGGAATGGCCGCTGAAGAATTTACTGGTTAATTGAGCACACAAACACACTGAATGATTTAACACCACATTCCGACTTTAAGCAAACGCAACCATCTTTCTTAGAAACCTTGAAAATTGAATCAATTATTGGTGACTCATTGCCAAATTGCCTCTAAACTTGGTTAAGCAGATGCAAAAAGTTAAACAAATTTTTTTCTATCTTCAAATTGGCAACATTTTCAACACCCTCTCTGCTGGATGATGATGGGATGTGGGTGAAGATTATGCCTCACGTTGGGTTTTACTTTCACAATCGTTTTCGTTGGGGGTTTTGCCTGTTGACTACGTCAGTGCTTACGTACTTTTCTCGTGTTTTTTTGCTCAGCAATATGTTGTTGATAAGCCAAAAGCCCGCATTGGGCTCTCGCCCCCGCCAGCCATGGCGCGTCCTCTTTCCTTTCCCCTCTGTGGCTATTTTTAAACATATTAGGTTGTATTTATAATGCAAAAACAAACTGTAACACATCATAAAAGTATTCTGAATGTAACCAAGTTGCAAATAGGAATGCCCACATTTTGACATCTCATAATGATCACTACTTGAATGTATGTAATAGTTGACATGAATTGTCATTTATGTCATTTTATTATGAATCATTTTGGTATTCAAATTAGAGTTCGATCAAAGTCACACCTTCAAAATTGTACATATTTATGTAGGAACAATTGTGGCTCATTATTGAAGTGCTAAATGAAATTTATGATGAATCATCTTTGCATTCACAAAAGGTTAACAGCTTTGCATTATTCAACACGGGCATACATTTAATTTTAACCGGTGTAACTTATTCGATACATTTGGTGAAGTCAGTCAAAAGATCCGAATTTTGCCAGTACTTATACCCAATTCCTTAAACAGATACAGGGTAAGTTTTCTAAGAAGTGCACGGCAGACATTTAATTGGTGTCAAATGGTTTCTATCTTTTTCTCATTTTAGCAAATCGACTGTTAAACCCTATGACTACAATTTGTTATGACTTTGGCTTTGTCTGAGAAAAAGTCTGGGATTAGCTAAATGAAGTTTTACCGGCTTTAAAGATGGCTGAAAAGTCTACAGCACAGTTGCAATTAGAAAATTTAATTTTCTGCCATTTTTATGGCATTTGACTTAGCTGTAAAATGTAAATTAAAAAAGTGAATGTAAATTGCCAAAAGTATTGTATTCAGAAATGGTAAAACGCCGAGGCTATCTGCTAAATTATGACGGTATTTTTATATGGCGTTTTACTAGACCCAATGTAACGCTTACTACCAAATATAAGTATGTATTCAACTTTTAACGAACTGTAAATAAGTAATGGCATTGAACAGGGATGCAAACCACCAGAAGTGTGCAGAAGGTTCGATTGGAAACTTTGAACACATTGCTATTTCTAAGCTGATTTCATCTGATTCGAGCTTTGGTTCATAATAAACGCTTTAAAAATGTTCCCTCTTGGTATAGCGAAACGGTTAAAATAGAGATATGGTTAGCGTTTTTACCAAGCTTTCAAATATATCGTTAATTTCCTAATTTGTGTATCATTTTCTGCACGCATATTCACCATTCACACTTAGTAGGTTCAGTACTAAGGTGCGTTAAAGTTAAAGCGTTTTATAGTGTTAAAATGCTGCAAAACTGTTGAATTCTGCAGAAGGTTCGTTCCATGATACAATTAACAAGGTTTGGCGCTCAGCCAACGTCCTGGACTAAGCGTTTTTAGCGTTGTGGGAGTTATTCAACATTTTTTATTGTGGGGGCGGGGGTGGGCGTGGCAAAAATTTGAAATAAACTTAATCTGCGTGCAGACAATAGGAGTCTACATTTCAAAATTGGTTGCTCTAGCTCTTCTAGTCTCTGAGATCTAGGTGTTCATACAGACAGACGGACAGACGGTCAGACGGACAGACGGACAGACGGACATGGCTATATCGACTCGGCTGTTGATACTGATCAAGAATATATATACTTTTTATGGTCGGAAATGATTCCTTCTGCCTGTTACATACATTTGCACGACTTTAGTATACCCTTTTACTCTACGAGTAACGGGTATAAAAAGCAATGCAGAAACCACAAAAACATCAAAGCGATCAGTGCAACAGAATCTTACCCCTTTAAAAATTAGTCGGCAACACAAAAAAAATACTTACGCTCACACAACCTTTCGCATCAAGTGTCAGCAGCACACTGAAATATTGTGGACCGAAATAAGAGCGCACTGAGGGAGCGCTATACCTTCTTTGCTGTATCATGATTCGTCTAAGGTTCGGTTCGCGGACCAATGCCTGTACGATTGATAAGTAAGGTTTTGGTTCGCAATGTGGTTCATAGATTCTTAGATAGTACACACATTTATGCCTCTATATCTGGTACAAGTTGTTGAGTTTTAATTGGCGTGCAGAAGCTCTAAAGTTTTTGTGAATCACTCATACGCAGTGTTGCCTACTTTCATTTATTTGTTTCATTTATAAATAGTCGGCATTGATTTAATTTAAAACAATTTCAAGTTCCACAAAATAAAAAGGGATCACTATGTTAATTTATTTGATTTGTTTTTTCATATACGTGAGCTGAGCCGTAAGGAACGCGTGCTATCGAAAATTGGTCTCAATAAGCCAAACATATTGATCATTCTGTATCGGAGGTGTCACCAAATTCCAACCCAAAATTAATTTTCGGTGTCCCAGAAATCTTTTTCGGTTGGTTTCAAATCTCTCGAGTTTTGTTAGCAGATTTAACAAATTTTGGAAATGTAACCAACATTATTTTTCTGAACTAAATATTTTATTTTTTTTAATATTCAAATTAGCATTTCAATAATTATTCGCAAAACCAACTGAATGTGACCATTCCAATGAAATCCAACTTTCCACCCAACCTCAGGTGGCGCCATCTATATATGTTGGCTCCATATGTGTACCAACAAGGGCTAAGGGTTGTCAAGTAATGTTTTATGACTGGCGCGAAAATATTTTAAAATTTTTCATTTAATTATTGGAGTATATGACTTAAATTTGAATTATAATTTAAAAATGTATTATAAATTATATAATACAATCAAAAAATTTCAATTAAACATCAAATTAACTCATAACAAGAAAATTGGAAATTTTTTTGCGAGAGATGCAACCCTGTTTTAGAGATGAATTAGAGCCTTCTAACTATATTTTTAAATAAAAATTCTTGAACTTCTGTGACACCGACGGATTTTTGGAGCGTTTTGTAAACTAACCGAGGCCAAAATCTCTAGAGATTTCCAGAACACCCCCTATAAAACCGATTTTTTCCCCTTTTAATAAAGGAAGTCGGTTTGGGGTACAGGTTGGGCAGGTCAACAATTTAAGTTAGTTTCTTTTCATGTTTCTTTTCTGTTTGAGTTATTTAATATCTATTTCGAGTTTTCTTTAAAGCAGACAAACAGACCCACAAGACTTCGAATTTTGAATACGTTAGAGTTTCAGAGTTAGGACGAGATTTGAATTAAGCAAATGGAATTCAGGGCGGTAGTAAGATTTATAATACATAAAATTGAGGATAAATCCCTGATCACTATATTCTTAAGCTGTTATTTTACGTTTCTAAGTTCTCAAATGAGTTGGGTGTCAAAAACTCATTTAGGTTGCTCAGATAGTATAATAGCTAATCTGAGAAGCTCATATTAGGTAAAAATTTTTGATGATAGCCTGTCTGAGCTCTCATATGAGATTTTTGACAATCAGGTCACATCTACCTAAGGACAAGTCAACGAAAATTTAATATAGAAACTCAATTTGAAACGCCTCTCTATTTTAAATGATGTTGACACTACACTCAAAATAATTGTGACATAGGAACGGAGGTTAGAGCGAGACGTATGTACATCAAAATATCAAAAAATAGCTTAGAGAGCCAAAATGACAGGGAACAGCTGACTAATAATATATGAGTGAAAAGTGGTCGACGCAGCAAATTGTGTTTCTATGTTTAATCTTCTTAGGACAAGTGAAATAATAGCTTAAGATGGCATTGTTAACCTTGTTATCATGTCCTTTCTTAAAATCGTTTGCTACTTTGACATGAACTCGCAAAATGTACAAACTTGAATTGGGACAAAATTAACGAACATTTTTTTTCTGTTTTAAAAAGAATATTAAGCTGGAAATATTTGTATTTAGTTTGTATTAAAAGTAGAGTTTCAGATGAGAAAAATGTATACAATGGAAAGGAATCCAATTCTAGAAATTTCTTTCTCATATATGTTAGTAAATTTTGTGTTCTTACATTTAATAGGCAGAAGAATTTCTAAGAAATTAAAATTGAAATGTGAAAGTTGAAAAAAACTTATATTCAACCGAAACGAATTTCAGTTACTATACCTAAAAATACTTTCATAAAAAACCGTAACCAGATTATAAACCTTGACCGATATCGAAATTCGTTTCGGTTAAATACTCTGATCTTAAGCCATAAGTTAGAGCAGAATTTGACTAGAAAAACGGGGCCCAAAAGTGAGACGCAAACCAGCTGTGACCTGCGGCCAGCTAGTGAAAAGCTTTTTGCGTTCCGCTCGTGTCGATGTGAATAGCGAAATGTGTTCGGCCCTTGCGGACCAGGCATGACAATCGCTGATCTAGGAACGTTAATACATTTTCTGTATATTAATTAATTTTTTGAATAAAGCTAATTATATAATTAAAATATTGTTCTTATTTTTGAGGTCAGGCAGGAGAAGATTATAAGGTAATACGGCCAACATGGCTTAATCAAATGTTTCAGCTAAAATAAACTCTTCCCTTGTAAGTAGATCCCCTGTATGTATGTATGCCTTTCACCTAATAGGCAAACCCACTGGTTGCCTGCTGTTACACTTATGGACTAACACTTCATTAGGTTAGGAAAAACAATATGTTGCTACCGCCCACAAGAAGAAGTCCACACTCCTACTCCACCGTTACCGTCACTGCTCCTTCTGTTTGTAACATATTGTAAATGCAATGCTAGTCTATGAATTATTCCTGACATTGACGTCAAAAAAAAAGTCTAACTTAAACAGCTGTCCAACTGGGACGCCCACACTCTCTCTCTCTCTCTCTCGCTCTATATAGGAAAGAGACTATATCTCCAGCTAAAGAGCATTTCAAAGAGTACAGCAAAGAGCGACAGAGGTGGACACTGCGCATCCTGCATGGCGCAGCGCGTGTACGTACAATTCGCATGAATGGACGTTTTAGATATGAATGGGCCAGGCGGCCCGATATGTGTGTGTGTGGGTGTTTGCACAAATTTAATTATGCGCGCTTTTCTTTGTTGCCTTTTTTTTTTTTTCTGCCATATGTTTGGAAATTGTGACGCTGGATTTGAGCTACATTTTTGCCATAGTGGCGAATTTTGTGCCTTGGATAGCTTAACCTGTTTTGGTACACTGCAACGCTCACGGAAATGTCAAAGTTAAGCAACCATATTGAAAGTATCGTTTCTACTTTGGCTACGAACTAGTTATTCAAATATGTTGAGCGGCAGCGGCAGTCGCGCGACTTGGCAGTCGCGCGTCTGTTGTCAAGCACGTTTTCCCAAAGCCGTTAGAAATTCTCCACCTAACCTCACACATTGCACATTTGCATTCACTCTGCCTTGGTATACCAGCAAAAAAGGGTGTCCAATTTTGGTTAATAACATTATTTATGCCCATCAACTTTGTTGCTATTTTTCTGCTTATATAAGCGAAAGTTGGAAGATCGAGAAGAAAAACCTGCTGACTTCTTGACTTCCATTTTAGGTATTGTTTGTTAATGCTGCAATTTTCTTTTTGACTCTTTTTAAGTTTTTTTTTGCTTGAGGAAAGTCCAAAGTTGTTGGTTTGACTTTGGTCAGCATTCTTTTGTGAAGGCGAATGCAAGTTTTTTGTGCTTTCGTCAACGAACTCCAAGGTAAACAGTTTCGAAGAGACTTTAAAATGAAATATCAAGTTGAAATATGAGTAAAGCTTAATCTTATTATAAACTATTCATCTAAAATCCTAAATTTGGTCAAGAATTGGCTTTCCCAAGGTTACCAGTTTTTATAACTACAAAGTGAATACTTTCTTCATCTAGATTTCTTAGATTGTAGCTTAATTCCGCTTTGAATTTCTATATTTGTCTAAATACCTTTTTGGGAAATTCCATTTGAAACCAAAAACACTTTTTCAAGGGTATGATAAGACAGAACAACCTCTCAAGAATGATTACGATAACAGCAACCCTATCGTTTTCTCATTTTTAGCATTATTTTAATAATAATAAATTATCATTGAAAAGTCTCTCCAGTGGGTCGCATATCAAAAATCTTATCACAACAAAGTATTTTGTAACCCAAAAGGCAAGAAAAGCAAAAAAAAAAACGTGATAAGGCAACGATTTGATTAGGCGTGCGTCCCATTTTGTATTTCGATGGAAAAAAAAAAGTTTAATAATAATTATGATTCGTATGAGGGGTTTTTTCACAAAGACCAAAACAAAAAGGCAAATAATAATCAATTAAAATTAAAATGAAATCAAAAAACAAATCCAGCTGAGAGAAGGGTGGGAAAAAGCACACAGAGAGAGGCTGATAATGTCACGTGCATTCTGAGACTCAATACATCATAATCAAAAAAGTCCCCCCCCCTTTTACACTGATGATCTTTGAATGGCAACCTGATGACAGTTCGGGGAAACCAGTGAAGAGTTGAGACTTGGAAACCCCCTGCTTTAAGGTCTTTTATTTTAAAATTGTGCTGCATATATTGTATGTATATATGTATATACATTAATAACATATATTACTTTAATGTGGTCCATTTCAATTGATAAGAAATTTTGCTGAAATTTCAAAAAAAAATTTCAAATAAAAATGTGTATATATTCAAACATTTATTTTCTCATGTGATAAGCACAGTTCCGAGCACATGGAAACAAAATAAATAGCTAACTAAGCATTTTCGGAACTGGGCTAATCTTGTATTAAATACATATATATAAATAGAAATACTAAAAAAGAGTTACTGAGGCACTATTCCTAGACTAAATATTGTAGATGAATGAAACAATGTAGGGATAAATAAAAAACATGCGAATGTTACACAATCTAAAAGATGATTAAACTTTGGTACACATAATTTAAAGCGCAGAGAGCTAGAGAGAAACATTATGAAATATAATTTTCCCAAAACAAAAGCGTCTTAATTTGAAAATGCATTAAGTTAGTTGAATAACAATTAATCATTAATGTGCAAATAAGTTCGGGATTGCAGCTCACATACCGGTTTCTACTACACGTTTGAAAAAAGGAACCCGTGTATATGCACTATTGAATAACCAAAACAAATTTTAATAGTTCTAAACCAGTTTACAAGTTAGGATAGTTTAAATGCCTCAACTTTGGGCACGAGACGCCTACGGGCATGAAAAAAGCATGGGTAAATGTTATAGAAACTCTGCATTGATGATGATTAGATCTCTGCTCGGCTGTTACACATGAAATCGTCAGGAATAGCTCAACAAATATTCATCTTATAACCCCAAAAAAGTGACATACCCGTCAGAAAAGCAATTCTGAAGGGCGAACGCATTATAAGCATAAAGCTAGAAACACAACATTTTTATACCCTTGCAAAGGGTATTATAATTTGGCCCAGAAGTTTGCAACGCATAGAAAAATTAAATTCCGACCCCATAAACTATATATGTATATTCTTGATCAGGGCGACGAGCTGAGTCGATTGAGCTTTGTCTGTCCGTCTGTCTGTCCGTCTGTCTGTCTGTCCGTCTGTTTCTACGCAAACTAGTCTCTCAGTTTTAAAGCTATCAAGCTAAAATTTTGCAGAGAGTCTTCTTTTTACTGCACGCTACTAATATGTCGGAACCGACCGGATCGGATGACTATATCTTATAGCTGCCATAGGAACCATCGGTCAAAAAATGGGTCTTAGTGAGAAAAACTTTTTTGTTTTCAATGTTAGCGGCCTTAAACTCGGCCATTGTTAATACTATCTGCTTTTAAACAGATTTGCAAATTTTGGTCAAGATTGGATGACTATATCTTATAGCTGTCATAGGAACAATAGGTCGGAAAATGGGTCTTAGTGAAAAAAACTTTTTTGTTTTCAAATAAATAGTTCTTAAAGTCGGTGATTCTTAATATTAAACTAATTTTAAAAAGTTGATCGACATCGGGTGACTCTATCTTATGGTTGCCATAGGACCGATCGGTCGGAAAATGAGTCTTAGTGAGAAAAACTTTTCTGTTTTAAATTTTATCTTTCTTAAACTCCGCGATTGTTAATTTGATATGTTTTCAAAAAAATTCGTGAAATTTGGTCAAAATCAGATGTTTACCTGTAGGAAAATGGGTTTGAGTTAAAAAATTGTTAGATTTTTATGTAAGCGTTCTTAAATTCTGACATTTCAAAAACAGCATTTGCAAGGATATAAAAACTTCGGCACAGACGAAGTTAGCTTGGCCTTCTTGTTTTTTACTAATTTAAATTTGAAATAAAATGTTGGTTGTGGTGTTAAGCATGACGTGTTTCAGAAATGTTATAAACAAAATCATGAAGTTTTCCACTAATCATAAATAGTCGGTTGTCAAACTTCACTAAAGAAAAGCTCTTATCAAGAAGAACCCGTCCTATTTCATTAAAGAAGGCTAAATTTTCTAAATATTTAGCGATATTTGATTTGCTATTACACTAGCGTCAGACAGTCTCTTTAAAGATATATGACAAGTGTAAAGGCAGCTTTACTTAAGGTCATAGCAATTCTGTCATTAGGTAGCGTCTGCTAGCTCATTGAAGATAGGCAAATATTGCTGATAATTTAATTTTGGAAAATCATGAAATAGCTATACGGTCAACCAGCCTCCTTTGTGGTGCTGTGCGTGTCTTGTTTTAGAAATGTTATGAACAAAATCATAACTTTATTATTATTATTATTTGAAATAATTGGTACACAATTGCAAATTGTGGCCAATTTAAATGTCATAGCAACTTAGGCCTTAGGCTAAAATCATAACTTATTGACCTGCAGAAATCAAAACTTATTGACCCAGAGCCTGCTAAAAAGTTCTGTGATGGCGCCTACTTTTTCAATTTAAATCAACAGACTATTGGCGATTTCACTTTTGATTACCTGAGAATAAGTCTGCCTTCACACTGATATTATGTACTTTATAATTGAATAATGTTCTTGCTTGCTGGTTGGTTTTAAATGTAAATTCATAGTATAATCATTCAGATTATCATATGTCATATATCATGTACATGATATCAGTGTAAAGGCAGGCTTACGAGTACTGTCTGAGAGTCACAAGTACTTCATTTAAAAAAAATACCAAATTCTTTCGGGGCGAATGTCATCACTTTTAATAAATGAAAGGCAAAATGAAGTGGCAAATCGTATTGAGGAAATGATATCATTTTCTTAATTACTTATCATTTCAAGAAATTAAGTATCATTTCTTTGGTGAAAATAGGCTATAAATCTTGTTTAGTTTTTTGCGACAGATACAAAAGGTTTCGATAATTCCTTTACTCCACTCTCAAGCTTAAAAAGCCAACCCTCGTAGTACTCAATTATATTTTTGGCTTGGTGTAAACAGATTTAAGTCAAACGTTGAAATCATCTGTGATTCGATTGTCTATACCTGGACAAATCCACTTCAGAAGCCACTAGAGAATAAGTTTCCATTAAATAAAGTGTCTCAAGCTTATAGGAAACTTTTTTCTAGCGCTTCATTAAATACTATTCATATTATTGATGACATAAGTTCCTGTTAGCGTATTGAACTCACATTTTTACTTTCTACAAAGTGAAAATCATAACTGCGATTACTAATTCAGGCTGCAGAATATTTCCAACTATGTTTTAAAAATTGAAAAATTTCTGTTGTAAAGTTACACGATATTTTAAAGTTTTTCTAGTGTATGGGTAGTTAGCAGGGCTGCAAACTTAAAAACTTTTTGTGGAGCTCCAATCAATGGTTAATATTCGACAATTTTAGGTTCGAGGTTTTTAAACATCCGTTTGGCTCACGTTTTTCCCATAGAAAAACCAATTTGTATAAACAAAATAGTAAGAACAATTTATTTTTATTTGGAAAAGGTTGTTCAATTTATACCATGTTTATACACACAAAAAATATCATGATAAATTCACTTCAAAGAATGCTAACTTTGTTTCTTTAACATTTATTTGCTTTAACTGGATAATTGATAGTCAGATATCGCAGCGTCATAAATATTCCACACTGTTCACTTAGAATGTAGGAGCAGTTAAAGGATATAATATATATATAAAATAAAATTTTTTCTCAATTTTCGATATTTATTTTTATAGCATACTTTAAAGGGCACTTATCAAGATATTTATTTTGTATATAAACAGGGTATCAGAAGTTGAAAATCATGTAGCAGATTCGAAGACTCATAATACTTCAGTGATCACCAATATCGCTGAGTTATCCTGTTGGATTGTCTTTTTCTAAAAGTTATGTTGAAAGCATAGTTAAGAGTCAGGGATCAGGGAATTAGGGATCTAAATACATAGGCTATTATAGGTGTCGGGTTAAACATTAATTCTTTATCTACTACTATTTATCTACTAGATGACAAAGAAATCACTGGCCAATAGATCACATTTGTTAATGTATAAGTTTTGTTGAAACAAACCGAAATCTTGGGCTTGGAACAACTTTAGGTTCCATTATTTGATCACACGGCTCGGTTTAAGATTCGGTTCACAGTAAAAAAATATGTCGAAATTACGTGTTCGAACCGGTTCGGTAGTTAGAGTCAAGAATAAGATACATAAGTTAAAGCTGATCTTTATGTTGATGATTCTGTGTTTGGCTAGCAATTGTTTTGGCTAAGGTAATAGTTCGATATCGAAAAAGTTTCAATTATTGTCCTAAGAAATGAAAATTGTTTATTTTGAGAGTTAGACAATTAAATTGGTCACCCTGACAACTTTCTTCGAAATTGATGCAACTATAGTTATGCACAAGAGTTTACAATAAGATATCACAGCCGAAAGTTTCTTTTTGCAGGCGCGAGAAACTATTGAGCCCCGGGGCTGAAAACACACCAAACCCTGGATCACAGTTAGTGATCGTGGCGTTGTACTAGGAAATCGAAAGCGACCATGTCAGTTCGATATAACGTATTGCAACCTTGAATCTTCGAACCAGAGATTATCAATTCTTCGAAAGCACTATTTCTAGTTATTGTATCATGATAAAGTCATAAAATTTCAATTCGATGTGAGAAATAGATATGGAAAGCGAAAAGAACTTGGGCAAAAATATCAGCATCTGCTACACTATATACCAGGGGTGTCCAGAATAAGCCTACGAGCCTACGGAAGCCAATACAAATGCACAAAATACAACTCAAGCAAGAACAACCACGAGAAATAGAAAGAGAAAACCGATTTTTGTTTGTGTGTGTGAGTGTGGTCATTGCTATCTCAGGCAAGAAAACATTGTTGTTGCTTTTTAATTTGCCAGAGACATAGGAGAGAGAGAAGAGAGACACATATGATGTTGTTGTTGCAGGTCTGCACGCGCCAACAACAAAACCTCCGTTCGTTTGCGCAAAGCAAAAACAAATGCGTGGCTTACGGAATAGGCTTGGGCACCCCTACTATATACATTTTCTTTAACTGTACAGTTGATATAGAAAAATTATATTTATCAGGGCTGCAAATTACTTAAAAACTAGGAAATGGTTAACTATGGCGATTGAGTCTGCGAATTGTTCTTCGATCAGGTTCTCAGATTGAATTTAGCTTAAAATGTATTTAATAAAATGCTAAAATTTTTGTTCAAGTTATGCGACAGTTTGGCATTTGGTAAATTTCTTTAAAAGTGGACTCTTACTTTTCTAACAGGCACAGCTGGTTTAAAGATATTTGTGTTCGAAATTAAAATAGCTATACAGACAACCACATTTATATTTTTAGTTAGGAGACTTTCTCCTAAACGTTTTCGCAAAAAAGATGACATCTATGCAATTCATTCAACTAACACTGAGAAAGAACTGTGCTTCATCTACTTATTTGACTTATGATCGTGATTAGTTTTCGCTTCTAGATCTTTTGTCTGTATGTAGCTTTTCCTACTCATTATAATAGTATTTGTAAGAGCATTTCATATGCGACTTATGCTTTAGCCATTATGATGCCAGTGTTTGCCCTCACACATTTTGTGCATCTGTTGGATTCATTATGATGTAATTGAGCGCACGTCCCGGGTACGGGTATGACCTGCTTATGGTCGGGCGGGGAAAAACTGCACGCGCATTTTTTTTCCCGGGCCAATTTTTAGCCTATTTTTGTCATTATCTTCTAATAGTAATGACACTGACATGCCTCAGAGTGCAGCGAAAAAAGTCATTACTTTGCATTTAGACCAGCTGATAGCAAAAGTCGTCGTCGTCTGCGGCTTATCATCGCACACACTCCATGTGTCCTCATAACGTAATAGATTCTTCTTCTACTCACTGCTGCGGCTGCTGCTGCTGCTTGCTCCGAAGAGACGGACGTACGTATGGACAGACGGACGACATGTATTCATTACTGTTTCCGCAGCGATAAGCAAAGAGTCTTCTACGAGTACTTTGATACTCATTATTTTGAAAACACTCGTGTGCGTCTGCGTGTGTGTGGGGGGAGAACAAAACGTTTTGTTCGCTAATGATAAATTTCTTCTATTTTTTTTTTTTAATTTCTTGGAAAACTCTAATTATCATTATCGCTACACTTCTAAGTTACGACCAGAAATAGTGGCTGACTCTTTCACAACAACACCAGAAGAACCAACCCTGTGTCTTATCAAAGGAAAACAACAACAGAAAAAACATGTAAATGATATATTCGAACACCAAAAATCACTAAGATGCTAGTGTTTTTTCTTTTTTTGTTCTTTTTTGCACTACTTCTTCTCAGATTCTGGGGTGTGTTGTTCATATACTTATTAAATGGTTTGGTAGCTGGCCCAAAGCAATTTTGATTAGATTTCGTTGAAGAAAGAGACAGAGAACAGACAGTTTTATGAGCTTGTTTTTTGTTTTTCATTTGGTTTGTGGTTTGAGGACAGGTTTTCTTTGGGCTTAAGTGCATTTATGTAAATCAAGCTAATTAATATGCAGATTGATTGAGAAAATAAACTGAGAACCCTCGAGCTTGCTTTTATTTTGTATTTAATATTTTCTAATACCAAAAGACAAATAACTTTACACTCCAGTCACGAAGTACTGCACGTTTTTCTTTCATGCCTGATAAGCTTAATGTGGGTCATTAATGTGACGATTCTGTACATTTTAAAATGCAGTTTTAGTTTTCTAAGAAACATGACTTAATACCGACTTGTACGTAAGAGAATTCTTATTAAGAGTTCAGCTTGTATGTCGTTATTTTACTTTAACGTGGAAAGAAAGATTATAGTGAGCGGGAAACAGATTAAACGATTCAATTTGAAAAGATTTGTTTATTAATTTGAAGTAATTTTAATAAAATAATAAGATTGAAGAAATAATTTTAGAAATTTTTTATTTGGTTTTTTTGAAGCGGAACATTAATGATTACCAGAACCCCTGGAAAAAGGTTCAATTGAACTTAAATTATGTTCCTTAAATACAAAAATATTTCAAAATAAATATTTCAAAAAAATAAGACCATAAAATATTTGATATCCAAACTTTTCATAATAACATTTCGTTTTTAAACAAAACTATCGATATTTCAAAGCATCGATATTATTTCCGATAGAACTAGTTTCGATGACCGGACACTTTTAGTGAAGAAGACCAGCGGTGGGCAGCCTCATAGCCCTTCTTACCCGCGCAACCCGGCCCGTTATTTACTTAAACCCACAACGCAATAGAAATTTACAACAAACACAGGGCGCAAATTACAAAAAAAAAAATGTTTTTGTACCCTTTCTGTTAATTTTTCTGCCCACCGCTGAAGAAGACGATACTTTATCGAAGAGATTAAAGTGAATAAATAAGCTTTGTAAATTGGATATATGTACAAAATCCATCATAACTTAAGTTCTTCGAAAATAGTGCCAAATTCTAAGCTTCGAAACATATTCAGAGCTTTTAAAAACAGTTTCCTCAACCAAATATTAATCTAAACATTGAATTCAACCCTGGTTCAGATTTTGTGGGATAATCAGCCTTGCCAGACTTAAAAAAGAAGCTCAAATATTTCATCGGTAAATTTTAATGCTGCAGAATGAGTTTGGTTTGTGCTTTGGTAAATAGCCTTTCTGAATGAACCCGTGACACGAACACGCTCTTTTCAACACGACGTGTCCGAATTGCACAACATAAGATTCAGACCATCATTTGCATTCTTTAAGAAACTATTTGGATCTTTCAATGCTTCATGAGCAAATTATTGTATAGTACTGTTTATTGGCCTTAAAATTCATTTTCCCAAACAAATCTGCAAAGATTTTGAATAAAAATTATACATATCATACAAAAAAAAATTTCATCGCACACACAGACGGCGCAGCAGGTGCAGTGTGCGCAATCGAGACTCGCTAATAAGGGTTGTTTTTTCTGTTGTTGTGGTTGAACTGCTTTCAAACTCAAATTTGGTGCCCACCACTGCTTTCTTCTTCCTCTGCACAATGGTCCCAAAGTCAATTTTTTTTTGCGTAAATTCTAAAAAAACATCGAGAAATCAAAGCTAACATCTCCAGTGCCGAAGACTTAATACAATCGAAAAAGGTCACTCTAACGGTAAGCGATTTCGACCAAAATTTGCAGATCAGTTTGATAACATATAATACTAACTGAATACCCGGCGTCGCCCGGGTAAGCTTAAGTGAGCGTTTTCATTCAAGTTTGAGCTGACTGAAAGTTGATATTACCTTTTGAACATGTTCAAACTTGTTCGAAAACAGTTTTAAATTGGGCAAACTCCCACACATCAAATTTACAGTTCATAGATTAAACTATTTCGGAGATATGTTCAATGTTAAACACTCACAGCATACCAATTTTCCATATCACAGCCTATATAATTATTAAGATGTGAACTAGAACCACTTTTGAACTGGTTCAGCCGTCTGGTTCGGCTAACTTCATAGTACCAGCCTACACATCAGATAGCAGATATAGTACCAGCCTGAGATAAGGCTCTGACCCACTTTTTAAACGGTTCGATACCGCTTCGCGTTCAATGGGTACTTTTATACTTGTAACACACTGAAATTTTCCTAAAATCATAGAAAAATCCACAAAAAAACCGTGCTACTAAGTAAGTCACCACACCAAAACAGTATCAAACCAGTTTAGGGACTGTAAAAATCGGAAAATCTATGGATCGGTTAAAAATATTCCATTATTTCATAGATTATGGACTTGATAAAAATAATGTCAAAAATTTTAATTGAAAAACTAAATTCCTTTAAAAACTTTCCACTTTTGGAACCATTATCGCGTTTTTTTTCAAGCTCAAGAAAATATTTTTTGTTATAACATCATTCAAATCAAAAACCATAATTTCTATATCTGAAAGTTAGCTACTAATCAATAGTAGACTAATTTATTAGGCATCAAATAGTTTCTATTCAAGTGGCACGAAGTATAGTATATAAAAATCGTTTCAATAAAAGTCAACTGATAACACAAGATTTCAAACGAATTATTTAATGGGTTTTTGAAAATCAGAAAAACTTTCCACATTCCGCAGAAACTAGTAGCATAAACAGTGCTTTAGTACTGTTTATTACTTATATCAAAATCTAAGCTTTTTAACCACATAATTATTGTACACCATTCCTTCAAGTATCCTATCGATTTCACCCCCCTTTTAAAGTTTTGGGGTTTTAACTTTCACAAAATGATTACTCACACCTTTGCGTTGTTTTTTCTTCTTCGTTTTATTTTGTTTTTGCTGCTATAAACCTCTCATGTATCAATGGTAAACTGTTACTTACCGGATCTAAATCGGAATCCCATATATCTTTGAGGTCGCCTTCGTAGAATTCCATTTTGGCTGTTGCTGTTGTTGTTTGCTGTTTGCTCTAAGAACTTTTCAGTTGATGATCTTGTTGTTTGGGGTTCCACTTGGTTGCAGTCACACTAATTTTTGGTTGAAAATTTTAACCCACTTTATTTAGACTTTATACTTAATAAGATTTATATAATTTTCTCTCTTTCTCTCTCTCTCTCTCTCTCTGGATTTCTCTTTTCAAGCGTAGAGTTCTGGGGTGATGACTGACTGCTGGATGGTTTTTGCTTCTTTATAACACTTATTAAGGGGAAACCTGTTGCTTCCAGAGAATGTTTTCACTTGACATTGTGTATCTTTGTGTGTGTATGTGTATGTGTTTTTGTGGTGTGCGTGTGGGGTTTACAACTTGTGGCTGGTTTTAACTTGTTGCATGCCTTTAATTAATATTTTTTTTGGGCTTTTACCTTTTATTTAATTATTGTATTAACTTGATTTTTTTTTGTTGTAACAAACACTTGATTTTCATAGAAAATAGTTTACTTTTTAATGACCATTTAATTTAGTTTTTTGTGGATTAAATTAGATTTTCTGTATGGATCGGTACACCGCTGACCCATGAACAAATAACATTTAATATGTGTGGCAAATATTATTAACAATTTGATACATAAGTATGTATTGTATTGTATGTAAGTATGTGAAGTGAATGGTAGCACACAACTAGAATATATTGTCCGTAAAGTGCGACTGCAGCCAAAAACGGTACTAAACTAAATGTCGGTGAAATTCTTGTGAATGCGAACGGACCGAACGAATTGAACGAGGGAGCGTCGCTGCGACGCAGCTCGCTCTTCCTACACAAACAAACAATCACACACACACGCACACGGTATACAAATAGTAAAGAGCAGGCCTCTGACTTATCAGGCGGTTACTGTAAGAGAGTGTGATAGAAAGAGAGAGAGAGAGAGCGTTGACAATGCCGGTAATAGCGACTAAGAATGCTACCATATAGCATAGGGGTAGATACTTCGAAGGGTAGATACTTATTTCATTCTAGATTTTTTGTAATTCGAAAATATGACTCACTGATCAGATATGGTAAGAGATAGATGTATGAGACACTTACACTTCTTATACTTGCAGGCAGATCAAGTTTATTTTCAATTTTTGCCACGACCCCTCCCGCCCGCTCAATTTGGAAAAAACGTTATATCTCCCTCAGTTTTGTAGCTAGATGGTTTGTACCCTCTAGAGATGTTTAGTAATCAAGCAAAGATCGGATGAACTATACTCAAGTTATGACCAAATGAAAGCGGTGCTTCCAAATGGTTGTGGCAGCTCTGGTCACACTTTTCATCGTTATCACGCAGCAGCGACGTTGTACAGCTCGGCAATCGAAGTCCACAACGAGTGGCAAGCGAAAGTCCACAACGAATTGTTGGATGACTTTATGGACGATGTCGACTGCATATATTCTTGCAGTCGAGGACACATCTGTAACATGCCCAAACCAAAACTAATGGCGGAATAACATCCTTTCTTGATTGAAAGAGAAGCGTTTTAACTTATTTTACGAGTGTCATAGACAGAACTTTTTAGCGGACTCTAGGTCTATAAGTTATGATTTTCATCATAACATTTCTAAAACAAGACACGCACAACACCACAAAGAAGGCTGGTTGATCGAATAGCCATTTCATAAACATCCACAGTTAAATCATCAGCGATCTTTTGAGCAACTTTAATGAGTTGGCAGACGCTACTTCATGCCAGAACTGCTAAGATCGCTTGGAAATCCCAAGTCAGACTTGTAGCAAAAATTTCGACAACTGTAGCAAACGCCAAGTCATAGAAGCTTTGTATATGTGTGTGCGTGACCCGTATCGGCCCTACTGTTGTTAGTCGAAGCAATCTGTAGCAGTGGAAGTCCACAACGAGTGGTAAACGAAAGCTCACAACGCGTGGCAATTGAAAGTCCTCGACGCGAGGCAACCTCAACCCGGCTTGGGCGAACTTTCTTGTCGACCACCACTCGAAGCAACGGCCTCAACCGAGGTTAGCATCGACGCAATTACGCAAATCTGTACTCGGTGCACATGCTCAGTACTACGGACTCATCAGTTTCTATACTCAACAGAAACAGTTCATTGACCCAACTACGAAACAAACATCACAACGTTACTCATACACAAGGTTTCCTCCACATTGGTACTTGGACATTCATCCCAGACATACCACAAGTTTCTAAGATCATTCGTTCCCACATGGTCTCTGGAGGGGGAGTACTGTGTCAGCTCTGGTCACACTATTCATTGTTATCACGCAGCAGCGACATTGTGCAGCTTGCACCATTCATAATCAGTGTCTGGTTGGCTTGGCTTTCGCCGTGGCTGGGGCCGCATCGCGCTTTACCATCATATAGTAATTGTTAGCATTTAAGTTATAATCAACTATTAAACCGAGTAGCTAAATGGTCACTGTAGTGGCGCCATCTATTCGTTTTTGAAAACAAGTCGTGGCGCCAACTATGATGAACGATACTCAAGCTATGACCAAATGAGAGTTCGCTACCGGAGTGCAGCAACAGCGCTGCATTCAGCTGCTACTCGGTACAGAGTATATTACAAGTCGGGTTCGACCGACTTTCTTACTTGATTTAAGCGAAGATATTCCATTTTGAATACATGTGTTCAAAATTACAAAATTGTTCTCTGCACAAAAGTATGCTAGGCAAAAACAAAACAGTAAGCAAGTACTTTGTATGTGGAATTCTAATGAAAATTTTAAACAACACCATTGCATACTTATGGGCTGTACAAAATAATGTCACAGCTAGCATAAGTATTCAGAATGGTATATCATCTCATATCAAAGAAAGTCAAAACAGAAGTATTTGTTCTCCACAAAACGCGTATAAAACGAGTCAAATAAGACATTTTTTGTATCTTTAAGCTCAAACTACTAAAAATCTCGACGTAAAGGACCATTTCTGAAAACATATTCGTGTTCAGCACACAAAAATCATCTGGAATCACCACCGACCCTTCAATATACTGAAAAGAGTCTAACTTGGTTGCCTAGTGTTATACTTAATTGAAATAAAATTAATTTATTTTATGTCTGATGGCACTTACTTTCATATATTTCAATATACCCCAACTACCCTGCAGCTAGCCGGTAGCCGGCTTTACTTGCGCCCAGTTTCTCTTTGAATTCAACTTTCACGCTCTTTAAAGCTGTGTAAAGTGAATGTAAGCAGGCGTCGTCGTCGTCGTCGGTCGTTTGTCGATTGTCGTAAGCCGGCTTTGACGTTGTCGTCGTCTCATAGGAAAGGAAAACAAGTTTCTTCCGACGCTGAGCTGCTGCTGCTGCTTCGGAGCTGAGCTGTGAGCTGTGGCTGTTGCGGCAACCATTTGTTAACCTGTTTTTTATTATAGATTTTGATTTGGTCCGCCGCTTGGCAACACTCCAGCAACAGCTCCAGCCGCAGCCGCAGCCGCAGCAGCAGCCTCAGGTCCAGCTACCAACTCTTAGCTCTCAGTTGATCTTGTCAACTTGACCAAGTTATTTGAACTATGCACATGTGCAAGTCGCGGCAGCTGGAGCTGGGTCTATAGTTTTGGCTTTTGTCATTTGAAGGCTGTTTGCCGGAGCCGGCCTGCAGCGACGTCGACAGCGACGGCATAAAGTGAATGTACTTTCAAACCAAAGATCCGGTTTAAAGCTGGGCAACAGATACAGCCTCGTCGTTTCACAAATGCTTGTGTAATACCCAGGAGACAGAGTCTGCAACATACATGTATGAATATTGAAATCCCCTAAATCCGAATCCAAATCCAAACTGGTTGCCTACCCTACTATTTCGACCTAGAGCTGGCAGATCAATGAGCTTTGATCTTTTTTTTTTTTTATTTTGTTGTTTCTCAAATATTTTCAGTACTCGCAATCTCATCAGCCACATCAATGTGCAGTTTGTGGTCTTTGTGCTTGTATTTGTACATTAAATTTTATTTCTCTGTGTAATAATAATTCGTCATGCTGGCCGCGTTTGAACCCGCATAGTCGGAGTCGTCGAGTCCGCCCCCAATATGCCAAAAAAAAAAAAAAAAAAAGAAAAGAAAACGCGTTCTCTTCGAGTCGCTCTTTGGTGCACTCTTGACTACCAAGATTGATCGTAAAGTGGTTTTTACTGTTATATACAGAAAGGGAGAGAGAGCGGGCGAGCAAACGAGCGAGAGAGATACATTTGTATCTTATGGCTCTGGCACAAATATTTTTCGCCACTGACAAACATTGCGGTTGTTGTTGTCGTTGCTTTTCATTATTATTATTATTATATGTATTTATTATTTGATTTGTGAATCACAACACACCGAAAACTCGTATGGGTGTGAGTTGAGTGTTCGCTGGAAAAATAAAGAAAGATACAAGAAGTATTTAGGTGTCTGCTTGCTACATACACTGCACGTCATTTAAAAAGCCCAGATCCCCCTCACACCCACTTAACGACAACAGAATGGAGTGTCAAACGAAATGATGCTAAAATTGTAAAAATTTATAAAGAAGATAATCTCATAGATTTTTATCATTTTCATGATCTTTAAGTTTTTGTAATATGTATTTTTGGGATATGGCGACTTGAACAAAGAGCTGAATAAAAACGGCTTTAAAAGGATAGAAGTCATTCTCTTGACTTAATTCAAATTCAAATTTTAGTTAAAGGCCTATACTCAGATGAGATAAAAATTTAGTTCGGCACTATATTTCGTATAAATAGGACTGTCGTTCAAAAGCAATCCCAATTCAAACTGTTCAAAATTATTTCTATTTATGTGAAGTATCGTGCCGAACTAAATTTTTATCTCCTTAAAGATAGGAATGGAAATCAATCATATTCTAAGTAAATTATTATTTTCTGAATTTGCAAAAAACAAACAAAATATATTAAACTGTACCAGGGTTTGAATCTGAACCTACACTGATAAAAAAAATCAATCTAGAACCAAGATTATAGTCTTGAAATCGAGACGAAACGGTGTCAGAATTCGCCTGGGATTTGAACTCAGTACCTCGGGGGACTGAACACACGGCATGGCCTCTTAGCTCGCTGCTCCATCAGGCGTCACTTTTTAGGCTCAACCAGTTGCAGTATAAGAACTCAGCTGGCCATGCCAAAAGCTTCAACTATGTGTCTTCGAACGACAAGGTCGCGGTTCGAGTCCCAGGAGGGGTTTGCATTGCAACCGAAAATTGTTTTTATACCCTTGCAAAGGGTATTATAATTTTGCCCATAAGATTGCAACGCATAGAAATGTTAATTTCCGATATATTCTTGATCAGGGCGACGAGCTGAGTCGATTGAACTTTGTCCGTCTGTCTGTTTGTCCGTTGTCCGTCTGTCTGTTTCCACGCAAACTAGTCTCGCAGTTTTAAAAGTAACGAGTTCTAATTTTGCACAGAGTTTTCCTTTTACTGCACGCTGCTAATATGTCGGAACCGACCGGATCGGATGAGTATATTGTATAGCTGTCATAGGAATCATCGCACAATGGCGCCCTTAGAACAAATGAGGTTGCAAAAATCAAAATTTTCATGTGCGCTTGCGGTATTTTGATTAAACTCATCTCATAGGAAATTTTTCAAAGATTTAAAATTTGCTACCTTCAATAAATTCAGATTTTTAGTTCAGGAGATTAAACCCTTCAAAGATGATCAAAGAGATTTTCAGGCAATTTGGTCCAGTTTCAGGTGGTATATCAAGAAAACTAGGTAAAGAATCGTATTTTTTTTTTTGTTTCTATTAATTTATGTATTTATCTAGTGTATTATAAAAAAAAATGTACTGTTTGCTATGTGTTTCTCTAGGTAAATCGCTATATGGGCATTTCCACAGAAAAGTACTTAAAAACACTATTTTTTATGATTTTTTTTCATGGGGACATAATCAAAATGAACTAATATAAGCCAATTTTAAATATATTCATAGCCCATTTCGAGATTTTCCATTTTTCTCATTTGGATACGTTTTGTTGTCATAAAAATGCCTTTAGATTGCATTGATTTTTGGTCTCTAAACTATTTCTAAGGGTACAAAGAGTTAAAAATTATTGCAGAAGACGCCATAAGAAACTATATGATTGCAATTAACTGTAAGTTTCTGCTTTATATTATAACATATAATGAGGAAATTTAAGTAACGTAACGTCAGGTAAACTCATGCCAGATACTTTTTCAAATTAAAACGAGAGCGTAAGTTAAAGTCGGCTCTAACCGACTTCGATATACCCGTTACTCATGGAAACAAATGTTTAATAGCCTTACTGTATGCCTGAGGTGGGTCAGCCGAAAAGTATGCAACATTTTTTAACTCGTCTCTCTCTCTCTCTCTCTCTCTCTCACTAAGATTGCTGCTGAACGCAATGCTTAGGTTATGAGTGGGGTGGGTGGTGGGTGTTAACTGATCGTTTTTTGCTCATAACTTGAGTATCGTTCATCCGATCTTTATCATTCCTTCAGCAAATCGATAAATAATTTTAAGAACTAGATATCTCTAGAAAGTACGAACCATCTATCATCAAAAACTGTAGGAGATATGACGTTTTTTGGAAAATGGGGGGGGGGTGTGAGGGGGCGTGGCAAAAATTGAAAATAAACTTGATCTGCGTGCAGACAATAGGAGTCTACATTTCAAATTTGGTTGCTCTAGCTCTTCTAGTCTCTGAGATCTAGGTGTTCATACAGACGGACGGACGGACGGACAGACGGACAGACGGACAGACGGACAGACGGACATGGCTATATCGACTCGGCTGTTGATGCTGATCAAGAATATATATACTTTATATGGTCGGAAATGATTCCTTCTGCCTGTTACATACATTTGCACGACTTTAGTATACCCTTTTACTCTACGAGTAACGGGTATAAAAAAAATTGGGCAAACATTTTTGAATAAGATAACCTGGAAAATAAACTTGTATTATTTCAAATCATACTATAAAAAATGCATACAAAAAGCTTTGCCCAATTCGCAGAATTTGACATTTTTCTAAAACAAGTCAAAACCCACTTCCGTTTTATGTAACGTCACGCCAGCATATATGATTGCTTATATCTTTAACTCTATTTCATCGATTGATGCCATTGGTTTTTACTGATTATAGTGCTACTTAATTGCTACCCAAATATAGAAAAATATTTTTAAAAATCCAAGATTTTCATATTTTTCAAAAAGATCTTTTCGTACGAACGTAACGTCACGTCAGTTTGGAAATTCATTGATGGAAAATACAAAAAATTTTTTTATTCGTATATTTTCCAAATATGTTTTTTGACTATTCCGTTACCTATTTGAAAAAAAAGTGCAGCTTTTCCAGCTGCTTATTCGACTGCTAGAGGTAAAAAAGGTAAAAAAGGCATTTTTCCAAAAAAAAGAAAATGGATCTTAATGAGAAAAACTTTTTTGTTTTCAATGTTAGCGTCCTTTAACTCGGCCATTATTAATATTATATGCTTTAAAACAGATTTTGCAAATTTTGGTCACAATCGAATGACTATATCTTATAACTGCCATATCGTTCGGAAAATGGTTTTTAGTGAAAAAAAACTTTTTTGTTTTCAAGTAAATCGTTCTTAAGCTTGCTGATTATTAATATTAAACGCTTTCAAACTATTTTGAAAATGTTGATCGACATTGGGTGACTATATCTTATGGTTGCCATAGGACCGATCGGTCGAAAAATGGGTCTTAGTAAGAAATTTTTGTTTGTTTTTAATGTTGGTGTACTTAAGCTCGCTGATTACTTATTTTATATGCTTTCAAATAGATTCGCAAAATTTGGTCGAAGTCGGATAACTAAATCTTAAGGCTGCCATAGGACCGATCTGTAGGAAAGTGTGTTCTAGTGAGAAAACGTTTTTTTTGCATTTTATCGCTGATTGTTAATTTTATATGCTTTCAAACAGAATAGCAAAATTTTGCTCAAAATCTGATAACGATAGGTAGGAAGTAAGAAGTATTTTTGATTTTCGTGTTAGGGTTTCTTAAACTCTGATACTTTAAAACCAGCATTTGCAATGGTATACAAACTTCGGCACTGAAGAAGTTAGCTTAGTCTTCTCGTTATGTATAAAACGTAAAACATCAAAAAGAATATCCTCAGAAAAACTCACTTTTGTGTCCGAAACCAACCAAAATATCGACGAAAAAAATCGCGAAAAAATATTCGATAATGATATATCGTATTTTTAAACAAAAAGACTTAGGCTGGAATGACACTTTCAATTTTTAGGGACAATTTTAGTCACAATTTTCCGTCTATGAGGAAAAGTTGTAGGTGTACGCGAATCAAAGTATGCTTGAATTGGCCGCAAAATGTTGTTTAAGAGGCTGAGATGAAACACAGCATCGACTTTTGTCCATTAACGAGAAATTGCGACAATAATTGTCCCTAAAAATTGAAAGTGTCATTCCGAAATATTGTGAGTTATCTCTGTTTAAAAATGGTATTAATTTGTATTAAATTATAATTCATCCTGACCTTTGAGCACAAACAAAAACTTTGACTAAATCAAAAACAGGTCGCAAAATCCATTATAAATATTCATATTTCGATATATCGACATTATTTTTCTGCATCCCTAGATATTACCTTTAAGTACGCACTTTAAGAAATTCAACATACCCTATTCTAACTTCGTATAAAGTCTTTAAGTACTTAGATTACGAAACGAATCGGTTGACTATAGCATCAAAACGATATGTCCGGAAACCGATCGATCGCAAAATGCATACCAAATTTAGGTACGACCGCGATTGAAGTTAGACCCTTTTTATACTCTGTACCGAAGGTACATAGAGTATATTAAGTTTGTGCAAAAGTATGTAACAGGGAGAAGGAATCGTTTCCGACCCTATAAAGTATATATATTCTTGATCAGCATCAACAGCCGATTCGATATAGCCATGTCCGTCTGTCTGTCTGTCTGTCCGTCCGTCCGTATGAACGAAGAGATCTCAGAGATGGTAAGAGATAGAGGTTTGACATGTATAGAGCATATATTTCTTGTACTTGCAGGCAGATCAAGTTTATTTTCAATGTTTGCCACGCCCCCTCCCGCCCCCGCAATTTGGAAAAAATGTCATATCTCCTACAGTTTTGAAGATAGATCGTTCGTACCTTCTAGAGATACCTTGTAAACAAAATTATTTATCGATTTGCTGAAGGAATGATAAAATCGGATAAACGATACTCAAGTTATGACCAAAAAACGGCCAGTAAACACCCCCCACCCATCACCACAGCATTCTACTGAACGGAAATCTTAGTGAGAGAGAGAGAGAGAGAGAGTGAAACTTACAGATGAGCGCGTATAGCTCGTGAGCAAATGCGAGCTGCGACGTTAAGGGTACAGAGTATGTTATAGTCGGGCTTGACCGACTTTCTTTCTTGTTCTTCTTAAAATATTAGATTTTTAATTTTTTTTTTTTGAACTAGTTATAAATCATTATTAATTTAAAATATAATAATAAAATGGCAGCAGAAGTCTTTTACAAAATTTTATAGTACCGAAACGAACTTGAAACGTGAATTTTGTATTAAGATAGTCAGTTTTCGAGTTCGTATGTACTTGATCATCCCAATATGTTTGGAAAAAGTCTCTGTTCAAAAACACTGCTCAAATCACTATATTCAAGTGTGTCCCAGAAATCTCTAGAGTTTTTTGTATAAACGTTAGCAATTCAAATTAAAGGCCCTTGACTTTATAAGTGAAGGTGCACAAATATCCGTGCATATTACTAAATTAGATGACGAAAGTTGAGCGTTTTGAAACCGCCTGTTCAAAGCCAAGTTCATAGGATCTAGTAGCTGTTCTTGTTCTTGTCAGTTTACAAATAAAGTAGTCCAAGTTTAGTTCGACGTGCAATCGTTTATATGAAAAACTCTAGAGATTTCCAGGACACCTCTGATTAAGATTTTTTATAAATTTCTTTAAAATCAAAAATAAGTGTATAGTGCTTTATCGGTGCACAATTTAGTGGAAATGCGATCTAAAAATCATATACAAACACAGAATACTTCGACTTTCAGAGGAGAAAATAAGGCGAAATTGAAATTTTGAAATAGCAATACAATTGTCGGATGGTAGATAGAACAGGTACTTTTTTAATAAATGTACCATTCGACTCCACTTAGAAACGAGAGCGTGAGTTAAAGTCGGCCCTGTGCGATTTCTATACATTCTTTAATCAGTGGAAGAAATGTTTAATAGCTTTCCCTTATGTTACTAAACAGAGCATTAACATTAATGTTAACATATTTACATTATGCTAGCAGGCAGCGCATGCTGACCCCAAATATATGACAAAAGTTGTGTTCCTTAAAGAAATGTTTGCTTCTTTTTAGTAACGGTAAAAAGTAACGGGTACAAAAAGTAAAGTGAAGAATATAAGTACAAACGGTGTTGGAAATCAAATTATTCTTTCTTTAATTGTTAAGAAATTTTTATTTTAGAATCATTCTCATTTTGTTTTTTTTTTATAGAAGATAGCAGGCAGGAGAAGTAGCTGAGCGGAGCGAACAAGTAAAGCGTTACTTCAGCTAGAAATATGTTAATGGATTACGCTAGTGTTTCAGAAAACTGCATACATTTTTCTTTTATTCGTAAGTAAGTCATTCGTGCACCGCCTAATGAGCTGTGTAATCACCTAGCAGATTGCTTTATCACTCTATCACTCTCCCACTCTCACTTTCTTGTTGCTAAGCTTCGTTTTGAAAGCATTTCTTAAAATTGTATTTATTTCCATTGCAAGTAGATCTGAACTCGAGTTTTTACAGGCGTCCTTGAGATTCAATACTCTTGTCTACTTGTCCGACTGTTTGAGCTTCACACACATCGGTGAAGTGACGCGCAGTATACTTACTCGCGTTTATCTGTTGAAACATTTTAATCTGTACTCAAGTGTTGGAAAAATATCATTTTTTTTTTGTGTTTTAGTGATTAGATTTAAATGTCAGGCCAAACTAAACTAACGTAAGACTTGATAATTTAATGACTTCCTTTGTGATAAAGAGATGAATGAAATGATTTTCCACAAAAATGTTTCCTAGGAATGTGCTAATTTATAATTGATAATGATTTTTTGGCAGGACACAAAACGCTGCGCTGTATAACGTATTTTTTTTTAGCATAATTTAAACACGTGTTGAAATTTATGCAGAAATGTCAGAAATGATAAAAGAAAATATTCCCTTGTTTAATGTGGGACTATAAATAGACAGAACAGCTGTGCTTGCGACTCTTTTGTATTCCTAGAAATACAAATTATACTATTCTGCTTGAGGTTTCTAAAAATACCTTCCGATTGAAGTTGTTAATTTACTTAGATTTTATCATGACCTAGTTTCCCCACTGCTATCATCTTACCTGACTTTTGTCCGATAGAATTTTAAAAAAATAAAAAATGACTCCACATATATCAACTACTGCCTAGGCACAAGTGTATTGTAAATTAAGTACACATACAACAATTCAAAGTCATTTATAAACATTCTCCAGAAAATGCTTGTATTCCAGACATTTTGTCGCTTACAACTGAGTCCACACAACGACGAGGTGTGCATTAAGTCAGTCGCTGCCTTTTGTTCGAGCTCGATCGATGTCTCCCATCCGTTTTTCATTATTTATCATTCATCTGTCCATCTGTCAATTGCATTTAAGGCAAATATTGTTTATAAGTATTAAATTGGTTACGTTCGCACTTGTTTAAATAATTTCACGTATGTTTATATTTATATACAAATTTTCGTCAGGGTATTTTGCTTGTCTACAGGTGCATGATAAAGCATTGACCAGAGACCATACCCGCACTTCGACACGCGTTTTTGTCTTATCGTTTTCAGCATTGTGGAAATGCTTGACAATAAATTAGATTTTGTGTGTGCAAATTCTTCTAGTCGATCCACTCAATGGTCCGGCATGATGAGGCAAAACAAAGAATGAAATATTCCCACTGGCAAATCGGACGATTTATTATTATAAATTATGAAAAAGGAAAAAAAAAACTGTAGATGCAACGACTGGTGAATGCTCTTTGGAGCATTTGAGTGAACATATGATAGATAATAAATATCACTGGAAATTAGTCCCAAGTTCACGGTTTTTGAATTCAGATATTTATGAATCTGTTTTTGAAATTTTTGATCAAAATATTGGCTGCAAGACTTAAGCAAAAAATTTAAAAAAATGTCATTGTTCGTTTAAATCTGTCCTTAAACGGCCGAGTTAAACAGATTTTAGAAAACCAAACAAATTTCCAATGACAACCTTTAGCATTTTTTAATGTATAAAAGCGAATGTATCAAGCGATTTACTAGATAAATACACAGCACTATTACAGGATCGATTTCAGGACAGTTATAAGTATTATGATCAACGAACTTTACCTACACAGAAAACAAAACGTCGAGATAATTTCAATCTTTTTAATCTTAGAGTAAGCCCGGCATGAGCTTGAAAATTCAGTCTCAACTTCCAGAAAATTCTACATAATTCAAGCTTTTAAGGATTGGCACATTCCTTTCGAACTTGTATCATTCCAAATGTGCTTACTTCAATCCCTTTCGAGTTCACATGTTTATAAATTAGAGAGCGAGAGCGAAAATATAAAAGTAGCATTTTAGTCATGCTGCAACAATCGATGGCGACGGTGCTGTGCGATGAGGTCGTGGGTTCAAATCCCAGTTGAGCTCAAAAATTTATACATTTCTGTGTTTTTCAGAAGTCTTAAATAAACAAAACTGGTGTGGTCTTTGTAGTGTATAAGGATGTCCTATGGAATATGGAGGAGGAAAGGAAGAAGAGAGGTATCTTTCTTGGGATCAAATCAATATTACTTAACGAGCTCAAATTAATCTGCTTTGGGATTAAATTGTTCTCTAAGTTTTTGCTTAATTCAATCTTTTTTAAGATTACCCCGGGATAAATGAAATTTTTTTCAGAATTAAAAAAGTCAGATCAACTCAATCTTTTTTCTGATCTGGTCAAGAATATCCGGGATTACGTTGTTTTCATTACCGATTGGGATTGATTTGCTTTTTTCAACGAAAAACCGGGGCTTCAAATTTGTTCTTATAACAAATTATAACAAAAGATGGCGCCACTATTTGATTTTCCAAAATGACCAATAGATGGCGCCACTGCTGTGACCATTGCAAAACATAAAAACAGATCTTTGATTGGAACTGACTTTTGGTCATAACTTGAGTATCGCTCTTCCAATCTTTATCATATCTACTAAATTTAAATCGATAAATAATGCCAATTACTAACTATCTCTTGAAGGTATGAACCATATATCTTCGAAACTGTGCTTGATATGACGTTTTTTCGATATTTGGGGGGTGGGAGGGGGCTTTGAAAACATTGAAAATAAACTTGATCTGCCTGCAATTATAAGAAGTCTATGTCCCATATATGTCAAACCTCTATATTTTACCATCTCTGAGATCTGTGCGTTCATACAGACAGTCGGACATGGCTATATCGACTCTGCTGTTGATGCTGATCAAGAATATATATACTTTATAGGGTCATAAATGATTCCTTCTCCCTGTTACATACTTTTGCACAAACTTAATATTCTCTGTCTACTTTTGGTACAGAGTATAAAAAGTGGAACAATTTGGTATTGGAACATGTAAGAGCGCTGAGATCGCAAAATAGAAAATGTTGAAAAATTCCAACAATTTTCCGGATTTCGATCTCAAGTTTAAAACTCACATTTATGTACCCAATCCCAAGCCCATTTATCTCTGAAATTTTCATAAAGATCTAATAATATTCAGCATGCGCTGTCTGCTAACATAATACTTAAATGCTAACATGTTAATGCTCTGTTAATTAACAATATCCTTCCAGTAAAGGTTTCGTTCCCTTAGTGAGACTTAAAAAATCACTTTTTGTTTAAATTTTTATATACATTTGAAATAAATTGGCTCAAAGTCCAAATGAGCCATGCTCCACATACGAGGATCGTATTTTTTGATATATCTACCCCTGAAATGGGAAGTTGTATTTGAAATTAACATTCATGTTTTGTATTTTCAGCAATTTTTGCAGTTTTTCTAAACAATTCTTAAACCGTCATAGTACACAGAAAAAAAAATCCGATATATCCGGGCTGAAATCAATCCCAAACGATGTTAGAAGTCGGTCAAGCCTGGATTTTCTTAAACCAAGTACGAGAAGGAATGATTTTAGTACGGAATTTTCAATTCCTGAATTCTTGTCTTGATCCCGACTTTAGCTTAGACTGGATTGATTTTATCTTGTTATTCGAGCTCCATTTGATCCTCAGTCGGATCGAATAAAAGGTCCTATATTGATTTAAGCACGATATTCATACTTGATTTGATCTCGAAGTCGACGTGGTGCAAGTGTACCCGAGATTAAATTGAGCTCGATAATCGAACTACATCCAAACCGAAAAATGATTGCATCGAAAATTACATGAGATTGACTTTTGTTCGATGTTAAAACTCATTTTGACCCCAAAAAAGCAACTCACAAGAACTCCATGCTACTTTTTTAACGACCGTTTTGATTATCAAACCAGCAAGTTCTAGCCGACTCGAGGTCATTAGTTTGCATACAACTGTAATAACAGGACACAAACAACATTACAATGGAGGCTGGTCGCTATTGAAGTCTCTTTAATAGACTTGACCCATCAACTGCAATTCTCATGCTGGAAGTGCTATAACTGGTAGTGAATTTCAAGGCAACGGTTTGCGCAAAAAACCCACATCACCAATAGCTGCTGTGCTGACAGAAAAATTTGTATATGTGTGTGTACCCATTTGGCCTGAGAGAGCTTTTCAGTATCAGTTTCGAACTTGCTCTCAGTTTCTTTTCCCTCTTTCGCTTTGACAGTGGAATTCCGTACTTACTTCAATCTCGAGTCAGGATGATGAGCGTTTTCGGATTGATCCAAGCTTTTAGGATTGTTCCAATCCCTTCGTGCTTGATTCAATACGACTCGTACTTAAAATTTCAATCCGACGGTCGATATCAAATCAATTTTTTTGGACTTGATTGTAGCTTGCCGTTTTTTTCTGTCTGAGCTTCATAAAGTGGTTACGTTGCGTATTTTCCACTTATTCCATTATTTTAACAGCTATGACGGATGGCAGGCGTTCGTACCTGAGGCTAGGATGAGGAAGCTGCATTATGGTCGAAATATAGTTTCCTTTAATGGACCAACTGCTGTACTCCTTTAGGCAGCGCTGTAGTGCCTCGCAAAATCTCAAAATCAAGTTCAAGATTGTTAAATTATGTAGATTATCTGTGCAGAGTTAATAAATGGCCGGAGTATAAAACAGACCTTCAACGTATGGAAATGCTACGTAAATGCAAAAATATATGAAATATTTTAAATTTTCGTAATTCAATTTCACGAAAAACCAAGGAAGATTTAGAGTTTTAAGTGTGATCGACTACTTTTAATACTTTTACTATAAATTTGTATAATTTGAATGTAATTTTTGATTGAACGGACTAAGCCACAGATTTCCTTAAACCCTTCAGTCAATGCCATTCAGCAGAGACTCATCAGCCAACAGGGCTGCAAGTCAAAAACATTTTTGAAGAGATCAGGTTCCCCGGTTAGAACAAAACTTGAACGATGGTTAATGTTCGAAAATTTGAGGTTCGAGGTATTTGGCCGTAGGTTTTGGTTTGAGCCCCGGTGCGGCACACGATTTACTCAACTATTCGAGATTCAATAAAATATTCGATAGATATTCACAAACGCACTAAAAAAGTGGGGCTTTTGCGAACTAACAAACGAGTTTCAATTAAAGATTCGCGTTGTTCAAGATATTTGAACAGTGCATTCGAGTACCGGTACCTGCAAGGGATGCATTTGGGACTCATTTGCGCGTGGCTTAAAAAATATACTAAGCCATACCAACCAAAAAAAAGGACACATCTGTAAGCAATAAGAAGACCAAAGCATCGCAAGGTTATCCCAACGCATCCCTGCGTGAGGGCTAAGCCAAATTTTTTAAAAGAAGAACAAGTTTCAAATAAAGATCATTCAGTATTGGAGTTTTTTTGATCACGCGTAACATTCGCCAAAGTGCTTAGGAGTGTTTGACTAGCGTTTAGATTACTTTAAGCAAACTAAAGTAACCGAAATGTATACTGCCACTAACTGAGCGAGAGATTATTCGTCTTCATTGAATAGGCAGTAGGTCAGATTTTAGGACGTCTATACTTTTTTTTTAAGCCGAACCCTTCATTTCCGTTCGGAGCAGGTTCAGGTTTAGATATTTTTCTCTATAAAAAGTCAGCAATCGGAATCATTAATCTATCTAACCTAATTTGAATTATTTTCAGGGTATTTCCCAAGTCGTTCCCTTGCACCTGCCTGTGTTGATATTTACCTGTTAGCAGCAGTGCTACAAGTCTTCAAGTCTTCGACTCTGGGGCTCTCCATCTTCATAAGCAAAATACGGCCAATGCGGCATTTGTTGAGGTCAATGATTTCTGTTGCGTTGTCTTTTTTTCACGCTTTTTGACGCTTTTGCTTTTATTGTACTACTGTGTGAGTGTGTGTGTGTGTCTGTTGAGAGCATATTGAATATTAATTTAAAAAAGTTTTGCGACTTATGTAAACATATTCAGCAAAAGAAAAAAAATAAACTAAGTGGGGGGAACCATTGACTGCTGTAATGCATGATGACATAATTGTCTATGATAACTATAACTCACGCATTTGATTCATGGTCTTCACAGAACAATTTTGTAACACCACGAGCCTGCGCCAGTGGTGGAGTCATGCATGTTTCTCGAAGGTCTCAGTCTGATAAACAATATTTTGTTCTTTCAATTAGACTAAAAAGAAATGCATGTACTCTGTCACAATTATTTTGGGGTAATTTTGGTAACCATAAATATGAGGGAAATGCCAGCCAAAGGCTTCAGTAGACCAGAAGTAACCGCAACATGAGCAAATATTTCATCTATCCGGTGGTGTTGGTGGTGCTGTTGTGGAATTGTAGCACCATCAGAGCAGAAACCTTCGACGAATGCTCCGATGCTGAGGAAGAGAGTTTCGTACAAAGTTATGATAGCTGCCAATCTTATATCTATTGCTTGGGTGATGAATCATCAAAAGGGGATTGCGATGAGGGCGAATACTTTGATCCGAGCTCGGGTACCTGTGATGCGCAGGAAAATGTGCAGTGTTTTTTGGATGAAGTAGATGAACCGCCTGTAGAACAGCCTGAGGAAGAGGAGGAGGAAGAAGTACCACCTATAGTTGTGGCTACCACAGTGCGCCCCATTGTCGAAGAATCCACACCACCCAACCTGGAGCTGCCTGAAGAGGTGGATTTTTTGAATATAGCACCCGTGGTGAAGCCTAATTGTCCGCTCAGCGATGATCCCAGCCAAGTGATACTTATGTCAAGCAATGAATCGTGCACAAACTATTATCTTTGCTATCATGGACATGCCATGGAAATGCATTGCACAAATCAATTGCATTTTAATGCATACTCCGGACAATGTGATTATCCCGAAAAGGCTCAGTGTGCGGTAAGTGTGGAAAGAACTTGAGGTGATTTTTGGCTGAAATTGGCCTCTTCTTATAAGAACAGCTAAAAATTTTGATATTTTCTTGATATTGCTTTAATAACTCTGAGTCACCAAGGTCTGATTTCAGAGATTGTCATAGCTAGAGGCTCAAAATAAGGGTTGATGACTATTTAAGAAACATCTATATCGATAGTGAACAAATATCATTTCGAAATTTAAAAAATAATAGCCATATCTTTAGAATAATCAGGTATATTGAGGTAAATAAGGCTAAATTTAAAGTGTTAAAAAAAAATCACCAAAAAATTTTCGATAGCCCGCAATTTGAAATAGTCCTTATATCTCCCACGTATTAATAAATATATTGTTCAGAACTTAGATATGTATAGTAATCAGCTGTATTTATGGATCCACCAAGTTTGGGAACGATTAGATTAACTTTAATCCGGTTATAAGCAGAGTTTTTCCAGTGGGATATGTTTCGCGTTTCGTTTACGATTACGGTTATTGGTGTAAAATATAAATCTAATCCCAGCACAAAGACACACGAAACAAAAATAATGTGCCAGAAACATTTTTCTCTCACTTATGCATACATATCCATAAGCATGTTTAAGACTTTCTTTCTCATTCACATTCAGAGGAGGAGGAGGAGTAACTTGAAAAAGGCGATCGAGCAAACAACAATCATATGTGCGAATACTTACGTTTTCGTACAAACAAATTGGCATAACAAATAAAGGGAATTATGAGGAACGATTAAGAGACAACGCAGCTAACTTACATCTTTACCTTCTTCATCTTTTCTTTTATTTGTTGTAGAGGAAAAACCGAAAAATAACCCATATATTTGTTTCTGTTTCGGTACTTATAACCGGTTATGTTAATAAAGGTTATAGGGTTACGGTTATAAGAAAAATTGTTTTTCGGTTACCGTTTCGGTTAAAAATTTTAAAGTGTTTTCAGCGTTTAAAGGCTATGGTTTCGGTTACGGTTTTGATTTATGGCTATAAGTAGGTCAAAATTTGAAGCCACCGCACTGCCGGCAGCACTCGTAACGGCAATGGTCAGCACTTCACACAGTTCGCGTGGCGCCAAAAGTAACAGAGGGTATTATAGTCGGGCTTATTTGTTAAAGTCGAATGCAGCTTAACTTTTTTCAAGTATGCGTTTATTTTGATTAAAGCTTAGTACTCAAATCAACTGAATTTTCCATTCTGCAGAATGGACAGCATATTACGATTTGCTTAAGCTTAAGGTGCAACGTGACCCTTGAACGCCAAAACTTGTGAGCTGTGATTTGCTTGCATTTGAACTTGGTTAAGTGTTTTTTAAATAAAAAGAAGTCATGGACAATGCAAAATCTTATCGATGCTTTTTCAATTTGACCAAACGATGTTTTTATACCCGTACAAAGGGTATTATAGTTTTTCCCACAAGTTTTTCAATGCATAGAAATATTCCTTTCCTACCCCTTACTATATATAACTATACTATATACGAACTTGTTGATCAGGACGACGTGCTGAGCCGATTGAGCTTTGTCCGTCCGTCTTTCTGTCTGTCTGAATCTATTTCATCGAGACTACATTTTCGACCGAGTCTTCGTTTTACTGAACGCTGCTAATTTGTTGAAAGCGACCAAATCGGATGACTAAATCTTATGGCTGGCATTGGACCGATCGGTCAGAAAATGGGTGTTAGTGAGTAAAACTTGTTTGTTTTCAAGTTTATCGTTTATAAACTCGGTGATTATTAATGTTTAATGCTTTCAAATAGACTTGCAAATTTTGGTCCAAATCGGACGACTATATCTTATGGCTGCCATAGGACCGATGGGTCAGAAAATGGGTCTTAGTGAAAAAACTTTTTTGTTTTCGAGTTTATCATTTGTAAATTCAGAGATTATTCATTTTATATGCTTTTAAGCAGATTTGCCAAATTGGTTCGAGGTCGGATGATTATATTTTATGGCTGCCTTTGGACCGATGGTTCAGAAATCAGCGCTTAGTGAAAAAAACTTGTTTGTTTTCAAGTTTGTCGCTTATAAACTCTGTGATTATTGATATTAAGCGCTTTCAAACAGACTTGTAAAATTTGGTCGAAATCGCATGACTATATCTTATGACTGCTATAGAACCGATCGGTCGGAAAATGGGTCTTAGTGGGAAAAACTTCTTTGTTTTCAAGTTTATCGCTTATAAACTCGGTGCTTCTTAATATTAAATGATTTTAAGCAGATTTACAAAATTTGGTCAAAATCGCATGACTATATCTTATAGCTGCCATAGAACCGATCGGTCGGAAAATGGGACTTAGTGGGAAAAAACTTGTTTGTTTTCCAGTTTATCGCTTATAAACTCTGTGATTATTGATATTAAGCGCTTTCAAACAGACTTGTAAAATTTGGTCGAAATCGCATGACTATACCTTATGGCTGCCATAGAACCGATCGTTCGGAAAATGGGTCTTAGTGAGAAAAACTTCTTTTTCAAAATTTTATTGTTCTTAAACTCGCTGATTGTTAATTTTTTAAACTTTTAAACAGATTCACCAAACTTTGTCGTATTCGGACGACAATAGGTCGGAAGTAAGAAAAAATGTTTGATTTTTGATTTAACGTTCTTAACCTCTGATATTCCAAAATCAGCATTTGCAAGGGTATAAAAACGTCAGCACAATCGAAGTTAACTTAGGCTTCGCGTTTTTTTTCGGTCAATCCCGACTCTCAATGAGCTGTTTCTGCCTGACAAGTTAGTGGCGCCATGAGCATTCCAATGGGTATGGGCGGAACTTTTTAGTTTGTATGAGAACTGACTCAGCGTAAAAACTAGTCGGAATTGTAAGAAAGCATTCCGACATTCCGCCCTGATGTGAATACTAAGCTTTTACGTTTGATTTTTGGAAAATTTTAATTTTACTTTATTAAAGCCGATTTCTTTGGTTCTACTATATTCACATTTCCTTCATTTGCAGCTGGAACTTCCCTCGGCCCACAAATGTCTGCCGCATATGACGGACTTCTTTCCCCATCCAGATAATTGCAATTATTTCTATTATTGCATCAAGGGTTTTCTGACACTACAGCAGTGTCCCTTCTACTATGGCTGGGACATAGATCGTCGCAGTTGTGTACAAATCAATGTGGCCAAATGTTATGGCAATTCACGACGTTCCTAATACCGGAAACTGCAAATGGGTTATGCCCTGAAGACCAAATCGATTAATTAAAATTGTGTTTTGTCTTTTTTTCCTGTTAGTGATAAGTTACTTACAAGAGTCGTTTAATTAAATATAACTAATTTCAAGTATTATCTCACCGCGTGGCTATAAAAAGAGACGAACTTGTACGTTCGAGGTACATACAACCAGAATGAGTTCATCTCTACGCATTGACTTTGTGTTCATATTATACGGCATTCTGGTCGTGATTTGTGCTGGTATTAATGGACTGAATATAACCGAATGTGATGGTCAAAATGGTATAATACAAAACACGCGAGCAAATTGCAGTTACCTGTATCTCAATTGCTCCGGACAGGATTCATTGTTTTGTGTGGATCGACAGAATTGTAGCAATACCTACAACTGTACAGAGAGTAATAATGCCACGCTGACCACTGTACTGCCGGGAAATGTAACAACAGAAAGCGAAACAACGGTATTGCCCACTACTCCTACAACAGGGATAGATGTACGTCGAATGTGTCGTCGTGGAGTGACCCAGAAGTATGCCTATGCGCAGAATTGTAATTATTATTATTATTGCATCGATGGTTTTCTATTGGTAGAGCAGTGTCCCCTGGGTTATGCTTTCAATGAACGAAATCAAACATGTAGTGGTCTGATAATTAATACGTTAGAATGTACCAACAAATAAAGAAGTAAAACAAGATTTTTAATTAATTGTATAAAGAATCTTATCTACGATTAAAACAAAACAAAAAAAAGAAACAATTATCTGAGCTATAAAGCGAACGTTTTGGGAGCCAGTTTAATCATTAGTGGGAGGACCTTTCTGCTATAGCTAGAAGCGTAGGTTTAGTTGGAAAAACAAAAGTTGATAGATATAAAAACAAAATTATTGTGGGAAGAACTTAATTCAGTTTTAAGAAAAGAATTCATGTTCTAAGGGAAACCTAAAGAAAAATAAGAAAGCAACTGAAAACTTTTCCCATATTTAAAAAATATAATCAAAAAATACTGAAATTCTCAATTCTCACCACAGAAATTCTTTTGTTTTCCGAAAAGTTCAAAGAATCAAGAATAAGGAAGAAAAGTCTGTTTGAACTAATCTTTCAGATTTTTTAAAACAAATTTAAAAATAATAAAAAAAAAATTTCCTATAACTATAAAAAAGTTTATTTTATAAACAAAAATTAACAAAACAAAAAAAAATCAAAACAATATTTGGTCAGTAGTGGAAGACCCTATAAACTATATACAAGCCGATAGGTAAAACATTCGTTATAAGAAAACAATAGAAAATTTTGTACAGTTGAAGCAGGTTCTTCGCTTTCCCGAAATATTCCTTAAATATTAAAAAAAACGAATAGAAATTTATACTTTATAATTAACACATTATTTTTATTTGGTTTTACAACCCAAACTTCTTTTAAGGCAGTTTTTGGGGATAGAAAATATAAATCATATTTTTTCGCTAAGGATATACTATATAAGGATATACTATATTGTTTAGTGGAAATTTCCTCAACTATATTTATCACCTAAGCGATAAGTCAAAAAACCATCTCAGCTATAAAACACACACTTTTCGAGTAACTCAAGTCTGTATTACAAGCACCTGGATCTTGAAGAGACTATGTGGAGTTTATTCTTAATCTGGAGCTGCCTACTTCCAGCCAGTCAGGCGGCCTTTCTTTGGGAATGTGAAGGAGTGATCATAAGTCAAGTGCCTAATCCTAATACCGAATGCAGCGAGTTTGTACACTGTGAAGGAGATGATTCGTATTACTGCAATGATGACTGCACTGAGCCAGTGGAATGCATTAACCAAAATAATACCTTGACTAGTAGCACCACCACCGCTCTAACCACCATCATTGAGGAGTCTATCCCCAACTCAACAGAAACGCCTGCTCAGGAGAGTACCAGTAGCAGTACGAGTACTACTACATCTGCCCCTTCCACCACAGAATCCACCGATATACGTGTATTGTGCAAACTGAGCGGCCAGAATGGTGTCTATCCCTATCCCCCCAATGAGAATTATTACTATCAATGTCTTGCCGGTTATCTATTGCTTCAACAGTGTCCCCAGTATTTTCATTTTGATGTGAAACAAGGTCAATGTATTAAAACCCAACCTTATCGTATCTAGAAGATTCTTCTTCAGTAATAAAGTATCATGTTATGCAGCAAATTAATTTCTGTTTGTGGGCTTGCGGAATCATTTAAAACTGTCTCCTGCGGTTGGCATCTAATTTAGTCGATATCATGTCTTTGCCTCAATCGTTGGGCATATTTCTGCTATTCGCGGTGACTGTCTGTCAAGCAGATTTCTTTGAAGAGTGCAACGAGTCCAACACTGGTCTCTATGTCAGCTCCAGCAAAAGTTGTGCCCATTATATAGCCTGTCAGGGTGAAGACTCATTTGAGGGTGAATGTGCGGAGGGTGATTATTTTGATGTAGAGGAGCAAATGTGTGAACCCATGGTGGATGTGGATTGTCGTACGGGTGGGCAGACAGAAGCACCCAGTCCCAGCTTGAACACCACTTTAGGGCCAGAAGAGCAGAGCACCACCAATCATACGGAGGTATCGTTGACAGTCTTAGTCTCGGAACGTCCTAGTACCATAACAGCTGCTCCTTCGACTGCTACTTCCTTTCCCTCCTCCTTCACTTCGATTGTGGTGTCCCACACATGTCCCTCCGTTGATGATTCAAATAAAATTGTCTTACTTGCCAATCCCAAGTCATGTACCGATTATTTCATCTGCTATCACGGCGAAAAACAACCCATGAGCTGTGCCTACATGTTGCATTTTAATACTGCCACCGGAAAATGTGATCATGCCGAGCAAGTCAAGTGTTTGGTAGGCTAAAGCAAGCTCTTTAAAAATATTGTTTTAATGTGAATTTCTTTCAGAACTCAGTTTCAAGCCCGCGGGAGCAGTGCCAGACACATATAATGGATACATATCCTCATCCGGATAATTGCAATTATTTCTACTACTGCAACAGAGGATTCCTGTTGATACAACAGTGCCCCTTGTTCTATGGCTGGGACTATGAGAAGCGTTCCTGTGTGACGCTACAACAGGCCAAATGTTTCAATAGAAAACGTATTTAGACTTTTAATTTATTAAAACAAAAATGGAATTTTTAATATAAACTTTAAGTATCCCTGCAGTTTTCTTTGTTTTATAAATACAACAAAACGTATAAAAACATTTGGTCTATTTTTATACCCGTTACTCGTAGAGTAAAAGGGGATACTAAAGTCGTGCAAATGTATGTAACAGCCAGAAGGAATCATTTCCGACCATATAAAGTATATATATTCTTGATCAGCATCAACAGCCGATTCGATATAGCCATGTCCGTCTGTCCGTCTGTCTGTATGAACACCTAGATCTCAGAGACTAGAAGAGCTAGAGCAACCAAATTTGAAATGTAGACTCCTATTGTCTGCACGCAGATCAAGTTTATTTTCAATTTTTGCCACGCCCCCTCACGCCCCCGCAATTTGGAATTGTCATATCTCCTACAGTTTTGATGATAGATGGTTCGTACTTTCTAGAGATATCTAGTACTCAAAATTATTTATCGATTTGCTGAAGGAATGATAAAGATCGGATGAACGATACTCAAGTTATGAGCAAAAAACGGTCAGTTAACACCCACCACCCACCCCACCCATAACCTAAGCATTGCGTTCAGCAGCAATCTTAGTGAGAGAGAGAGAGAGAGAGAGAGAGAGACACTTAGAGAGCGCACTGCGTTGTGCGTTGTGTGTTAACTGGCCGTTTGACTCGTGACCAAATTCGAGCTGCGACATTAAGGGTGCAGAGTATGTAATAGTCGGGCTTGACCGACGTTTTCAAAAGTTTTGTTGTCTGATCTGTTTATCGTGATGAATTCGGAGTCATTTATGTTTGATTTAGTAATTGACAAATGTCTATTAATATCTGGCGGATAATAAATAGCCGAGTTAAAAAATGTTGCATACTTTTCGGCTGACCCACCTCAGGCATACATGAAGGCTAATAAACATTTGTTTCCATGAGTAACGGGTATATCGAAGTCGGTTAGAGCCGACTTTAACTTACGCTCTCGTTAATAGCTCAGAATGGAACTCGCACTTGAGAATTACAAGAAAGCAATTATTGGTGTATGTTTTTAGGCAGATTCAATACAAGTCATCACATAGTCATACACATCTTAGATGCTTGGTAGCCGTCTAAGGAGTCATTCCAATCGTGTTTGGTCCAAGGGTCCAGAGTTCGAATCCCCGGCAGAGTAAGCAAAAATTTCTAATATAAAATATATATAAGTTGGTTCAATTTGTTGTTTTTCGAAATTACAAAATAATTGGGCCAACTAGCAGCTTTAGCAGCGCTCAAAATTTTTCAGTATTTTTCTTAATGAACTAAAATCAAAAGTGCAGACATTTTTTTTATAAATGGACAAATGCGAAAAACAAAGATTGAATTTGGTGAATTTACCAATGAAAAAATTTTGAATTTACCACCATTTTTTTTTTGTGTGTACTAAACTTTGAAACGCTTTTTTTTCGCAGTGAGAGTGTAGCGCTTTCTAGAGCAGGGTTTGCCAAGAAGAGCGAGGCCAAATAGTGAGAGTGTATTGGTGTGCGAATATAAAGTGACGGGTGGGTGGGTCCTCTTCTGCTCAGAGATGATGCATACAAAGAGAAAAAAACATGCAAAATCTACACGATAATGTAGGATTTCTACACGTTTTGATTTTCAACCCATTACTTTTGTGTAGCTTTGCTACATGCCGAGTTTACTTTTCTCATTTCAACACGTGGCATGTAGCTTTTCTGCATAGCTTAGTATTTGTCTATGCATTGGAACCTTACTATCAGAAGAAGAAAAAAAGATTGCTTAACTCCTTTAGCCCCACAAACTATGCGATGAACCGAACCAGTCCTCATTTCCATCACAAACCTTTTTCGGGCCATCAATTTATTAAAACATATTTAATTTTCTTTTTGGTTTAAGCTAGCATGTATACACTCCCTCAGAATAATGTTTTAGATCTTTAAAATGAAAGCCGTTACCTATAAATTTCCGCAAAATTTTTAACACCATTTTTTTAAGACTTCTAGTTAAGGTTCCACTTTCGTGTGGCGTACCAGTAGTAAGTGTGGCTACTGGTGCGTGCGGGAGGTTGTGGGTTCGATTCCGCCTCGGACCATCTAATAGAAAAAGTTTTTTCTTTCTTTAAAAAAAAGCTTTTACACACCCGGTCACCTTTACCAGCTACTGGCGCCAGCTGTAAAGTAACTAGCCATGAAAAAGCAAAAGTTCTCTAACTACACTCAAAAAAATATATTTTCTAGATTTTAGAAATCCGCCATAAAATAATTTTTTTTTAGAAAAATTTTCTGAAATTAAGAAAAAATTGTCTTGTTATAAGAAAAACTTTTCTTAAATTATGAAAGAAATTGTTTAATTTTAGAAAACGTCTGTCGTATTTTTAGAAAATATCTTTCTAGAATATATGGCGAATCGCCTTTGACCTTTAAGGGCGATTTTGCCTGATTTTTTTTTTGAGTGTATTGCCTTTCGGGCTCGGCGTTAAACTGTAGGGGACCCTTTCCCTTGTGCGAAAAAATATAAGCACACACGCCAAGAGATCGAGAGAAGCTTGGCCCTGGCCCTCCTTTGGAGGCCAATTTTACATTTTCAATTGTCATACCTAGATACAATTTCAGTAATTTTTTGATAATTTTAAAAGTTGAGGAATTTGTTAAAAATTATATAAATTTTGATTGACAGATCTAAAGTTGATTTTTTTTAGTATTTTGAAGCATTCAGGTAATTCCGGCTCAGGTTATTCCGGCTACGTAGTCATTACTTGAAGCTCTTATGTTGCTTTAATTTTGAAGTTGATGGAAGGATTTATTTACCGTGATATATTCTTATAACTAGCTGAATTTCACCTATACTGGCTCGAAATTAGCGTTTGAATTTAAACCACCATGTTCGGGCTACCGGTATATCCTGAGTGAGTCAACTCAGGATCAACTCAATTTTGTTCACTCACTCATGATTGATTTTTGTTTCCACAATAGATTTTGGCTTGTGATATAATGGTAAAACATTCAACAAACATCGAATGAATGATATTTTTTATACTCTGTACCAATTGTTCAATTCAATTTTTGTCATGCCCCTTTCTGCTCCCGCAATTTGAAAACACAGTTCCGTAGATAGATAGTTTGTACTGTCTAGAGATATTTTGAAATCAAGATTATATATCGATTTGCCAAAGGCAAACGATACTCAAGTTATGACCAAAAGAGTTTCTTACTTGTTTCCTGATAAGTTATGATTTATGTTCATAACTTTACCAAAACAAGACACGCACAAGAAGGCTGGTTGATCGTATAGCTATTTCATGAATTTCCTCAATTCAATCATCAGCTATCTTTGCCTATCTTCAAAGATAGGCCATAGATTTGCCAAAGCCAAAGGCAGGCTTGTACCGTACCGGACTTTCTGTTGTTAGTGGGTGAAGTTCTCTCAGCCACCTTTGTGATGTTGCGCGTGTCTTTTTTGGAAAAGCTATGAACATAAATAATAACTTATTGATCTGGAGACAGCTAAAAGTTCTATGATTGATATTCAAACAGTCACATTCAGCGGTGTCACCGAAATCTCTTCCAACCAAATTCCAACCCAAAACCAATTCTCGGTGTCACAGAAATCTCTTACGGTTGGTTTCAAAACTCTCGTGTTTTGTCAGGAGATTTAGCAAAATTCACCACCCAAACAATTTTGAAAAGTAAAATTAGTTTTGGAAATGTAAGCAACATTTTTTTTTTAGATATGTTGCATCAAATTAATAAATTACTTAATTAGTTTAAACATTGAAATTTGAGTTTTAATTATTATTCGCAAAACCAACCAAAGTCTTTGATATTAGTCAAAAGCAACCACCTCACGTGGCGCCATCTACAGATTGCGACGCCCTCTATATGACAGCCAGCTGACTAATAGCTGGCAAGATATACTTCATAAGTGGCGCGTACACATTTTTAAATTTCGCATTTTATTTTTGGAGAATATAAAATGAATATATATAAATTTGAATTATAATTTTAAAATGCATCATGAAACATATAACACAATCAATAAATATCACTTGAACATCAAATTAACCCTTAACTAAAAAATGGGACATTTTTTTGTGTTTCGAGCGATTTGCAAACCAACTGAAAATGAAATCTCTAGAGATTTCTGTGACACCCCCGATTGCGAAAATTAGTATCGTTTAGGAACAATTTTACTTGGCCCATGTAATTCCCCCTTGTGCTTACGTAAATGATATCTTTCAGTCAACATTCTTAAGTTGTTTTTTAGCGGAACTTTCCAAGGCCATTCAATTCACCTGACTTTTATCACAGCAAGCATCTGAATCTAATGAATCATGCTACATGTTTCCCAAATATCTTGGCAAATTTTGTTGAACCTTGACGGCGAAATTTGCCCTGAAAACAAGGCCGTAAAAATAGGTCAATACATTGACTAGACCAGGACTTCAATTGAGAGTTAGTTTAAAATTTGTCCTATGGTTTTTTTTTTTGAGGGTAAAAGTAATCAGCAAGCAAAAGATACTGTATCTGGCAATTTTTGGCAATTCTGTTATCGTGTGGCAAATAGACACGCAATTGAAAAATGTTAATTTTCTGATATTGAGTGGGGGCCACCGCCAGGTAGCTGACAATTGACATATCGGAGGTCTTACGAAATTAGAATAAAACTGCTCAGAGGATGATGCGGAACTCCTTAGGACTGGGTTAGTTGCTGTTGTTGCTGAACTGCCAATTTGTGATGATAATTCTTCGAACTTTCAGTCCTTCTTTTGGTCGCTTGGACGGAGGCTGATTGGCATCCCTCTAAGCCCACCAACACGGTGACCATACGCCAAAGTGCTGGCAGTTTGTGTGCCAATCATTTGGTGGGTGAGTTTGTGGAGCATCCAGAGGATTGTCAAATGTTTTATCTGTGCGTGGAGAACGGAGATGCTGTGCTGGCCACTTGTCCCACCACTATGCTTTTCAATGTGGAGAGTAGACTGTGCGATGCAGCCCCAAATGTCAGATGTCGCAATGGTACAACCAATCCAGATATAAATCTTCCTACTCCTCCTGCTAACGGCAATGAGATAATCACCGATGCTGCCTCATACTGCGCCTCGTTGACGCCCTTGCAATCAAATGATCGCATTGTTTATATAGGTAGCTCTTCGAGTTGCAGTCAATATTATATCTGTTACTATGGCCAGGCCATTTTGCAGGAGTGCAGCGCTGAATTGCATTGGAATGCCATGACCGGAAAATGTGATATGCCCGAGAGGGCTCAATGCTCGCTAACACCAGAGCGGCCAGATGCTCCGCCTTCCCAAACGGATGGAGGTGGTGGTTCATCTAGTTCCACCGAGTTCATCCATTGCCCTGTCTATGGTCAGCATTTGTATCCGCATATGCAGCGTTGCGAGTTCTTTATTTACTGTGTAAAAGGATATGCAACGCTGCAGCAGTGTCCTTTTTATTACTTCTTTGATGTCTCTTCAAAAAGTTGTCAATGGTCGCGAACCGCCTTGTGTGTGAGAGATTTGAATTTACCGCGGCAATTAAAACTAATTTAGCTGATCAAAATGTGTGTTTGAATTTTTGTTGAAGGGAAGCAACTGCAAGCGATAAGATTTTTAAATTTCGCGCCCATTTTATTTTCGATATCACTATCAATTGATGTGGAACCAGCGAAGGTAATAAAAATTTGAATCATTTTCTTTGGGAGAAGAATGGAGTGCAAATCAACCTTGTTGATCATGAGGTGAATGGAGAGCTTATACCAGGCAGATGGCGTGAGTCGGCAATAGATTGTTCGCTATCAAGAATAAATGCTGGCCGTCCTAGCGAGACTGTAAACAACATTCATTTGCGTTTTATGATATATCTTTCCACTGAACATGGTGCAGTTCCATGGCAAAATGAAAAGATTTTTAAATAAATTAATAGTTTAAATTTATTACAAAAGATGCATTGGCTGAAGAAATGACATAACAACAAATGAGGTAGTCTTGAAAGCGATTTAGATTTAATTTAGATTTCGTGAAAGCAAATCTAAATTAGTTCTCGGAAGGACTTTTTTTGTGCAGTGATTTTATTTAGATTTTAAAATATTTAAAACAGTCTTCACAAAAATTTATATCTTTTCGTCAAAAGGGCCACCAGCACAAATCGATGACCAAAAATTTATGGATCTGGTTCGATTAATGTGGTGAACGAATTTGAGGTGGTACCATGATTGCTGATTTTTGTGATTGTGATGGATGAAAATATAAGAAAAATTCAAGCTGTCATTCAAAATGAAAAATATAACTTTCGCGCATACTATTTTTTACTAAAAGTTCCATCAAAGCCGTTCAGCATAAGACAATCTACTTTTTTGATGGATGATGTTTGATGTATGATTTTGGATGTTGGATGTACACACCTGATCATATTAATAGGTACACACATCAACTCTGACTTTAAGGTAACAGAAAACAGATTTATTCATTGTTTCAAACTTAAAATTTGTTCTCATTGGTTCTTAAACTATTTGTTTTTAATAAAATAAACTTAATTGTAACCTAGAATAATAATATAACATAAAAGAGATCATTTTGTGTTTCAGATACGTTTTCAGTGTAATCATAATAATAGGTACACTTCATGTGTTGGTAAGAAAAAAATTTTAATTTCCATTTTGTGTTCTTTTTTTAGGTATATTAGTATTTCCTTACTTAGTATCCAGTGTATCCACCTCTATTTTTGGCCACTACTGCTATTCTTTTTGGCATACTTTCAATAAGAGCCTGGCAGGTCTCTACTGGTGTCTCATACCACAGTTTTTGGACACCTTCCCATAATTTTTGATTATTTGAAAATAAATGCTTTGCCAATTTCTTTTTTAAGTCTCCCCACAAGTTTTCAATGGGGTTAAGGTCGGGGGATTGGCTTGGCCACTTCAGAACCTCAAATTTTGGTCCTCGAAAAATTTAGATAACAGCCTTGATGTGTGTTTAGGATCATTATCTTGCTGAAATACCCAACGTAATGGCATATTTTCCTCAGCATACGGTACCATAACTGTTTCCATTATGGATTTGTACTCTTCAGCATTCATTTTGTTCGTAGTCTGATAAATTGGACCTACGCCGTAGCAGGAGAAGCAACCCCATACCATTATATTGCCACCTCCATGTTTGACTGTTTTTTTTGTAAACCGTGGATGGAATTCCTTTCCATTAGGGCGTCAAACATTCCTTTCACAGTCATTCCCAAACAAATTAATCTTGGTTTCATTTCTCCATTTTTTCTCCCCGGTGCATCCTACCCAGTCTTTGTGGTCCCTTGCAAAATTTTGCCTCATGGTGATATTTTTTTTGCGCATAAGTGGCACTTTTCTGGCAATTCTTCCTGGTAGGTTATCATCTTGTAGTCGTCTTCGGATAGTTGGAGCACTAACTGAATTCCCAATTTCGGCTGCAATAGCCTTCGATGACTTAAATGGGTCCTTTTTGCTGTTTGTTTGTTGTTTGTTCTTGTTACCGCTCATTTGGAGACCGCTCCGTGGACACCATTTTGAATCGATAGAAGAGATAGAAACCGAAACGCAGAAGGAATTGAAGACTATACCGGAAGAGGACTTTGCAGCATGTTTTGAAAATTGGGAAAAACGTTGGTACAGGTTTAATGCATTCGGGGGAGACTACTTTGAGGGGGATGAAATGAATTTACAAGAATAAATAAAGGTTTTTTGATATATAAACAAATTCCCGGTATTTTTGCACACAGTAGTATAGTAATCCGCATTATATTAGGATCCTCAAAGATTGGAAATGATCAAATGGTCGATAGTCTATTTATAAGCAGCACCGTATCAATAGAGCAGAAACGTCAGCAACCGTGATACGCAGCACTTTAGTTCAGTTAGTGTGGGAAGTCAACAGCCCAGAATAGTAGAAATTGTGCAGTAATATACGATTTTGCATAAATATATATTTAGTAAATATGATGAAAATCATATCTTATAGACCTAGAGCCCGCTAAAAAGTTCTATGATTGAAATCTTAAGGTCGCTAAAACAGTCACATTGTGTATTTAGTAAATATTATTTACATATTTTATTCCAAAATTAAATTAAATGTTTCACAGAATGTTGCTTAGTAAAGGCTGGATTCCAGATTACATAAAATAATAGCTTTCAGATTTCAAAACATTTCAAAAGTGTTTCCATTCATGTGAAGTTTGACATAAAAATTTATTTTCGTGCGTTCTGGAAATAGGCTTTAATCACATTCGTTGCTAAGTCTATCTTAATAATAGAAGTGTTTTTTTCTTTACATCGAGCAGGTCGCTCATTATTTCATTAATAATATTTAATTACTAATTAGCCAATAATTATTGGCTTCTGTTTTTGAATATTTCCAGCAGTTCGGTATGGAACGACTACATTTTCTCTTTCGCCGAGCGCTTCCTTTTTGACTGCGACGTCGACGGTTCCTCATAATCATCCTTTCTTAATCCTGTAGCAAGGGAAAACCTTTACATATTTAAATCAACAAAATAAAAACATCTTACCTTCCATTACTCTTACCGCCAATTATGGTGCCAGCTGATTTTGTTATCAAAACTCGTATCGATATCGATACTTATCGATATTCATCGTATGAAATAATTAGTTGGCAGTACCAGAGTTCAAAGTGGTTGCTACTTTTTGGCCTTCCCCCTCACCAACACCTCGGGCATCAATTGTCATTTTATTTTAAGGAGTTGAACGCGCGTTCTTCGATAATTGGAAGCGAACGCGGACGCCGCTGTAGTAGAAACGCCCTATAATGTTTAAAGTGTTGCACAAGTATTTCACAGAATTGTCAGTTACATTTAAATTAAATATAATTTAAAGTTTACAGCTTTTCTCTCTCATTGTTTAAAACTGACACTGAGTGTTATTTTACGAACCCAGATTTAAACCCAGCATAATTTGTAATAATTTGGTTTCGTTTTGCCGTTACCATTTCAGTTCTGGTTCTAAGGGCTGCACGTCTTTGATATACGGCCACACTGCCCCTCTTTCCGAAAATTACCCAGGGTAATTTTGTAAATTTCCCTTACACAGCACCAGCACACGATTGTCCAAACACAAATTATGAACAATTTCCGTATTTAATTAACAAATTATGAATTAATTAACACTTGAATTGAGGACACAGTACACACAATTAGACGGCAGTGTAGTGAAGTTAAGAAAAAACCATGGTAAGTGGGTGGAAAAACTGGCTCCCGGCCTCGCGGCCCGGAAAAATTGAATCTCCGTAATATTGCTACCAAAAATAGAATAGATACCAAAAATAGCTGCAATACGTTTTTCCTGTATGTGTATTTTCAGGCAGTGCTGGGCGCTCAGTTGGTAATTACCCTGGTGATGGTCAGCATCATACAGAAACTGAGTCCACATTACTCCTTTGCCAAGTGGTTCTTGTGTCGCACAGGACTCTTTCGCTATTTGCATCCCACCGATGATGAGCTGCGCGCAAAGGGCGGTGTGCCCAAGGAGAAGCCGGCCAAGGGTAAAAATAAACAACAACAGAACGGGATGAGCAACAATGCTGCCCAGTTTCACATACCGCGCAGCATAGAAGTAGAGCTGGAGACGTCGCCGGTGCTGGAACGAGATGTGGTGCATTTGCGTTACTTTACCGAATATCAATGGCTGTTGGATTTCAGTGTCTATGCGGGCATAGTTTATGTGTGCTCTGAGGTGGGTAGGACAGCTCTCTGTGTGTGGAAATCCATTTTAAAATGTTTCTCTTTCTCTTTAGGTGTTTCACTACTTCTACCCTTTGAAGCAGGAGATTAATTTGAGCATGGTGTGGTGCCTGCTGGTCATATTCTTTTCCCTTAAATTGTTGTCTTCCCTTACGGTTCTCTACTTTCAAAGCGACGAGTCCATAGGCGAACGTTCTATGGTGATTGTGGCCTGTTTGGTGTATTTGCTGATAGCCATGATTGTACTCATCATTGATGAGCGCATTTTGGAAACTGGACTGGAGGATGCCTATACCAGTTTTAATGCCAGCGCCTCCAAATTTCTGACCGAACAGGGTTTGCCCTCATCGTAAGTGAGATCACAAGTTGGGAAAGATTTTTTGGTTAAAATTATCCTCTTGTTGACAGTGGTCCGGCGTCTAAAATTGTGGTAAAGTTCTTTCTGGCCTTGAGCTGCGGCGTATTGGGTTCGCTGTTCACTTTTCCCGGCTTGCGCATGGCCAAAATGCATTGGGACTCTCTGAAATACTGTCGCGGCAATCGTTTAATGCAAATCCTGTTAAATCTAAGTTTTGTACTGCCTTTTATACTGGTCATCCTGTGGATAAGACCCATTAGTCGTGACTATTTGACGGTGCGCGTATTCCAGGGCATGGAACAGCCTTTACTAAAGCCGCATGTTTTTGAGACCCTACGACTGCTTTTGGTGGTGCTGGTGGTCATAGTGCGTTTTGCTTTGATGCCCATCTATTTGCAATCGTACCTGAATCTGGCCTATGACAAGATTATGGATTTGCGCAAAGAGGCGGGACGCATTACAAATCTGGAGTTTCAAAAAAAGGCAAGTGCTGGATCCGACCTTAAGAGTCTGTAGTCTCAAGGTCTTTTTTTGCAGATCTCCTCTATATTCTACTATCTGTGCGTGGTGACCCTACAATTTGCTGCTCCCCTCATTTTGTGCCTCTACCTGACGCTTATGTATAAGAGTCTAGGCGGCTACAGTTGGTCGGGTATTTTCCAGGATGGCGTGGTGTTACAACACGAATGTGCCGTACAGGAGTTGGAAACTGACGCTGTTGATGCCACTTTGGGAAATCAAGTGGAGGAGAGCGAGTTTAATATACTCGAGTCGGCTCAGTCCTTGCAGGCCTCCTTTGCTAGTCTGAAAAATGTAAGTTTTACATTGGAAATTATACTCCATAATTTCTGATTTCTCTGTCTCTTCTTAGGTGTTCTCCACGGAGGTGTACAAAGGGTTTCTGGGATTTGCCACCTGGTGGAGTTACTTTACCCTATTTGCCACCTCCTCGCTGGGCATTGTCTATCAGTCATATTTCAACAAGACATAGTAGGAACCAAGAAACCAACCAAATGCTTAATCTTAGTCACAAATTGATAGTCTCTTCACCCAACAGCGTTGATATTGTTTGAAATTGTCAAGCCATGGTAGTTTTAAACCTCATGTATGTGTAAATAATACTAATTGTTTATAAATTTGTAATTAAAAAAAGACTTTTAACGAAGAAGCGGCCATCAGTTTCACAATAATTTATTCAGAAATATCATTGATTAGGGAAAAACCCCCTTACTAAAACTACAACAATCATTGGGTATTCTCACATTGATCAGTCCTTCTATTTCGAAGCCGTTCCAGGTTCTTCCACAGCCTCATTGAATTGCTTATGCCATTCCAGATTCTGTTTGGTAACTGATTCGCCACGCTTAGCTGCCTGTTTGCCACTATAAATCATATAGCCACAGCCCAAAATAGTTAAACCAATCATTAGATTGGCCAAGCGTATTCTCATCTTATTACGACAGCGTTCCATCTCCTCTTGTCTGAAACAGATAAACCTTAAGTGACTTATCTTAAATGTAATTGTATCTATACAAACCCCACAAAGTTGGGCACTTCGGCCTCGGATTTATATTTGCCGGTCCAGACCAGGAATTTCCTTTCCATTGCGTTGGGCTGATGATTTTTAATGGTTTGCCTCAGCAATGGGGTGGTGGCAAAAGAACGGCGCATGGCCATGAGTATGGTTCTATTCCACATTTTGAGCATTAAAAACTTTTAATCTTAAATCTTATTTATGCAATTGTTGCCCAGATATACATATCGATATCAGCTGATCGAAAAACTGTTCATAAATACGGAACTACTGTTCACAAGTGAACCACCAGGTTCCAGAAATTAGAGATGTGCGTGAGTTCCTATCCAGCTGATATTTTGACTTGTCACGACAGTGACTTTTTAGTTTTTAGAAACAGGTAGTTGGCCAGACCATGGAGGAATGATTACACTAGCTTACAAAAAAAAAAATAATTAAATGACCTTTTTCTACTGAAACTATTTTTTAGTGTAGTTTGGATTGGTGATCTCAAAAAGATCAGCAATCGAAACTACACTTAAAAATAGTTTCAGTAGAAATGGGTCTTTTTGGCTGTAAACTAGTGTTATTAGTGGTGTTAAGCAGTGTTGAGCTACTTATAGTCCGAGTAGGATATCAGGGTAGTTAGAGCGCGACGGACATTGTCTCAACTGAACTTAGAGAACGTAAATGAATGGAGCTTTGCTGCAAGCAAGGGCTAACCTAACACTGTCGAACCCTGGGTGCTTTCACTACCACTTCTTACAGCGCACATACAACTATTGTAGCAACTATTGCAACATTGGAGGCCAACATACACAACATACGAAAATGTGGGATTTCTACACGTTTTGACCGGGATTTTCAACCAATATCGTTTGTGTAGCTTTTCGGCACGCCGCGTTTAGATATTGAAATCCTACACGTTACGTGTAGCTTTTCTGCACGCAACTTGTAGCTTTATCATTTCAACACGTGGCGTGTAGCTTTTCTACACGTCGCGTTTAGCTTTCTCATTTCAACACGTGGCGTGTAGCTTTTCTGCACGCCGCGTTTAGCTTTCTCATTTCTAAGCGCGGCGTGCAAAAAAGCTACACAAACGTTATGGGTTGAAAATCCCGGTCAAAACGTGTAGAACACCTAAATTGAGAGAGTAAGAGCGGTACAACTGATGGGTAGGGAAAATTTTGATGTGTACATTCGATTCTACATTTGTGTGCGAAGTCTGTCGAGTGAACTTTGCTCAGGCACAGCATACACATCGATAATTATCGATGTGTGTTGCAAGTACAAAAGTACCCATAAAACGCGAACCGAGGCTTTATTCGTAAAACTGGGTATCGGGTGATGCTTACAGAGGTGCTTTTTATAATAATTTTAGGGTCTTATGCCGGGTTTTTAAAAAAAAGTTGGATTTTGTCGAACTGTGTAATTTCTCCTCAAAACTATTGACCGAATCAGCCGTTTTTGTTATTTTGTTAATTGATAATTCGTAAAGTCCATAACGGAAATACTTTTCTGTGGCTGAAAAACATTTGCTTTTATACCAAACATTCAATCACCGATAAATATTTTGGACATGAAAAAAAAACATCTTAAACCTCATAACGGGGATCTGTTTTCCTGTGTACTTTAGAGCTAATGGCACACACATTCATACAAATCCTTGAATTAACAATATCACTTGCAAAGCTTAGTATTTTTATTTCGTTATTAATGGTTGCACGAAATCTCTGAGCTGTGGGTCGGGATCTAATCAAATTCCTTCAGTTTGTTCACAGCGACTGCTTTGTGTCTTTACGGAACTTTGTTGGGACTTCGTGGATCTATTAGATCTAAATAAAATAAAAATATATAGATTATCAATTTGGAAAATAAGCATCAAATTTTGGTGCTATGTAGCTAAAATATCAAGTAAAATATGACAAGTTTCATGTGTTTTAAATGGGTTTTAGGTTATCTTACCGATTTGAACGGAGTTTGATTACATAATCATTCAGCACAAAGATTATATAGATGAATATACCCTGGCCCAAGTGAAAAAAATCAGCAATGAGCATAATTTTCTTCAGAACTTCATTATTTGCACCCAAATACGAAACGATTTCTAAGATCCAGGAAGTGCCCATGCAAATCGACATACGCAAGAAGTAACTAAATCTGTAGATCAGAAGATAAGTGCAGTATTAGCCGAAGCTGCTAGAATCCATTTTATCCAATTGATACACCTACTTTTTCTGTTTTTTTTTTTGTTTTTCATCAGGTTTCATCGTACGTTTAATATTCCTCTTATCGCGAACAATACGCATAATTGTTTTTATAAACACGGTTATGTTAAACAAAATCAGTATTAACATGGGTCCATAGAAATACAGCATGGCTGACCAGTCAAGTGCTGTAAACGAAAAGTAACAAAATACAGTTTAAGGAAGTGAATAGATCGATTTCCATACATACTGTTAATCCAACATGAATTTTTACTACCCACGCCAGGTAACCATAACAAATTCTCGTCAGTGAACTCAAAGACGCTGTCCAATAGAATGATCAGCATGGTCAGTGCTAAAGCCATGCCCCAAGCAAATAAACTGTAATTCCGAAAAATATTTTTTGACATCAAAAATGTGTTCCTGTGGTTAACAGCATGAAAACCCTTCCACATATCCCAACTGATCACAGTCAACCAAAAAAAGGCACCCATAACGAAAAAGTAGCCCAAATAACCTGAAAGTAAAGCAAGTTGTTAAAGCTCGAACTGAGGGAAGCGTGCGAAATGATTTTTACCTGCCGTTTTGCAGAACGATTTGGAGAGATTCCAAATTTCCACCATTAAGCTTAACAACGTCAAAAATATGCAGATCATATAGCAGAGGAAACATTTTGAACTTATGTTTTCTAGTTTCTTCCGGTGATCTGCGATGGTAAGCAACAAACAGATTAAGGAAAGACTGATCACTGAAAGAGAAAAAAAAGAGGAAATTATAAATTCTTCAGCATTATTTGGTGATTTACATGATTACATGATTGACAATATCGGACAACTATCATTCAGATAACGTTCTTATAGAAAAGATGGCTGATACCCTTGTTTCTTTTTGCCAGCGTCATTCTCCTAGTTTTCATCATTTTTTCTGTATATTTCCTCATAATAGATAAATGTTCATTCGGTGATCGACCATTACGGAAGATCAAGTCCCTGTCACAATTTCAATTTCACACTAGTTTAGGCTAGCGCTGCAAAAAATGGACTTATTATTTAAGCGCTGTACTCAGAAAAACAAAAACCCAAGAACATGAAGAGCTTGAATCAAGTACAAACGGTGTCAATAGTACGGTAAGTACGAAAATACTTGATTCAACTACAAAAGTGATATTATATTATATATATTTCAAGTATGATTTTTTTAGTCCCGAAATATTTGTTTTTAAACTGTTTCGGGAAATTTTAAGTACATTTTGAAATATTTTGGTCATACTATTAGTTTGTTATGGTCAAAATGTTCTTCATCGAAGTACTATCATTTCTAAAGTCAACCCCAAAACATTCTTAAAACAAAATGGTACTTCATAAAATAAGTACAAAATGTTTTTCCTATAAAATTCTAGGCTTTTCCCAATTTGTCCTTGAAACTAGGCCCTGTATTATATCAAAATCCAAAGACCAATTTGTTTATACTGTTGATCAGAAATCCTCACTCAATTACCAAAGTGTTAGAACCAGGATGGAATTTTAATAGCAGATTCGACTAGAAATAATTCGCATTTTCCGTAGCATAGTTTTTGGACGCATCTGAAAGATATTTAAAAGAAAAAAGCACGATGTTTTGTACAAATCTGGAGATAAAGTGGCGGAAATGTAACCGAAGTATGCAACTCTTTGAACGTAGACATTATCACTGGCTTAAGCAAAATCAATTCATAGCCATTACGAAGCACATGAACCCAGTTGGTCGTCTCCAGTTGGTCGGAGGAAACAAGCTGCTGATCTTTCAATATCTGAGGGAGATATGGTGCGTTTATTGTTACAAGCAGCAAGCTGACCTCGCAGAAGTTCTTAAAAATGATCAAGAGCCCTTTGCGGTTTTCCGCCGACGTTGCCTTCGCATTAATTTTGGATCATAGACTTACAAAAGGCCAATATTGTGCAATTAGAGAGGATTGTAAGATCTAAAATTGCGTTATATACCCGATTTATAAGGAAGTGTCTGAAAGTAAAAACCATTGCAGACCATCAGGCATCGTTGTTTCTGATGCGAAAGCAAAAGTCAGTCTTCAAAACCTTCTAGACCACACTGCTGCTCGGGTTATTGGCTTGCAAGATGATTATTACATGTAATGAATGCTGAGGGCACAAATTTCTTGCTTAGTTTTTAAGTTATAAATTAATGTCTGAAAAGCACGAAATTAAACAAAAATTTGAGTATCCGATATTTGATAGATTTTCATCTGAAAATTATTACAAATTATTACCTATAGTTTTAGCCCATTTAGTTAGAGTAACCCATGGTGAAATTGGCTCCATGCAAATGTGCGGCGCAATTTGATAGGGGCCTTTTTCCCTTTCAAAGAACTGCAGGCAATAGCCCGAACTGCTTAAATAGGCATTATCATAATCACGCCTCAAGGTACCATTCTAAAAAAACGTAAAATAATTAAACCGAAAATAAAAGTTGTAATATATCGAAGAAATAGTACGCCCACCTCAAACAACATCCATGTACCGTTCTTATTCCGATTATCAAGTGGAAAGTGACCAATTTTCTTACATTGTAAGGGCACATGCTGCTGTATCACAAACATTTCCTTTATATGTACCCTTACCTCTGCGCCATTATTAAGAGTTACATTCAAGTAGGGATCATATCTGACCTTCTTGTTTGTATGATTATAACAATTTCCACCGAGTAACTGCTGATTAGGTGGGCAACAGGTTGGTATGCATGCCCTTAGTTGACAGGCACATCCACGCATATGCTTCGGCTTCCATTCCTTTTTACCATTTGAGTCAACCTTATAGTCATATTCTCCCGTCCACACGGCAGGTATAAGTAGTTTTTGGTACAAGTATGATCCATTCGGAAATCTATGACTACTTGTCAAATCAACCGTATCAGAGTAATGACAATTTGGTATTTCGGCATGTGCTCTAGAAAATTTTACACATATCAGCAGCGCTATGAATTTAATTTTGGGTAGCATTTTCATTGGGCGATTCTGTAAGTAAAAAAAAGATACTAGGGTACAAATTTATTTAAAAGTTGAATCACCTAAAAAACAATTAAGGAAAGATAACGTTCTTTCGCAAAAGAGTCATTATTGGATGCTACTGCAGATGACACATTTTATTTACATTTTCCTTGTTTTTTTTTTAACAAATTTAAACGCAATTACGAAGTAATGAGAAATAATGCCAAATTTAAATACAAAAATGTTGGAAGGAAAACAGAAGTGAAATTTTACTTAATCATTTTCTTTTGGAGTGTACGGAGCTGATAAGAAGAGTTATGTTACATGTGAAAGCTACAGATGTTAGTCACATAACAATTGAGTAGTGAATACTATATTTCACACTGAACTAAAGTAATTACTTCACAGTTGCGTATGGGGCTTTGACATTTAATCAACTCACTTTGTTTTTTTTTTTCATTAATTTGGTTGCATCATTTTTTTAAACAAAGCTAAGGCGGAACAATCACATTCGTTCGTCACTACGTCCCAATTTGTACTGTATGAAATGCGTGGTATATTCAGCATATTATCATATTTGCCTTTATTTCCAAACGAAATCATTACTTGTGGTTAAAAGATTTTACTGAAGCAAAATATTTGTATATCACAATTCAAGCATCTTTAGCTCTACCAATGAACAGCCAACTTGGGCGAACAAAAATACTAATAAGCTTTCGGATCGATGGATTAATATGAGTCAGCATTTCATATCGGCTGAGAAAAAAATTACAGTCGAATTGTTTTATCAGGACTGTTTTCGTTTCGGAATTGGTCATCATTATATGATTGGATTTTAAAAACTCGATTTTTGTTTAAGCTTGGTACGGAGATACTTGCGAAATGTGTGCGAAATCTCTGCACATTATTTCGCCGATAGCAAGTGCGAAAAAGGCGCTCATCTCTAGTTGTTTTATTTACAAATTCAACTTGGCGGGAACATTTAAATTAATTGACAGCGAATAGTTATGGTGGCCTCCAATGATGCAATAGTTGATACAATAGCTTTCTGTGAAAATAGCTTTGTAAAAATTCTTCGTACCAAAGGAACATAGAGTATATTACACTGCTCGCCACTTGAATAGGACACCTCTAAAGTCGATTTTCTATAGTTAATTACTGCTAAACCAAGCCATCTAGGAAAATAATTTTTGTTTTCTTATAAAGTTTATTTAAATCTAGTAGTTAGACGAAAATTACAAAATTATTCAAAAGTTGTAAGTATACAAAAAACATTGTTAACCAATAAGTAACAAATTTTGGAGTCTTCATTTTGCACCACTTGAATAGGACACTTTATCTAGAAACCATTTAAGAATATTTCAATCATTTTCAAATAACAATATTACTTAAATAAGAAATTACTAACATGTTTTTAAACCAAAAAAAGTTTTTAATAGTGTGTTGAGCCTCCTTTTTTCTCCAAAACCTCACACATTCGGTCTGGAAGGGATGCATACAATTTTCCTAAATAATTCAATGATATCGAGCCCCATGCTAATTTGATAGCTGCAATTAGTTCGGGAACGCTCGAATATTGCTGACCTGATCCATATACTTCACGTGTTAGCCATCCCCACACATTCTCAATGATATTCAAGTCCGGTGAATAGGGTGGCCAGTTTAATAACTCCACGTTTTGGCTCGCTATATACGATTTAACAATCCTGGCCCCCCATACCATAATACCTCCAGCACTGCTGTGGAACTTATCAAGATGGTGTGGTTCTTTTCGAAGATCATGAAAATAGTAGCTGTAGCCATCGGGGCAATCCAAATTAAACTTTTTTTCGTCCGAAAAGACAACACGTTGCCACTCCGAAGTCCAGGTGACATGTGCGCGCGCGAAATCAAGGCGTTGTAACTTCCGAGCCGGGTTAAGAGGTGGCTTCTTCTTGATTTTTAGTCTCTTCAGGTGTGTAGCATTATTAATAACACGACGCATGGTTGTCAAACTTGCTTTAACGTTGCATTTTTCCCTTATCTTGGCCAAAGAGTCGTGCGAATTGGAAGCTTCTCTTAATATAAGTCGCTTGTCCGCGATGGTAAGCACACTGTGGGTGCTGCCCTTCATGTTTTTACCATAATTAGCCTCATTATTTAAAAAATTTGTTATGGCGTGACGGCTCCTGTCGACTTTTTTTTGCTATTTTGGCAATAGAAAGTCCAGAATCCTTGTAAACTTGGATTTTTATAATGATAATGAAGTGCCACGCCCCATTTTAATTTTTTTTAATTTTATATACACTTCAATTAAAGCAAAAAGTTTAAGTAAACCAAAATTTGTGTGCACGTGTCAACGATACCGACCAAATAAAATGCATGTTGTATTCAAGTGGCGCAAAAATTCCATTGAATTTTTGCGAATGCTCACATAAAGTGCAAACAACTTTAGAACGGTTCTATTCCAAAACTTGGAATATACCAGAAAGAGCGAAGAATGCTTGCACAAAGTTAATATGCAAAAAATACCGTTATTCTACCATTTCGTTTTCGAGTTACGAGCAGTTTTAAAGAGAGCATACAGGGTGTTATTCAATTGGAACTCATCTCCGAGCCTATAAAGTATATATATTCTTGATCAGCATCAACAGCCGAGTCGATATAGCCATGTCCGTCTGTCCGTCTGTCCGACACTAAGCCTTTTGGAACAAATTCGCTGCACATTTGTCGGAACCGGCCGGATCGGATCACAATGGCATATAGCTGCCATTGAAACCATCGGTCGAAATAATAGTTTTAGTGAGAAAAACTTGTTTGTCTTCAACGCAAACGTCTCCAAACCTCATATTTATAAGTTTTCTATGCTTTCACATAATTCCACCAAGTTTTATGAAAATCGGACAACTATATAGTATAGCTGCCATACAAAAGATATGTCTGAAACAAAGTCTTAGAAGGAAAAACTTTTTTGTTTTCAATGCTGTCTCTCCCAAACTTGTTACTGATCAATATTATATGCTACTACACCATTCTACCAAGTTTGATTCAAATCGGATAACTATATCATATAGCTGCCATAGAAACTATCGGTCGAAAAAGTAGTTCTAGTGAGAAAAACTTTTTTGTTTTCAATGGTAGCGTCTTTATACCTTCCAGTAGTGACTATTATCATTTTCCACACAAATTTGGGAAGTTCGTTCAAAATCGGATGAATATATCGTATAGCTACCATATAACAAACTGGCAAGCAAATGCTCAAAGAAGTAGCGCCATTAAGCTACAAGGGTATATAAACTTCGGTATCGCCGAAGTTAGCTTTCCTCTATATTTTTCTGTTCAAAGTAAAGAATTAATCATTATTTTCGGTCTTATCATTTAAAAGCAAAAAACGGAAAGTAAAATATTGGCGCTATAATTAACTCATCTAATTTCTTAGGAACTTGACACTACTATTAAAAGTAGAGGCGAAATTTTATTTCTTAGGAACTTGCCACTACTATTAAAAGTATGTATTTATAAGCCAAGTCGAGCTTTCGATATCTTTATGGTTAGTCTTTTGAATAATATACTAGTTCAAAATATATAGTTTTTCGTATCCTATCATAGGATCATGACGGGCGTAATTTGATCTGCAAACTTGCAAAGACAACGGACGAAAACGGCGAATTGCTCTGCAGGGTATCTGATCTAATCGAATCTACATCACCAACAACCAGCTTATGCAGAAAAATCACACCTTGGCTAGTCCTACGCTCTTATAGACTAGGCAAGTTCAGAAGTCGTAGCCTATCTATATAGGGAGGAAAACGGCGACCAGCATCCCAGTTTAAGCCCCTAAGTGCGAAAAGAAGAAATTGCTTTTCAACCGACTCTAGTATATTTCGATAGAAACTATATTGAGATGACAAAATGCTTGAGCAATACTCTAGCGATGGGCGAACAAGACAAAACGTAAAAAAACCTGGTTGTGTATGTATCGTCAAACTCCTTAGACCAACGCTTAATAAAACCCAGCAAACTTTTACCTTTGCTGGATATGCCACTGATGTGGTCATTAAAATCTTGTGATCAAATAATACCCCCAGATCCTCTGAACTGACGTAATACAATCCAGAGCGCTTAAGACTTGAGATGATTTAACAACCTGTGGTAGATCATTGATAAACAAACCAAAAAGGAAAGGTCCTAGGTGAAGAAAGAAGAAACACATACTATCTCGGAAGTTAAAATATGACTCGTTGCTTTCTGTTTGAAAGATAGGAAGAATTTGTTAGCTTATATTCTGACATTGAACAATTCAGATTTTTTACCCATCCAAATTTTTGAAGCTTTCTTCATATATCGAAATTTTTTTTTTTAGCTACTCACCAAAACTCCCAAAAACATTATCATTTGAAAAAAAAATTAAAATTTTCAGAATAAATATTATTGATTTTATTTTTCATTTATAAAAATCTTAAATACAAACTTGCAATGGTAAACAATAATCTTAAATTAAGCTTCTTGATGCCCTATGTCCCACTCGGGATTGGAACTAGAAGAAGAAGAAGCTTCTTAATAAATATAAGTAAGAATCATTTATTATTTCTTTTTTGATTTCATTCATTTCATAATTTTTATCTAGGTAATTGAGAGACGGGATTGAAATTGCTTAAATTAAATAGAATTGAACACAGGTTCTTAAATCTTAAAACTATTTGATAACAAAGAACTTTCTTAGTAATTGTCTCAAAATTTGAGAAACTAAAATGAGCATGATCAAATATATGAACCTTCTTTTAAGTTTAGATTCTTAATTTCTAAAGCGTCCCAATGCATTAAATTAAATTATTCTAAATTGCTTTCTGAGAATGTCAAAAATTCAATTGTAAAATTGTTCTAAAAGCGTCAAACGAAAATGAAATGTATGTAGATGCTGTGCATCTAAGGATACCGGCAACAGTTTGTAAAGTCCGTAATGGTTTTAAACATTTAGAATATATTGACTAAGGCCAGAGGAACATGCAAATACAATTCAAAGCCGTTCATTCTGGGTATCTTATATTTGAGACTTATTTGTAACTAAGCATAAATAGCTGCGAATTGTGGTTTCCTGAGTAAAAATTGTTGTTAGCGAAGCATTCCGTTTTCCATTGAATCTAAAAATATATATAATTAAATATAAGTTATTAATTTGGAAACCTCAATGAATGCAAAATCACAAGTGAAAATTAAGGCTTATATTCTTCTTTAATCTTTCCTCTGGTTAATCTTTCCGATTAGATATTTATAGCAAATAGTTGTGATATTTAGAAATAGTCTTATAATTACGACGAAGGTAGAATAAATACACAAGAATATAAAAACATAAAGACACAATATAATTTGTTATCGGTTAGAAGCAAACTCCAAAATGTAAAACATTAATAAGTAACTTTAATAGTAACACCAAAATAATAAATATAATATCAACTTTTAAATTACCTAATACAAAATACTTGCATCAACTTACGTCTCTTGAAGCGAGAATTCTTTACCAAATTTGACATCAGCTTCAGAACTCTTACCCCGAATACTTTAGTTAAAGATGCGATAAATCATAAAGTTATCTTACCGATCTGAGCAGAGTTTCAGTACATCACGTTTCAGCACAAAAAGTACAAAGATGAGAATACCCTGGCCCAAGTGGAAGTAGTCCGAAATAAGGAATATTTGCTCCAGCAAAGTATTTCTTTGAACCAAATATGAACAGATTTCGAAAATCCAGGAAATGCCCATGCATACGGATAATCGTAAAAAGAAACAATAACTGTAAACGAGAGAGACGAGTGCTCCATTAGTTGTTTTCCAAAGAATCAAAATATTCTTACCTCTGACCATTGGACACGAGTTTAATTCCCTTAATTCCCATTATAATTCCCTCCATTCCAAGAATACGATTAGTTGTCAAAACGAACAGTGTTGTGTTAAATGTAATCATTATTAACATAGGACCATAGAAATATAGCATAGCTGACCAGTCATGTGCTGGAAAATTGTAATCACACTATTAAGTCTGAAGGATGTAAGCAACCCGCTTTCCATACATACTTTTGATCCAACATGAGTTTTCAATAGCACCCACTCCAGGTACCCATGGCAAATTCGCAGAAGTGTACGGAATGTTATGGTCCAATAATATAACCAACATGGTCAATACAAAAGCCATGCCCCAGGCATACAAACCGTAGCTGAGAAATCCTCTTTCTGCCGCATGTGGTTGTATATTGTAGCTGGTGCCCTTGAAACCACTCCACATCTCATAACTTATTGCAGTCAACCAGAAAAATGCAGATATAACGGCATAATAGCCGAGATAACCTAAAAGTAAGTAAAATAAAAGGTTAAAGGTTTGGTCAAGAAATCGTTGAACACTTTAAGTACCTGCTGAAAGACAAAATGGTTTGGAGAAATTCCATAACTCCAGCAGTAGAAAAAAATAAGCCACAAATATGGAGATCATATAACTGATGAAACATTTCCCATGGAGCGTTCGATGCTTTTGCACATATAGATACACTGCGATGGTGAGCAGCAAACAGAATAACGTAAGACCAAGCACTGAAAGTGGAGAAGAAGTAGAAACTTAATATATACAACAATGAGTTTCAAATATTCTGAATAACTTCTACAAATTTATTGAACCTAACAGCCGAACAGCTCTTTTAACTAAGCATTGGTAAAGTACCACACAGAATTAGATCCATTTGGAATGGATAGTTTTATCAAAGACTTTTCTTGATATTATAATACCCATTTTTATTATCCTTTGGACGATTTTCAGCTCCATGGGATAAAAATCTTAGAATCATTTAATGGGTGCTATTACTAGACCCCAGATTTTAGGTTTTTCTTCATTTCTGCATTTAAGGGCCGTTTTCTCATGTTGGTGTTTTTGCAAATCTAGGTGGATTTGCTGCATTTGCTTTGCTCATGTTCAATGCTAACCATCTAGATGAATTTCGTAGCAATCTACTTCACCCTCATTGTTTTTAAAGCCATCTACATGCTTATGCAAATTAAGTATTTTTGTGTATCCGCACATATGGTCACACTGGAAAATATTTGAAAACAAAAAACCACTGCTGCTTAAAACAGTAAAGTCTGAGTTGTTATTAAGTAAACCAAAAATGGAAAATATTGGATGTGCCTTTAATATATAAGAACACCTGCAGACATTGCTGAAATTACAGATCCACATTCTGATTCCCCTTGTTCATTGCTTAAGCTAAGTTTACACATCCAAATAATTTGGCTAAATTTTGATCAAAATAGCCATGATTAAAGATTTTACAGGATTAAAAACTTAAACTGTGGTTCCATACGCAGATAATTTGATCAAATATGGCCGGAAAGTTCCACAATTTGGCATATATAGCCCAATTTTCATGAAAATTTTTCCAAATTATTTGACTGTGTGAACATAGCTTTCGACCTACTGCTTAATATCCCATCATAGTAACAAGACGTTCCAAAAGAAAAACATTCTCCTCCTCTGTAAAATTCTTGTTTTAATTTTTAAAATTGGCGCGCAATAAAAAAGACAAAATTCAGCCGAGTGCAGAGGTGCTGCCAACCTAGTATTAGACCACTCCAGCCCTCCCGGTGTGACCGTGGCGCAAATGCCCGAATTTATAATCAACCTACATGAGACAACCAATTACATAAAAGCCATCTAGTTGCAAAATCTAGATGGATTTCGATTTCAGCAAAAACATGAACATGAGAAAACAGCCCTAAGAGCCTCAAATTTTGGATTTAGGCATGCAATTAAATTGCGAATCGAACAAAAATGACATATCAGAGATATGCATTTTTTTTTGCAAAAATATATTTATTACTATACTTTTTACGATACTATAACTGTCCAGTCCATATGGATGCTAAAATCATCCAATGGATCATCAACAAAAATCCTTTTTATACACTTGTGTATTATAAATTTGCCCAGAAGTTCGCAACGCATAGAAATATTCACTTCCGACCCCATAAACTACATATGTATATATTTGAACAAGACGAAAAGCTGAGTCGATTTAGCATTGTCCGTCCGTCTTTCTGTCTGTTTCTACGCTAACTAGTCTCTCAGTTTTAAAGCTATCGAGCTGAAATTTTGCACAGAGTCTTCGTTTTATTGCACGCTGCTAATATGTCGGAACCGAGCGGATCGGATGACTATATCTTATAGCTGCCATAGGAACAATGGATAGGAAAATGGGTCTTGGTAAAAAAAACTTTTTTGTTTTCAATGTTAGCGTTCCCAAACTCGGCCATTGTTAATATTAAATGCTTTTAAACTGATTTGCAACATTTGGTCAAAATCAGATGACCATATCTTATATCTGCCATAGGCACAATCGGTCGGAAAATGAGTCTTAGTGAGAAAAAGTTTGTTGTTTTTATTGTTAGCGTCCCAAAACTCAGCTATTATTAATATTAAATGCTTTTAAACAGATTTGCAAAGTTTGTTTAAAATCGGATGACTATATCTTATAGCTGCCATGGAACCATCGATAGGAAAATGAGTCTTAGTGAGAAAAACTTGTTTGCTTTTAAGGTTAGCGATGTAAGGTTTCGTCACTATTAATCTTATATGCTTTCAAACAGATTTTAGAAATTTGGTCAATACCAGATGACTAAAACTTATAGCTGGCATAGGAATTATTGGTCGGAAAATGGGTCTTAGTGAGATTTTTTGAAATTTTTTCATTTTAATTTCTAGCGTTTTTAACGTTGATATTTCAAAAGCCTTCTGGGAAGCGTCCCAACATTTTATAAATATAGATTCATTGGATTTCGCTCCACCTACAAAACTTAGAGGCGGTTCCACAAAAACTTAACGATGGTAATGTTTGATTAAAATAATGTTTTTGTAAATCGGTCATTAAAAGTCTTACTCGATTCAGGACGGTATAGCGAGACATTGAAGTAATATGGTCGTACACACTTAATTCAAATCTGACTCGTAATTTTTGATTCGATGTTCTTATAGCTATCTTTTAAATCTTACCAATAGTTTTAGCCCATGGTTTTGGCGCTGGCTCGAGGCAATTGTGAGGTGCAATTTGATAAAGGTTTTGATCCCTTTCAAAGAACTGCAGACAGTAGCCCGAACTGCTTAAATAGGCATTATCATAGTCACGCCTCAAAGTACCGTTCTAAAAGAATGTAAAATAATTTATTAATGCCAAAATTAAATAAATTGTATGCCCACCTCAAACAACATCCATGCACCGTCCTTATTCCGATTATCAAGTGGAAAGTGACCAATTTTCTTACATTGTAGGGGCACATGCTGTTGTATCACAAACATTTCCAGTAAATGTGCCCTTACCTCTGTGTCATTATTAAGAGTTACATTCAAGTAGGGATCATATCTGACCTTCTTGTGTGTATGATTATAACAATTTCCACCGAGTAACTGCTGATTAGGTGGGCAACAGGTTGGTATGCATGACCTTAGTTGACAGGCACATCCACGCATATGCTTCGGCTTCCATTCCTTTTTACCATTTGAGTCAACCTCATAGTCATATTCTCCCGTCCACACGGCAGGTATAAGTAGTTTTTGGTACAAGTATGATCCATTCGGAAATCTATGACTATGTGTCAAATCAACTGTATCAGAGTAATGACAATTTGGTATTTTGGCATTAGCCATATAAAATGTTATACATATTAGCAGGGCTATTAATATAATATTAGATAGCATTTTGGTTTGGCAATTCTGAAAGTAACAAAAAATTGAATTATAATTTATAGGAATAATTTATTATAATAAAAGTAAATTATTGGAACAAACAAAGCTGATGACCAATGCAGAACTTTGCTCATACCCTTGGCTTGTGTGGTTTTGTATTTTATTACAAAGAAAAGAAGGGATTGATTTAGAAAATCTATGCTTAAATAGCGAAATTCTAAGCAATTGAGTGAAGGTGTTTATATTCCAACTTACATAATAATAATTTACTATTTCTTTCAAAGAAAAGTGGAAAATACAATACATATTTCCAATCTTTTACCTTACCAAATCGGGTTTATGAACAGTAGATCTTTTACCACTTACATTCTATAGTTCACTTGTCTTCTGATCAAAGTTTTTTAGTCAAATGCCAATGGTTTTGTATTTCTCATGCTCTTATGAGAAGAATTGAACTGTATAATAATAATAATATTATACTACACGATACACAAAAGCCACAAATTTCTTACTAAAAGTACTTTATATTGAAATCAAGAAAACACATTACAAAGCAAATCCTTACGCATACTTATCCCAAGTTGAAAACCGCAATCAGAGCTCTCAGATCTAGAAAATAAACAGAATAATGTCTACCAGGCAATCCGCAGAAAAACTGGCATGATAACGAACAACAAAATTACCAAAGCACTAGCCGCCAAAACCATGAAATAAGGACTAACTTTAAAAAGAAGAATGGGTCGACAACAAATCAGATATCGAATTCGCAGACCATTCGCAATGGCTCTTTGATATTGGCTCTTCCTGTGACCATAACCATCATATTTCATTTTACTAAGCCATTTTTGAATTAAAATTAATTATTATGCACTTTGATTTAACTAAAAACATATCTAAATCGATTCCGACGGATGTCAACTCCATAAAGGCCTATACTCAGATGAGATACATTTAGATTCGATATAAATACTGCCGTTCAAAAGCAATCAGATTCCAAACTTTTCCAAATTGTTTCCATTTATAAAAAAAGGGTGCCGGAAAGCTTTTGTAAAATTCCGAGAGGTCTCTTACGCTCAGTCGAACTCAGACTACTAAAATTTCCGTTCCTGAGCGTCGGAAAGCTCATGGCGCTGCTAACTTGACAGGCAGAGGCGCTTATTTGACAGAATGAAACAGCTGATTCAATTCCGGAGCCCATAAGCAGGAAAAATAGTGAGTAATTTTTCCGACACCGGCCAGTCGGAATGTCAGCAGCAAAAGCTTGACAAAAATCATCGATTTGCGTAATTTGAAACCAAAGGTGAGATTTTGCATTGCCGATGACTTCTTCATTCCGTATATTCTTCAAATATCCCTGAATATTTACAAAAAAGAACAGTTAACAAAATTCAAATGTAAGCAAATCGGCGCAGCGTGACCGTTTCACATTTGGCGGTATTTTGATGAAGGATGGTGTTTTGGCATTAAACAGTCACACTGCACCGTACGCTACGTATCGCTTTTTCGGCTAATAGAAAAACAAATGCAATTGGTATCAAACCTTGCATTTACACATTCTTTTAGTTCGTCGATTTCAAGATCGTTAGAAACCGATTTACTCAATCAATTTTATACAATAGCAACTATACCACTGTACCAACTGTACTGTATGTAATAAAAATTCCATGAAAAACCAACAAGAACCAAGAAAATACTACATACTACATTCAAAATGTAACAAATGCAAATCACTAACAGAAATATTGCCAAAACAAACGACAGAGCAGCTGATCTTCGTCTACAAAGCCCACAACAACACAAGACGCTTATTTATAAACACAAAAGACTGAATAAGCAGGCAAGAAAGACAAGGGCAGGCTTGAATACAAATAAAATGAGAGGGCAAAGTCTGGGAAAATGTATCGGAATGACTAAAAGCTCTCAGAGTACGCGAATAAGCGAAAAAAAACGAGATGCTCAGAAGAAGACAACAATGGCCGTGTTCAGCAGAACAACTTGCTCCCTGATCAAGTATAAATTTGCAATAATCTTTCTAATAAACTCGAGTGATGCGGCATCATGATGGACAATTTGAGGTATAATGATACCTTAGCATGTATCAGAGCAATAGTACGCTACTTTAAAGCAGAGTTTCCCGCATTCGGAAATTCACATGCATAAGAGTCGAATGCATCCCGAAGTCATTCCTTACGGAATGTCTGAATGTCAGTCGAAGTGAGCGCTACAAGAAAACCTCTTCCGCTGCAGTTTTTTTGCCCTACCCCTACTTTAAAGTGGTACTGCTCCCTCCAACAGCAGAAACTATTCGATGAAAAATTTTATTTGATACCTGCTCTAGGATGAATTATTCTGCTGAACACACTCAATAGCTCTCTCACAACACATAACAGCAACAGGTCACACAGCTGAATTCGCGAATGTAAGAATACTGGACGAAGAGTTAACATATCAATTCATTGAGCGACTAATATGTATTGTCAGTATTGTCCTTGTTCTTGCTTTTATTCTATTAACATTCTTGATTAAATTCGAAATAGTTTTAATACCTCTTGAGCCGTATGAAGATCTCACAAAATCAATCAAAATACAACGATGATAAAATCTTTTAAGGATTTTCGATTGTTATCATAAAAAAAAACAATTTTGCACAAAAACAAACTTTTCATCCCGTCTGTCTAATACAACAATCCACTTGGTACTGTTTCCAAAAACTGTCATACTTATCAAGCATATGAGTTCAATTTGACTTTAAACTCTTATAAGAATTCTGATAAGACTTTGTAGGAATAACAGTCATAGTGAATGAGAATTGTGACCTCCGATTTGACCCCAAAAGCCACTAAGTCTGTGGTAAATGGCAATATGGAATTTAATCTACATATCGCTCGCTTACTTCAGAACTGTCATAGCTCTAACAAGTTAGAAAGTCGGTCAAGCCCGAATGTAATATACTCAGTACCTGCAGTGGCAGCTGAAAGCAGCCTTTTTTTTCAGAAAGTTTCTTTCTAGTTTTAGTTTATTTTCTGAAGAGGTTTTGATTTTTCTATGTAGGCATCTTTTTTAGAAAATAATTCCTGTTTTTAAGAAATTGCAATATTATTTTATGAGTTGACCCTGTTCATAAGAAATTTAAATAGTTATGTTGGGGGATGTTTTACTCTGAAATCAAAGTAAATTTTTATCTAATTTTAAAAAAGTAAACTATAAAAAAAAATTCCTAATTTTCTTGTTTCTAAACTGTTTTTCTAAAACTGTTTTTATGTCAATTTTTTCGAAGTTCTAGAAAACTTTTTCTGTTTAATAGAAAATTTTCAAAATTCATTGCAAATTTTTTTCTGAGTGTAGTTTAGAAATAAGCTCGAGTAAATGATCGGTACTCGTTGTATTTAAATCTAATATACCTTAAGGATGACGAAATCAGAAGAATTCTTCAGAAATAAGTTACTAAAGATATTGATCTTAAATTAAAATTGATCAATTGTAGTTTGATTGCCGGTTAGACGAATGGCTTTATCAATTATGAGAGTTGAATTCTAAATATGTAAATTCTAAATTCTAGATAAATTGAGTGAACGAAATAAAGAGGTTGTTTGGAATCGCTTTCAATAATGAGAGTTTCATTTTAAATATATTTCAAATGCTAGATAAATTGAAATAAAGAATTTTTGCTATATCTTCTCTCAAAAAGATTACATTACTTTAATGAAAGTGAACATCTCAATGTTGATGTTACGTATGCTGTGATTTCGTACAAACTCTCTATTTTTAATACTTCAATTCTGAACTGTCTTAACATAAGTTAGAGTAAAAGAATAAGCTCATGTTTGAATTCTCCTCTCTTCATTATTCTTTCTGCGTATTTTGTCACCGATTCTTAAATGATTAGAAATCTAAGCAATTTGACAGAGCTTATTTAATTTAATGGGAACTTCTTTAAGAATATTAAGAAAATACACATATTTTTTAACAGGAAATATACTATTCAATTTGGCATGCTCTACATAAAAAATTTGGGAAAGCAATTAATGCCAATCACAATCCATAATTTAAAAGTCACGAGTGGCTTATCGTGTATCGTGACGTATTTGTGTATCGTATATTGCGCATCATGTTCAGTATACGATTTGAGGTTTTTATACAAACACTTTAATTGTCAAATTCTGCGAAGAACATAAAAAACTCAAACATATCTTTTAGCAAGAATTATTAGTCACAAATTGGCTTACCTCCATGCTCCCCAATCAATTTGGATTTTTGGACAGCAGTAGCAAAAGCGAATACACTTATTTATATGGTATGCATTATAGACCAGAACATTTCATAAGTGTCAAAAATGTATTGCAAATGGCATACTCACACCAATCGATTAGCAACTTCCAAGAAGTCATATTAAGAGGTCGGTGGGTAATAGCAGGAAATGTACGTGATCATTGCATGTTTGAATCATCTGTAAAGGTATAGCTAAGGATCAATTCGGTCTATAAATGGTCTCCTTAGTGGAAAGGTCCATCGGCGAATCTAAATATAACTCGTCAGTAAACTGAGCCGTATCGTTTTGACTTGCGATTTTGTTGGTTCAAGTTGGTTCAGTAAGCAATGTTTGTACTTTAGAATTGTTATACTGTGGATTTATTTTAAAATATATTTGTATGTTTGATATAACTTATAAGTATGACATCGAAAAAAATAACTTGCAATAAAGGCCTATACTTAGATGAGATGAAAATGTAATTCTGCACAATATTTCATACATGTAATTAATACCCTTGTTCCACTGGCGAACATTTAATCACATTCTCGAAAAGTGAATTTTCCTTGTTCCATTGACGAATTTTGATCACGGCCACACTAACGTCAACAATAAACAGCTGATTGAATTGCTATGGCTGCAATTGTAAATTAAAGTTCGCCATCCACATGACAAGCAGCATGCCCTCCTGGTAGTCCCACCACGATAAAAGTAGTTTGCGCGATTCATACATAAGAAATATTACTGCATTTTAACATTCTAAAACAAAGAATGGAACAATTGTCATTTTCCTTGGCCATGTACAACTCATGGGCATAGTCGGTTTTCAATAAAGGGGGTCCATACAGTTCTGCCACTGTGCCAAACTCCCACCCACTGAGCTAAAACCCTTTCCGACCCTGGCAACGCCATTGACAGAGCAGCTGTTCGTCTTGGGCAGTTCGATAGCATATCGATAGAAAATCTAGCCTTTTAGCGGAAAATTGCTATATATCGTGACACTAGTTAGATCATCCATGACAATGGCCGTGTTCAGCAGAACAACTCGCTCCCTGATCAAGTATAAATTTGCAATTATCTTAAAACTGAACTCGAGCGATGCGGCATCATAATAGCCAATTTGAGGTATCATGATACAGGAGCATGTATCAAAGAAATAGTACGCTACTTTAAAGTGATACCGCTCCCTCCAACAGCAGAAACTATTCGATACAACATTTTTTTCTGATACCTGCTCAGTGATCAATTATTCTGCTGAACACGCCCAATGACTTGATCATACGTTGCTGATGATCTACCGAATGGACATTCATCTCTTATGAGGAAATACTCAGAAAGAATGAGGTCATTTAGATCATCCAGCGGATGACCTTAACAATGTGCCAGTGGAACAAGGGTATTCGACTATTGTTCACCTGTAATTAAATTTCAAATTTTTAAATTTTTTATCTCATCTGAGTATATGTCTTTAGGGTATAAAAACTTCGGCACAGTCCAAAATTATAATTTAGTTGAACGAATTTTATTTATAGAAATACATTGAAAATATATTATGTTAGGTCAGTTTATTACAGAAATTATTTCGACGCGTCGTGAGGTCGCGACGGCAGGCACAGCCATATTGAGGTAGGAAAGTTATTTTTCGTAAATAGAATAAGTTTCTCCTCAACAACTCAATAGATACGATAGCTTATTATTGGATTTTATTGCCTTTGACAGTTCGGCTAATATTAAAACTTAAATAATAAAAATGTGCTATAAGTTCGTTTGTAAATAGGTAACATCTGCTGTAGATACCCCAGAAAGAGAATCTATTCTTTTCAACAACTTGCAAAATTTAACTTGACATCTCGAAGCTAAAAGTTCCAGCCTGGAACACCCTTAGCAATGTACAATACATAAGTATACATAATATATACATATTATGTACATATTATGTAGTTAGGTTGTTACCGATAAAGGGCTAGAGCAATAAGAGTATCTCACATAAAATATAGAAATTACTTATTGTTTTATTTACTTTTGCTGGATAACTTATACACTATTTGTGATTAAAATGTTTTTTTTTATCGTCCAGACTGCTTTCTTAATAAAAAGCGACGACTGCTGTTCCAATTAAGTGATTTCATCTCCGTGGTCGGCGTCCAATTAACTCCATTAAATCTGAAAGAAAATATTTATAAATTTTAGATCGGTACAAATGGATTTGGAAAAAAGCTAGTTATGCCATGGCTTATTATTTATTTAGGTCACATATGGACACATACTGGCCCTTTGCACCCCGTTAATCCAAACAATTAGCTATAAAGCGAATGCAAGCACGTCTGTGTACACTTTAAGAAATTTTAAAACTAATATTGTAAAATGCTGGTCTTAGTTAAATATATTAAGTAAAAACAATAGAGGAAAGCCAACTTCGTCTCTAGTGAAGCTTAAACACCCTTGCAGATCGTAAAGTTTATATAAATAAAGATTTTAAATGATGAACAATGTTAGCAAAGTGTTTTTCCAATACTTTGACCATTTGGCTGGCCAGTTGGTTATAAGGCAGCAAATCGATACATTCATTTGATATTGATGAAACTTGCCAAAAATTGTGCTAAAAGTAATAATATCATAGATGTACAGTTTAAAGACGCTATCATTGGAAACAAAAATGTTTTCTCACTAGAACTACTAATTCGATCGATCAATCCGAAAGCAGCTAAATTCTATAGCCATCCAATTTGGATCGAACTAAGCAGCATTATGTGAAAGCATATAACAGTCTTACGAACAGTCAGACAGACGGACATGGCTATATAAACACGGTTGTTAATGCTGATCATGAATATAAATACTTTATAGGGTCGACGATGCTACCTTTTATGTTTTACAAACATCTGGACAATTTTAATATACTCTCTGCAAGGGTATACAAAATGGTGTAGATGTTGTTAGTGGTTTAGTTACTTTGATTAGTTTTTCTCACCAAAATTTATTTTTCCAGCAATCCCCTTTTTAAAAGCAGTGGCAGGATGTTTAATTATTGCATAACTATACAAGATAACATAACATTAGTAAGTAATGAGTTGGGTTAAGTTTTCTATTTAAATAAAAAAGTGGTTTTTTCTTATACCAACAAATCCAAATGAATATTACAATTAGTAGCTTGAATCAGAGTTTGAAAATATCTAACTTCACTTTAAAGTGTTGCAAAATTAACTCAACAACAGAGAGAGTGTGTTACTTTTCGACTCTCGCTCAGTGGGAAACATACATTATATTTTCGTTATTTTTCTGTTATTGTTTTTCAAGGACACTTATTATTAATGAGAAAAAGTATAAGTGTCTTTTGAATCAAAGGGCAATTTTAACACAAAATTTCTTTTAAAAATTAAGCACCGAAAACTTAAATTCTTTAATAATTGCGAAAGTGAACTTGCAAGAGAAATAAATAAAATAGTTTGTTATATTCAAAAATAAAAATATATAAATTTTATATTCTATTCCGTTTTTAAAACCAGAACGCGTCTTAAAAAATATACTATACTTTGTACATCGATGAACGAATTAAGAAAACTTAAATTGTGTCTGGAAAAATCTCAGAGGCGTCTGTCAACGATAATCGGGAAGAAAAAAACAAGTGATAAAGTCGGTCAAGCCCGACTATAAGATACTCTGTACCAGTTAATGCTAGGATTTGCTTGCTCGTTATACGTTTTATACGCGTTATACGCTGTTTTACGCATTTTACGCTTTATACGCTTGTATACGAGGTATACATAGTTATACGCTCATCTCTAAGTTTCTCTCTCCCAAAGATTGTCTTTGTTTGAATTCAGTCCTGGTTGGCTGGTTGGGGGGAGGGGGGGTTTCCTTTTTTTTCTCATAACTTGTGTATCGTTCATCTGATCTTTATCATTCTTTCAGCAAATCGATAAATAATTTTTAGATGTCTCTAGAAGTTATGAACAATCTATCATCAAAACTGTGGGAGATATGATGTTTTTTCCAAATTGTGGGGGCGGGAGCGGGCGTCGCAAAAACTAAAAATAAACTTGATCTGCCTGCAAGTACAAAAAGTATATGTCCCATACATGTCAAATCTCTGTCTCTTACCATCTCTGAGATCTGTGAGTTCATACAGACGGACAGACAGACAGACGGACATGGCTATATCGACTCAGCTGTTGATGCTGATCAAGAATATATATACTTTTTAGGGTCGGAAATGATTAATTCTTCCTGTTATATACTTTAGCACAAACTTACTATACTCTGTGTACCTTTGGTACAAAGTATAAATAGAGTGGGTGTCATGGGACGCGCGGTTCTTACGAAGCTCCATAAATCCGATTGTAAATTTAAGTACAAGCAAAAAGACACTTTTTGGATTCGTTTGATAAAACTCAATCTTGAAATAGCAAAAAATATAACTAATTTTCAAAGAAATTTTGGAATATGATTTCTGAAATATAAGAAAAATATTTTTGACAGTATGAATAAATATTATATATGGTGAACCATGGTTAGACCATCTCTTGTTGTGGACTGGTAACGTCAGCGATTGGCATTTTCGACCGAAAGATTCTTCGGAGGATTTGTGGACCTTTAAAAGATGGCGATGAGTTTCGCATCCGAAAGAACCGCTAACTGTATGAGCTCTATGGCGACACCAGTTTAGCCAAGCGCATAAAACAACAGCGGCTGCGCTGGAAAGGACAAGTTACCCGTATGGATGAACAAGCTCCTGAAGGAGTGGTGTACAATTTCAAGAAGAACAGGCACGAGGGGAGTACAAGAAACTGAGATGGAAAGACCAGGTGCGGAAAGACATTGCCATGCTTGGTATGAACAACTGGAGCCAGCTCGCACGGCGGACATTGGTAGCGGCGGCCAAGACCGTTAAGCGGTTGTGATTTAAATATCCGGCCAAAGAAGAAGAAGAAGAAGGTCCATACCTTTGTGGTTTATTGTCTAACTGAATTTATTAATGAAAAATCATCTTTTTAAGGACTCAAGCAGATTTGTGATTCCCCACTGTCAAGTCCCATTCAAGTCACTGTCAAGTCACTTTCAAATCACTGTTGAGTCACTGTTGATTCACTTTCAAATCACTGTTGAGTCACTGTTGATTCACTTTCAAATCACTGTTGAGTCACTCTTGATTCACTTTAAAGTCACTGTTGAGTCACTGTTGATTCACTGTTGAGTCACTGTTTACTCACTGTTACTATTAGTTACTGTTTATTCACTGGTAAGCACTGTTCAGTCACTGTCAAGTCACTGTTCAGTCACTGTCAAGTGATACCCCCCACTTGCCACCCAAGTTGCATTAAAATAAAGAGAACATACGAGAGGGAAAACAGGAGAACTAATAAATTTATGACCGTTATAGCTATATATTACCTTAAAAAAAATCGATTTTGGGACCATACTCCATTTTTCCCGATTTCGATTTCGATCAAGTCATGCGGAATCGGAATTGTTAAATGTTCCCGATTCCCAAAACCGTATGTGTTATTAAAGTTATAACCTTAAAAACACCTTTATCATCATTCGACCCTATTGATGGCAAAACGTTTTGCAGAAATTCTTAAATCAAATTAAAACTAAAAATATTAAATTCCCAAACCCAAGACTTATCAGGCAATGCTATGCGCATGTGAAATGAAGCGTGTTTGCACTACCTTGTATTCATTGTTTCATGCTTCGAAGGGGATTCGAACAAACGAACCACATTCTAAGAAAACAGTGTTGTCATTAGACTACAGTGCTTGCTGTTTGCTAAGTGTTTACATTCTTTACTGTGATCTGGTCGCACTCTCAAGCGACTGCTGTTCAGTCTTCGTGGTCATGAGTTCGCATCCCAGACAAGGTTAAGTCAAAAAAAAAAAAAATTATGAATTCGGTCAAGTCCGACTGTATTATACTCTGTAACTGCATTGGCAGTAAAAGCAGCGCTGCCTCTGCGAACTTTTTTTTGCTTATACCTTTGGTACAGAGTATAAAAATTAAAAAGGTAAATAATCTAGCCACAGATTAGACGAGAAGGCTAAGCTATCTTTGTCTGTGCCGAAGTTTTTATACCCTTGAAAATGCTGGTTTTGAAATATCAGAGTTTAAGAAAGTTAACCTTAACATCAAACATTTTTTTCCTTCCGACCTATCGTATTCCGATTTCGGTCCTATTTCTATGCATTGCAAACTTCTGGGCAAAATTAACAAAATATTCCAATTGGACACAATTTACAATTCTTTCAAATAATAATGGTGTGTGATCGTGTCTTCCTCCTCGCTCTTCTAGCTCATTATTATATATGTATGTTCCAATGTCCAATCATATCCATAAAGTAAATGATCATAACATAATTAATAGAAATTTCGATTTTAATTATACTTTAATTGTTAACAGAAAACACTTTGAACATATGTAGCTTTTCAAAGTGTTTTTGAAAGACAGATACTTTTTCTCTCAACAATAGACACTCGGGAGAAAAACAAACACAGGAATAAAACAAAAAAAAAATGAAGACCGGTGAGTAATGGTAATTGCTTATGCTGTTTCTGTGTCTTTCAGTGGGCCACACATTTAAAATAAGTGGAGTGAGTTACTTTGCAGCTCTGATTTGAAAAGTACAAAATAACATACATAAGATAAGTGGACCGAGAGAGAATTCTTTTGAAGAATCCTTTATATTATCTTAAGCGCTCTTATGCCAAGTACTTTAGTCGAAGAAAGTTAATTGAAAGACCACACATACAAACATGCTCTAGACATCAAGTTCACTTACCGATCTGAGCAAAGATGAAATTCTTTAAGTACAAAGAGTATAAAGATGACCAGGCCGTGGCCCAAGTGAAAGAAGTCAATAGAGACCATAATTGCTACCATAAGCTTACCATCAACATTTCCACTAACCAAATATGAAACGATTTCCAGTATCCAGGAAACTCCCATCACAATGAATAGACGAAAGAAAGAACTATAACTAAAAGCCACAAAAAAAAGTACAATATTAGTCGTAGTTCAAAGCATCCGATTACTTTATAATTGTTCCTACTTCTGCTTAGTGAAATCGAGTTTCTGTTGTTTTTCCTTGGAGGGCGCGAATTCCTGCAGTTTCCACTTTCCCTCAACCAATCGCTTAGTTGTCAGTAAGAACAGAATTATATTGAATATGATCATTATTGACATGGGACCGTAGAAATACAGCATGGCTGACCAATCAGTGGCTGTAAACCAGAAACCATAAAATACAGTTTAAAGAATTAAAAAATCCGCGTTTCATACCTACTTTTTATCCAACACGAATAAGCCGACAAAGGCACACCAGGCTTTAACCAATACCAATCTTCAGAATCTGGAATATACTTGTCCAACAAAACAATCACCGTGGTCAATATAAAAGCCATGCCCCAGGCATATAAACTATAGGTGGAAAATCGATTTAGCCGATAAAGTGGATTTATGATGACGGTGGTCTGAAAACAATCCCAACTGATCGCAGTCAGCCAGAAAAACGCTGCCATAATGCAAAAGTATCCCAGGTAACCTACAAATAAATGAAATTTTACAATATTAAGGAAAAATAGAAGCTTTCAAAAGGTTTTGAACCTGCTAACAGGCAGACATTCTCGGTGAGTCTCCGTATATTCAGCAGTAAAATAAAATAACCCACACACATGCATATCAAATAGCAGATCAAATTTTTTCCAAACGGATTTTGAAGCTTGGGCAGGAAAAGATACACTCCGATGGTAAGCAAATAACAGATTAGGGTAAGACAGATCGCTGAAAGTAGGAAAAAGGCCACCATTACTTACTTACATTAAGACAATTACTTAAAAAACGGTCAAGCTAACTTCGACTGTGCCGAAGTTTTTATACGCTTGCAAATGCTGGTTTTGAAATGTCAGAGTTTAAGAACGCTTACAAAAAAATCAAACATTTTTGTAACTAGAACCCATTTTCCGACAGATAAGCATCTGATTTCGACAAAATTTCGCGAATCTTTTTGAAAACATATCAAATTAACAATCGCCGAATTTAAGAACGATGAAATGGAAAACAAAAAGTTTTTCTCACTAAGACTAATTTTTTGAACGATCGGTCCTATGGCAGCCTTAAGATATAGTCATCCGACTTCGACCAAATTTTGCGAATTTATTTAAAAGCATCTAAAATTAGTAATCAGCGAGTTTAAGGACGCTAAAATTAAAACCAAAAAAAATTTCTTACTAAGACCCATTTTCGACCGGTCGGTCCTATGGCATCCATAAGATAAAGTCACCCGATGTCGATCAACTTTTTCAAATTAGTTTAAAAGCTTTTAATATTAATAATCAACGACCTTAAGAACGAAATACTTGAAAACAAAAAAGTTTTGTTTTACTACGACCCATTTTCCGACCGATCGGTCCTATGGCAGCTGTAAGATATAGTCATCCGATTTCGACCAAAATTTGCAAATCTGATTGAAAGCATATAATATTAATAATGGCCGAGTTTTATGACGCTAGCATTGAAAACAAAAAAGTTTTTTTTATTAAGACCCATTTTCCGACCGATGGTTCCTATGACAGCTATAAGAAATCTTGACCAAAATTTGCAAATCTGTTTGAAAGCATATAATATTAATAATGGCCGAGTTTAAGGACGCTTTCATTGAAATCAAATAAGTTTTTCTCACTAAGACTCATTTTTCGACCGATGGTTCCTATGGCAGCTATAATACATGTATAGTCATCCGATCCGGTCGGTTCCGACATATTAGCAGCGTGCAGTAAAAAGACAACTCTGTGCAAAATTTCAGCTAGATAGCCTTAAAACTGAGAGACTAGTTTGCGTAGAAACAGACAGTCGCCTTAACCAGGAATATATATAGTTTATGGGGTCTGAAACGAATATTTCTATGCGTTGCAAACTTCTGGGCAAAATTATAATACAATTTGCAAGGGTATAAAAATATATCGATAACCGATTTAATTTACTTTTGGGACCGTATCGTCCCCTAACAGATACGAGGTTTGTTCAAAAAGTATTGATTTATTCATAAATATCTATTTTGTTCCCTTTAAAATAACACTGGCCAACAAAATCACCAACTTAGTGAGTTTGAAATAATGATAAGTTTATGTTGACTGATTCCAAAACTGGTTTCGGTTTAGCTCCATCAGCTCTTGTTTCCAAGGTATGGCGTAGAAACGAAAATGTTGAGTTTTTGGCACTATAGGTTTTGTGGAGGTCACTCTAGGCATAAATATCTGGATTTAGCAGCAGAAGTGTCCCAATTGGCCTCTAAAGTCAGACTTCTCTCGATTTTGGTCATTTTTTTTCATAATAAATCATACTGTTTAAACTAGCGGGGTTATTGTATAAATAATTTAGCTATTTGAGCATATAGCCAAATATTATATATGATCTAATTATGTGATTTTTATGGCATATATAGCAGTTTATTTGGCAAAGTTACAGCCTGTTTTAGACGAAAATACATATTTAACTTTATGGGAGGAGAACTAGATTCACTCTAAAAAATTTGTATGGGAACTGTGAAAAGGCTACTTGATTTAACGTAGAATATGTCATCTACAAGAAAACATATAACAATTTATGCTGAATCAAGTAGCCTTTTTACAGTTTATATAAAGACTTAGAGCCGATTTCTCTTCTTCCAGATAGCTGCTATGTGTCAGGTAAGCTCACATTTTACTCTGCTATTTGTAAGTTTATGTGACATATGTTATAGATGAGAAATCGGCCCTTAGAGTGACAATCTAGTTTTCCTCCCATAAATTAAAATATGTATTTTCGGTTTAAACAGTCTATAGCTCTGCCAAACAAGCTGATTAAAATTAAAAAAAATTCTCATAATTAGATCATTTATTGGTCTATCTGCCTAGGTTGTTCCAATAGAAACTCGATAATCACACTAGCTAAGAGAAGGTGTTTTATTTTGAACAAATTGCCATGCTCTGTCGTAAATAGCTCATAAATCCAGATAATTATGTCAAGTTTGGCCCCCATAAATCCTGGATTGCCAAAAATTCAACAAATTCGTTTTTCCGCTATACCTCGTAAACAAGAGCTGATAGAACAAAACGATTGATGCTGTTTTGTTCAATGCAATCCATATTAACAAAATCAGATCGAAATAGGCCTGCAACAGAAACACTGTTGGGCTGTGTAATTACCCTTGAATATAATACATTTATGCCAACGTTTCTCCCAATCGTCCATATACTCTTCCTTCATTTTTTTTTCTTTTATATTTTTATATTCTTTTAGAAAAACTTTCTTAAAATTAGAGTTTGTTTTTTCAATTTTAGGGCAAAATACCCTACATTTGTAACAAATATTCTCTAAATTCAAAGGCGAAATTACCCTAAAAATTAGAAAAGGCAATAAAGCAAATTCACCCTAAAATTTACATAAATATATTTTTTTTATAAATTTTAGAAAGTTTTTTTTTAAAAATTCATTTTTAGGGCAACTTTTCTAAAATTCAGAAAAGTTTTTCTTAAAAATACAAGTTTTTTCTAAATTTTAATGCGATTTCGATTTTAGGGCGATTTTCTTAAATATAGAAAAATAATTTTCTGAGTGTTCGATGCCGTCTTTATCGCCTCAATAGTGTTGTAGCGTCGTCTTTTCATGTGTCTCTTTAGTTTTGGAAACAGAAAAAAAGCAACAGCGGACCAGGTCGGGAAATAATCGTAAATCGAATATATGTACGTAGCCCGCGTAAATTCAAAATTCTCGATACTTTTAAACAAACCTCGTACATATCTGCATAAACATCTGACAATTGTTGGTCTTAAAGCCCTATACGTAGTTGTAAAGTAACGAAAAGTAATGTAAAATTTTCATATTCCAGTTACTTCACAACTGCGGATAGGGCTTCAGCAAGAAAATTTTGTTCACATTTTGAATTGTTGTAGCTCTGGTCTTAAGAATGTTTAGTAAAAACCCGTCTTGAGAAATAACTCGATTAATGTTTTCGCTTTCTTAAAAAGGGGGCTTCAGTTAAGAACATACATTTCCATATGAGCAAAACCCCTTTGGTTTGTGATTATTTCGTGCAAAATTCTTTCTCTCTGTGTATTATTACCTATAGTTTTAGCAAATTTATATTCCGTTGGTAGCAAGCACCGTTGTGGCGCAAGTTGAAAATAGCCTTCTTCTATTTTAGAGATCTGCATGCAGAAACTCGGATTGTCATTAAAATGCTTCAAGGTACCATTCTAAGAAAAGCCAAATCATTAATATATTGTTTTATATACATATATTGTATACCCACCTGAAACAAAATATATTTTTCATTGATATCCCGATTATCAAGTGGCCAGTTACCATTTTCAATACATTCTATGGGCACTTGTCGTTGTATTACAAACATATCCCGTACATTCACCGTTACCTCTGTATCATTATTTAGAGTAACATTCAAGTAGGCATTAAGAGTAGGGAACGGAGGATTAGGATCTCTACAAGTTCCATCATCTAACTCTTGATTGTCTGGGCAACAGAATGGTATGCACGTCCATAGCTTACAGGCACATCCACGTATATGATTCTAGCTCCATCAGCTCTTGTTTCCAAGGTATGGCGTAGAAACGAAAATGTTGAGTTTTTGGCACTATAGGTTTTGTGGAGGTCACTCTAGGCATAAATATCTGGATTTAGCAGCAGAAGTGTCCCAATTGGCCTCTAAAGTCAGACTTCTCTCGATTTTGGTCATTTTTTTTCATAATAAATCATACTGTTTAAACTAGCGGGGTTATTGTATAAATAATTTAGCTATTTGAGCATATAGCCAAATATTATATATGATCTAATTATGTGATTTTTATGGCATATATAGCAGTTTATTTGGCAAAGTTACAGCCTGTTTTAGACGAAAATACATATTTAACTTTATGGGAGGAGAACTAGATTCACTCTAAAAAATTTGTATGGGAACTGTGAAAAGGCTACTTGATTTAACGTAGAATATGTCATCTACAAGAAAACATATAACAATTTATGCTGAATCAAGTAGCCTTTTTACAGTTTATATAAAGACTTAGAGCCGATTTCTCTTCTTCCAGATAGCTGCTATGTGTCAGGTAAGCTCACATTTTACTCTGCTATTTGTAAGTTTATGTGACATATGTTATAGATGAGAAATCGGCCCTTAGAGTGACAATCTAGTTTTCCTCCCATAAATTAAAATATGTATTTTCGGTTTAAACAGTCTATAGCTCTGCCAAACAAGCTGATTAAAATTAAAAAAAATTCTCATAATTAGATCATTTATTGGTCTATCTGCCTAGGTTGTTCCAATAGAAACTCGATAATCACACTAGCTAAGAGAAGGTGTTTTATTTTGAACAAATTGCCATGCTCTGTCGTAAATAGCTCATAAATCCAGATAATTATGTCAAGTTTGGCCCCCATAAATCCTGGATTGCCAAAAATTCAACAAATTCGTTTTTCCGCTATACCTCGTAAACAAGAGCTGATAGAACAAAACGATTGATGCTGTTTTGTTCAATGCAATCCATATTAACAAAATCAGATCGAAATAGGCCTGCAACAGAAACACTGTTGGGCTGTGTAATTACCCTTGAATATAATACATTTATGCCAACGTTTCTCCCAATCGTCCATATACTCTTCCTTCATTTTTTTTTCTTTTATATTTTTATATTCTTTTAGAAAAACTTTCTTAAAATTAGAGTTTGTTTTTTCAATTTTAGGGCAAAATACCCTACATTTGTAACAAATATTCTCTAAATTCAAAGGCGAAATTACCCTAAAAATTAGAAAAGGCAATAAAGCAAATTCACCCTAAAATTTACATAAATATATTTTTTTTATAAATTTTAGAAAGTTTTTTTTTAAAAATTCATTTTTAGGGCAACTTTTCTAAAATTCAGAAAAGTTTTTCTTAAAAATACAAGTTTTTTCTAAATTTTAATGCGATTTCGATTTTAGGGCGATTTTCTTAAATATAGAAAAATAATTTTCTGAGTGTTCGATGCCGTCTTTATCGCCTCAATAGTGTTGTAGCGTCGTCTTTTCATGTGTCTCTTTAGTTTTGGAAACAGAAAAAAAGCAACAGCGGACCAGGTCGGGAAATAATCGTAAATCGAATATATGTACGTAGCCCGCGTAAATTCAAAATTCTCGATACTTTTAAACAAACCTCGTACATATCTGCATAAACATCTGACAATTGTTGGTCTTAAAGCCCTATACGTAGTTGTAAAGTAACGAAAAGTAATGTAAAATTTTCATATTCCAGTTACTTCACAACTGCGGATAGGGCTTCAGCAAGAAAATTTTGTTCACATTTTGAATTGTTGTAGCTCTGGTCTTAAGAATGTTTAGTAAAAACCCGTCTTGAGAAATAACTCGATTAATGTTTTCGCTTTCTTAAAAAGGGGGCTTCAGTTAAGAACATACATTTCCATATGAGCAAAACCCCTTTGGTTTGTGATTATTTCGTGCAAAATTCTTTCTCTCTGTGTATTATTACCTATAGTTTTAGCAAATTTATATTCCGTTGGTAGCAAGCACCGTTGTGGCGCAAGTTGAAAATAGCCTTCTTCTATTTTAGAGATCTGCATGCAGAAACTCGGATTGTCATTAAAATGCTTCAAGGTACCATTCTAAGAAAAGCCAAATCATTAATATATTGTTTTATATACATATATTGTATACCCACCTGAAACAAAATATATTTTTCATTGATATCCCGATTATCAAGTGGCCAGTTACCATTTTCAATACATTCTATGGGCACTTGTCGTTGTATTACAAACATATCCCGTACATTCACCGTTACCTCTGTATCATTATTTAGAGTAACATTCAAGTAGGCATTAAGAGTAGGGAACGGAGGATTAGGATCTCTACAAGTTCCATCATCTAACTCTTGATTGTCTGGGCAACAGAATGGTATGCACGTCCATAGCTTACAGGCACATCCACGTATATGATTCTTTTTCCATTCCCTTTCACCATTTGGCAGTATAGTATAGTTGTAATCTCCTGTCCAGTTGGAGGGTATAACATGATCTTCATACAAATACGATCCATCTGGCAACTGTTTACTTCCTGTCAAATCAACAGTATCAGAGTAATTACAATTTGTTATTTCGGCATCGGCTAAACTAAATATTGTACATATCAGCAGCGCTATCCACTTGATTACAGTAAGCATTTTGATTTGGAAATTCTGAAAGTAAAAAATTAACTATTCTGTAGTCTTTTCAAATATTTGAAAATGACCGCCTAGATGTAAATATATCGATATAAAAGTGTTAAGGAATTTTTAAGAAATCGAAGGAAAATGGACGAAACAGAACTCGTGTAGAAACAAACCTTTAGAGACCTTTGTAAATAGAGACATGTGTAAATCGAAACCGTGAAACACAAAAAAATCCTCGTTTACAAATCAGGTGTTTTACCAACCACGTTCCCTGGCAAAAACCGTAATGTCAGTCGTTGGAGGAGGATAACGGACAGATTACTTTGGAGAGGTGCTCCCAAATGGTGCCAATCGAAATGCTAATGAAATACATTTAAGCAACTGGGCTGCCGATATTGACGTTGAGTCGTGCGTATCTTCTTGCTTAAGCGTGTTGGCCTGGTGTTGGCGCCAGCTGTGAAGTAACTAACCATGAAAACGTAAAATTCTCAAACTTTGTCGTTCGGATTCAGCGTTAAGCTGTAGGTCCCTTTCTTATGTGCGACAATTTCAAGCACACTAGCCAAGATAATGAGAGAAGTTCGGCTTGTCCCTTTGGGGCTGTTGTAAGGCCAATTTGTTATTTTAAGCGAGATAGTAAATATATTATTTTAATGGGGACCGTGAGATTGTGAAAGAACTCGAATTGTCTGTTGTCTATTGTCTGCGTTCAATGATTGCATGTTTCGGTTGTGCTTCCGTGTTGTATTTCTGCTCAACATTGTACGTGCTGCTTCAGAAGCTGTTGCATTTTCAATCAGTTAGCTCCTAACGTGATAGACACCTTGCCCGCAGCCAGTATGGTATAAACCTGCTGGGCAAACCTGTGATGATGCTGCAGCCGAAATCCGTTGCTTCAAGTACCACCGTTTTGGCCATATCGCCGATGATTCCTTCTGTGCGTTGCACACTCCTGGGCAAAATTATAATACACTTTTCAAGTGTATAAAAATGTCATTTACTCCAAACAATTTTAGAAAAAATTTAAAGGTTCGTTTCGTTTGATCTTACTTTCATCGAGTGTTTCTCTTATTGATGGTCGATTTTGTCTCAAACACACTTGATTTTATGTTGTTATATATAAAGAATACTTATTGAATTCTTACAGCAGTAAGAAAACGGAGAACACGAAGCTTCACGTCCGTTCATCGGATCGCACTTTCACTAAATGGCTTCTGACACGGTATAGCATTTGGTTCTTCTGCACCCGAATAGCATTTGTGAGCACAAAGAAACATTAAGTATTAAAATACGAGAGTTGTTTGAATAGTAATTGAGTGTGAATTCAATTGTGGCAGGTTTTAATTTATTTTAATTTAATTTATTTTACAATATTCATGGTGCTACAAGTATAAACTTATGATTATTGCACCAGTCACAAAAACAATTCTCTGGGGAAAATATTTAAAGTATCCTAACCTATTATAATTTTACACATTTTAATTTAATTTAGATTTTGATTGATTACACAGAGACACACTCAAAATTGCCTGGGAACGGGACCAATAAATTATGAAACTAGAGCAGAGATGGGCGCGTCGCGACGTTCCATGCACAAAATCACACGTACGCTATAAGCATTAAAAGCTATTTATGGAACACGAATGCGGCGCACGCAAATTGTGCTTGTATGCGTGTGAAAAGTGTGACGATATGTGTGCATGCCCATCTCTGAACTAGAGGCATTAGGGAGCAACACCTCATACCAAGTTTTTCTTGATCACGTCAAGTTCGCGTTTAATGGGCACATTTATACTAGCAACACATAGCTACAACCAGTGATTGGAAAGGTACCCAATTTTCTTACCTATTTAAGGTACAAGGTAAATGTCAAAAAATATACCTAGCTTAGGTAAAAGGTATCCGGAATTTCCAGTACCTGGGTAAAGGTAAAAGTACAAAAAAGGTACTTTTTAATTAAAAAGCATGATTGATCAGTTTATATAAGTAACAAATAAAAGGTTTAAAAATGGAACATTTTATTTTCAAACGATGTTATATTATTAAAATGTTTCTCATACACCATCTCGCATTTTTTAATATAACAAGAGTTTCGAATATTTAGTCACCTATTCTTTCTTTTTGGTGTATGTATTTGGCCTCTATTGCTAAAAACTCTTTCAATTGGGGCAGAGCTAGACAAAATGGTATTAAACTTTATAAAAAAAACATTGCAATTATTTTTAAACTTGAGTATAGATTGAAAAGACTTGATATTATCGACAAGATAAGTTAAGAAGAATTCCAATTCAATATTAAAATTTTCCTTACAATTCTCAGATTCATCCAATCTTCCATTACTGGTATCGTAAAAGTTTTTAGAATTCTTTGTATTTGAACTCATGCCAAAAATCTTCCATTTTCACTTATGTAAAAATTTTGCGATTTCAAACCGTTTTTCAGTACACAATTTGTCTAAAAATCGCAAAATGTTTGCTAAAGTGAAAATGGAAGCACGGCTGATAGTCCGCCCTCTTCTTATCGAGCATGAATCGTATAGTTTTTGAACACGGAATGTTCCCCCGACGTCCAGTTAAAGCCATAAACAGGTCCCTGATATTTTTCTTTTCAATATGGCACAGCTGGGCAGCATCTCTGATATAATGTAATCGGAGCGAAAAAAATCACGTAGAAAAAGTACCTAGTACCTTACCTATTGACAAGGTAAATGAATTTGAAAATACCAAGGTAAGATAAAAGGTTCACAAAATATGTATCAAGGTATTTACCTAGGTATTTGTACATAGGTACTTCCATACACTGGCTACAACATCTGTTCCTGGTTAAAAAAAGGTGAGAGCTAAAATGTTGGAAAATTTACCTAAGATGAAGGGAGTCACCACAATTGTTATTCTAAGTTCCCGCCTCCAATGGAAAAGCGGTTAGTATCCCGCCTATAGAGGTCTAACTTAGAAAATGGAATCAATGGAAAACCACTAGATAGAATTTTGTAAGATTTTAAATATATTGAGATGCTGACCAATAAAATGTGCCCTTAAGAGATGGTAACATGCATCGGTACCACGCTTGACACGCCTGGCCCGCAGGAGCTGAACACTTCGCATGCCGTAGCTTGTGTCAAGAGAGCAAACAGCTTTTTAGTCACTGGCCAGCGGTCACTTTTTGTTCCCCGCTTCATAGGGTTTTCATCTGATTTCCTTTCAAACATAAAAACCTTAACAATTTCTGTAATTCATATCTAGCGTTCTCTGGCTCTCAAAAACTACCTCACTCTAGTTGAAAGAGAGCAGGTAGCTAAGAGCAGTGCAGTCCAATTCGTAACAATTCGTTTCCGTTTCTTAGTTCAACTAATGAAGGATTTAGGTTGAAGTAAAAGATGAAATCGACTTTTTTGGAATAGTCTCATTATTCCCGAGCATCCATATAGACTTAGCATTAGACATTATTAGAAAAAATCGGACAGCAAGAGAAGAATACATCGAAATTCTGAAGCCAATGTTTATGAAAATTTTAAAATTTTGCATAATGGAAAACAGATATTTCAACTAAAAGGACCAACTTTATACCCAACTGATAGGTATGCCAATGGGTTCCCCAGCATCCCTGTTAATAGCAAACATTGTGATGGAAGAACTTCTGGATAACACAATGAAGAAACTTTGGCATCCACCAAGACTGCTAACTAAATATGTGCACGATCTGTTTGCCATAATTAAATAAACCGTGGTTCAGGATACATTAGATGCACTAAACTCTTTCCATAGAAATAAATGGAAAACTTCTCTATTTAGATTCCACTATTTACAGACATGGAAATAAACTGAAAATAAAATATTCCTTACTTACGTTCCGAAACTCTCAGAGCGTTTCGCGAAATCTGAATGTTTCAACAGACACAACATACAAATAGCCCACAAACCTAAAAACACAATGAGAAATTTTTACAACAAGACGAAGTCTGAAATAGACAAAGCCGACAAAAGCAATGTTATTTATAAAATGCAATGGAAATGCTACATATTATTGACACAGCTACAGACAAGAGACTAAACTACACAACGGACACTGGAAACTGCGCCCACTTATACAGGCATCTACTCATCGCCAAGCTTTTTAAGCTAGGGTTTTATTCCCCTTTATTGTGCTGGATTCAATCTTACTTGGACTGCCGGACTTACAAAGTCAAAATATAAAACTCGCTTTCTAGTCCATATGTGGCTACTTTAGGACTTCCACAGGGGAGTGCCCTTGGTCCTTTACTTTTCATTATTTTTATTAATGCATTTTCGTAATTCAGTTTCTGCTGTATGCTGATGATCTTAAATTTTACCGATCAATTAATGCTTTACAACAACAAATGCTTTATTGTTAGATATAGCAAATGCTTCTACAATATCACGGCCACTTACTCTATTTTCTAATCAAACTTTATCGAGCCGGGTTGAGGCAATTGATTTGGGAGTGAAATTTGACAAACAATTTACCTTTAATGAGCACATAAATTATATTTTGCCAAAGGCCTAATTCATGTTTGGCTTTGTCAAGCGCAATGGCAGCCAATTCAAGGATCCTTATACTAGGTTGAGCCTTTACTCTGCATTTGTGCGTTCCAAGTTGGAGTATGCTTCATTTATTTGGAATCCCTCTAGTGCAGTTCATACAAAGAGTCTTGAAAGGGTGCAACAAAAAATTTCTAAAATTCGCGCTTCTTCCGGTCAATTTTTCTGATCCTTTGCCGCCTTATTTTAGTAGTCGTGCCTTGGTGCATCTCTCCACCCTGGAAGATAGAAGAACTATTGCGTCTTTATTGTTTTTGAACGACCTTGTTTTTGGCTGCATTGATTGTCCTACCTTGTTAGGGAAGATAAATTTAAATGTACCAGGCAGAAATCTTAGAAGCTTCCAACCCTTTTCCAACCAATTTTCCCTTAATGAACTCATATCTAGGGCTCTTAAAAACTTTAACTCCTTACCCGTTAGCATGCGATTTGAATTCGACTCCAATAAATCAGCAAACAAAATTTTGTTAGCTGAATACTTTTCTTCTTTTAGAAACTAATATAAGTTATATAATTTAAGTTAAGAAATAGAGTAGCCAGTTAAAACCTTTGTTCAATTGGCGAATAAATAAATAAATGTCCCGATACTTCTGAGTTCGCCATTCTTGGTTTTTTTTTTTTGCATTTTCGTAATAGTGGGACATTTTGGTAAAACATATGTGGAAATATTTCATCTGCTAAAACAACAACTAAAACACACTGTGCCCCGGACCGAACCTTTAAAGGTTTGCAGCCTTGGAATCAAGTGCCCATTTTATAAACCTATAATTGTTATATTTTTTAAACAATTGGAGGGCTGTTGTATAAAGTGTTGTTAAATCCCAAACATTTGAAATAGCCCTCCCTATGTATGTATCTGCATAGTAAGGCGTACTCAAAAATGTACATCTTCACCCAATGCCATTTCATTCTTTCAGCAACGGGTAAGCATATCGTGAAAATTGTTTTGGCGTTCAAAGATGCGAGGGAGTGCACCATGATAGGGAAAACATGCTGATTATGTTTTAAGACGGGCGAGTGGAAGCGATTTCTAAAAATAATACTATCTGCATTTTGACATTGAATCAGGCTCGAACACTTTAAATTTTAAGGGACAATTATTGTCGCAATATTTCGTTAATGGACAAACGTCGCTTTTGCGTAACTTGCTTGAGTGCTACAAATACTCTAAGCAGCAAATCAAAATTGTTGTCTTTTCTATAACTCAACTGTGAGTTTGCCTGATTCATTTCAGCTATTTTTTCATCCCCAGCGGCCGGATTACTGATTTATCAATTTTGTGCACATTCCAATTAACAGTTAAAAAAACAAATAAATTTCGTTCACACTTTACTCTTTATTATTCATTCAGCAAGTATTTAACTTTATTTATTTTGAATTTATCGGTTTTTTATTGTATTGATTTTGCAAACTTTTTGTTTATGATCATAAAAAAAGCAAATATTTATATATATTTTTCGCTAAAAAATAAACACATGTTTCTATTAAAATATTTTTGGACTTTCTTGGTCTACATCTGGGGGCGTTTGTATGTCAGATTGGGTCAAATCAATAAAACAGTTTTGTTATTTTATGTTTCTATGTTCAGAGATTATTTCTTGTTATCTTCTTCGCAATTTGAAATTAGTTGGCAGTCTCTTACGTTTCGATTGAATTTTGTATTTATTGAATAGAGTTGACAAATTTAGCTATCAACATAAAAGATAGTTAATCCTAATCCCGTCTCCGTCTGAATTAGGAGAACTTACATCAGGATAATTATAACAAAATATTAGATACATTTACCAACATCGAACGGTCAGAATTAAGCAAATGGTATAAAAATATGGTATAGTTTTACAACATGCATAAGATTCGAAGCGGGTCGTGAGATTCGAAATTAGTTCTAATGTAGATCTAGGTGGGATCGAACAATTAATTTGGCTCAAAAGAAAACAAGAGTCAACATGGCCACTTATTAGCTTATGAAGGAACATAACTCCGTGACAGATTCTACGATCTTGCAGAGACGGTAGACTTAATAGACGGAGTCTGTCCACATACAATGGCAGGCGACGGTGTGGTTCCCTGTTTAGACCACGTAAGGCGAACAAAAGAAATTGCTTCTGCATCGACTTAATAAGGCCCTGGTTTGTATGCATGCTGTGGTGACCATACACATGAGCAGTACTCAAGTATAAGTCGGACAAGGTGAGGTGTATGGGTCATCAAACTTCTTAGGCCAACGTTTAACAAATCGAACACCCCTTTGGTTTTGCTAAAGATAATCCCAATGTGATCAGAGAAGTTCATATTATGGCTGAATAATACGACAAGGTCTGTTACCGCATATATGCGCTCGAGGTTGTGCAGGCCAAGGGTTACCCAAAAGTTAAGTAAAAGTTACCCAATTCGATTCGCGGATAGGTTTCTAGAGCCAATAACCTCCAGGTCTGAGTTGGAACCTATAAAACTCTAGAAAATTAGTTCATAATCGGTAAATCAAAAGAATTTCATACTCTTACAAGCCTTTTCAAATGAATATTCAACATTAAAGTAAACCCAATTCGTCTTCTAAATACAACCTAATCCGTGATTTTTTTTGCTGAGAGTAAACTTAATTACATACTTCAGCAAATGATTAACAAAGTCACGGACTACTGTCACCAGTGGAGTCTGCAAATCAATAAGGAAAAATTGAACATAATGGTCACCAGGGCACCAGGGTCACCCGCTGGGCTCGTAATGAAACCTGAAACATGGAGGGAGTTTCACTAGAAATAGTCAGACGATACAAGTAACTGGGAGTTCTCTTGTCAGCAATTATGTCTTTTACGGAGCTTGTCAAGGCGAAGCTGAAAGAGTCCAAAATAGCTATCAACTGCTTATGGAAAGTATTGTTGTGTAGAGAGAACGTAAAGCCAAGTATTAAGTGTACTCTTTCTTGCCGAAGAGCTATGCAGCAGCAGCAGATTTGGGGTTATTTGCGGTATCCGGATGTAGAGCGTCTTCTAACCTTCTTAATTAAGAAAGTCTACAGAATTCCCCTCAACACACACAATTATGTTATTTACATAGAAACGGGGCTGTCCTCGCTGTACACTTATATGTCAAAGGTCATGAATATGCCCGATTTAAGGAAACCAAATCTCATAGCGTAACAGATGCTTATAGGAGAGGCGGGCTTCTTTCTTCCTGGAAGGAAAGGGCAAAATGACTGCAACTGCGTCCTGCAACTGGAGAACCCCTCGCATTGGCAGCATTCACACGCGGAAATCATTAACAAAATTGGCGAAGTGGAAAGGGAAATGTTTATAGAGGTTATAGAGCAGTTAATGTACAAATCACTTTTGCATAATCTGGGTCATCTGAATTACCTCTACGATGATCTGGGCATCTCCCGAATTAATGCAATTCGTAGAGCCAGGTAAGAAATGCTTAGCCTCAATGCAACTCCATTCAGGCAAAATGGGCCTCAGGAATGTAGCATCTGTAATCTGAGAGAACGAGAGGATATCCAACACTTTTTGTCAATTTGCCCTATATTAGCCGAAATTCGGATGCTGCATTTCAATCGAAGCATACTATTAGCAGAGCAGACTAAAAGAATCATAAATGGAGAGAGCTGGGAGTTATTGGCAGCATTTATTGAGGAGGCTACAAAATACCGATGGAAAATCAATTTAAGTTACTATTAACTAATTTATTCGGTACAATTTAACAGACGGTTTTCCAGAGATTAAGTTGAAAACTACGTTCTTTTTAATTCTGTGGCTGTGTATATTAGGCAGGTTGTAGTGCACGATTTTTCTATTTCGACTCTCAATTTTTGAGGTTGTGTAAAAAAATTCGTGAGCCAAAATATGGTGGGGGTGGGTGGGGGGTAAGTGACCCCGCAACAAGGTCACAGTTCCCGAAAAATGGTCGAAAATTTATATATAACGTCATAGCTGCCCAGGGGCTCCTTCTAGAGGGGTCAAATGTAACAGTGACCTCCATGTTTTTTCCTCCCCAACATTTTTTTCCTTGACACCTACTCCCTATCTCCCCTCCCTTTGGGGTTCCCAAACAAAAATGACAATTGAAATTGCCCCCACCTCCTTAAAACACTTCCTAGGAGGATCAAATGTATGACCAACCCGCATTATTTTTCATTTCCCAACATTTTCGTTCTTGGCACCCAACCCCTGTCTCCACTCCTCCCATACAAATTTGATGAAAAATTGTTGTTTTTTTTTTGATTTTGTACAACTGCTGCTTGAATACCACTCCAAAAGTGCCTCCTAGCCAGGGAAAATATAAGACCAACCCCAACTATTTTTCTTTTCCGGACAATTTTGTCTTTGGCTCCTACCCCCAATCTCCCCTCCCTAGGGGGGTCCCCATTCAAAAATTACATTTTTATTAAAATGGCCTAAACACCCTAAAACACTTCCTAGGAGGGTTAAATGTTGGTCATAAACCACCATTATTTTTCACTTGCCAACATTTTTGGTCTAGGCACCCAACCTCTGTCTCCACTCCCTAGGGGGGCCCCAATACAAAATTGATGATACACTACTTCCTCCCAGGCCACCCCTAAAATATTTTGGCTCTCACATTTTTTTACCCAACCTCACAGATTGAGAAGTTGAATCCCATTGCTTAAAATCTCCATACACCACTAAAACATGTCTAGTGTATATGTATTTCAACCTGTTTTTCTTTTTTTTTATATTTTGTAATAAACTTTGTTAAGCCAGTTACTTTAATGATGTACTATTGTTCAATGTTCAATAATATATATACTACTACTACTACTACTTCCTCTTCCTAAAACGAGTGCGAAATGTTTCAAATATATAACCAAAATGTTTCCGAAATAAGTCAAATAAGTTGAAAACATGATTCCTAAATGTTCCCAATATAACCTAAAATGAGAACGCTGCCAACATTATTCTTTGAAAAAAAGCCCGTAAGTTTGTAAACAAATAACAAAATTTTTCCAAATTGAGAACAAATATTAGTTACGTATCACCGAAACGTTTTTGGCGATTGAATTTCTAAATTGCCTACATGTATGTTTTAACGACCTTTATGATAAGTTTTTGCCGGCTCTAGGTCTCGTTATGTTTGTACATAACTTTAAAACAGAGACACACCACACCACAAAGGGGGTTAGTTGACCATATAGCTGCTGTTGCCTTCATAAAATGCCTTCATAAATGACGAAAATGAATAACACTAATTTTCTTAACGACTCTGATTGATCCAGTTGTTTTAGAACGAATTTTTTCTGAGTGTAACAGTCATTGTTAATAAGGCTTTACGTGACCAAGATTCTTCACACGTCTCTTGTCCGTTTATGTTTCCGCGATATTGGACCCATCAAGGCTAAATTGTATCTGTATAGAAGCAATCTTGTTATATGCTGAATTATGTTCACTCTAGCAACCATTAAGCTATGCTTGGGGTAAACTTTATACACAGACTAATGAATGGAAAATTGAATTCTCCAAGAAGCAATGTTATTTACATAGCCCAATTCATCTCGTTGCTCCTTTTAGACTGTCTCGTAACTTTACCGTCTTTGTCTCTAAAACGCTGAACTCCAAAGTGCGCCTTACATCAAATCTTTTTCGTGCCCTGTAAGCTGACTAGAAAAAACTCTACCGAGTAATCAGCTTGAAAGATTCACTTTTAGCTATACAACAAATATTTTAATGCAAATACCCCTTTTGTTTGTGTTAAGAGACGTCACTTATTTATGACACCTATTCTGCGAAATTGTTTAGACAAATAATCTGGAGGTGTGTGTTGAGTGAACAAAAAAGTTTTAGCACTAGGTATGATTGTATTGGACTACAAATACAAAGTGCAATGTTTACGATATGGCTGCAGTGACGTTAGCTAAGCAAGTGATAGATAACGACTGAGTTTGCAAGAAGAAAGAAGAATACTTAAAGCTCGTTTGCAAAATTCTCGGTAGACTAATACATGTGCATAGAAAAAAGATGCATGCATATAAATTCAATTTAATTTAATTTTTTCACAAATAAACTTTCGAATCAACTTCGACTTTTTTACTTTTGTTTTTTTTTTTACAAAAAGCATCAGATAGTGGGATGAAACCATGACCTTAAAAATTTCATATTTAGCAGGTCCAATCTAATGTACACAAATGTGTTAGTATGACTGTACTGTACGAACTACTTATCATTATTAATTACATCACTGCTTTATAAAACTTACGTAAGAACACTTTAAGAATACATTGCCTTTTAAAATTCAAGCTCTGACTGTGGTACAACAGCAAAACACTGGCCAATATATACAATTCACTCTTCGAATGCATTGAATGAAACAAATAAAAAAAGTATGCATAAAAAAGGATTATTGCCTTAATGAAATTGCACAGACAGCAATAAATAGGTTAGTAGGCCATAACGAATTCAGTTCTATTAACTCAAATACCTTGACATTGGTCATTCGGTAGTGGTTAATATTACTATTCGTTAGTAAAAATACAAAAGCAAGTGTACAAACGACAGCGTAGGTTTGAGTCGGCAGTGCCCCAGAGAGAGAAGTATTTATTAAACTCTATGTAAATTAATGAGAGAAGCTCGAATTGGCCCTCTGGGGCTGTTAAGCCAAGTATTAAGTAAATTATCCAATATATAAAAAATGAATCCGACCATTTTGCAACCAACTTTATTTTGAAGCCTCATCATTGGGCTTTCTTTTTCAGTAGGTGTCGTTTCGCTGAAGTGTAAACAACATAGTTTTTGTGGCAACTTTTGTACCAACAAAACACAATTTAAGGGGAAAGTTTACTTTTCTGCTTTCATTTGAAGGAAAAAACATGGAGGAAAGCTTACTTCGGCTCGACCGAAGTTTATATACCCTTGCAGATTGTATAATTTATGTAAATTAAGGTTTTAAATGATTTTCGTCGAACATTCTAAGCTGAGTTCTTTACCAAACTCAGCAATAGATGGCGCCACTAGTAGTAGTAGTAGTAGAAGTTCTTTATTCATAGAACAATTAAATATATATATAGGCATGGCATTTTTGCCGTTTGCCTTAAATTTAAAATTATACAATTCACATAAATATAAAACTGGAGCTATCGGAACGCCCTTCCGTCAGAGTTACATCACCTACCTTCCCCGCTCGTCGCGAGATAGTAGATCTTTCATTTCTTAGGATGAAGTCCACGGCTTCACTAATTAATATAATATCAGATTCAAATTTTAGATTTCTCTTTTAGAACGCTTCCAGCAGGATTCTTGACCTGTATTTGTGAGCATTCAGCAGGTATTTTGCCAACACACTCCAAGATTGCCCGTTTAGGATTGCTACAAGCTCTTCCAATGTGAGGTATGCTCTGCTCCATGAGCGGATCCTCAGCTCCTTCAAGATTGGATAGACTGCTATGAAGTGGGTCACATCTTCGCGGGCTCTCATGTTGCAAAGGCTGCACAGCTCATTTTCAACTCGTCTATGTGGTGAATAGTTAAGCGCCAGTATATGGCTCTACTATTTTGACCATTTGCTTGTCAGTTTTTTATATGGCAGCTATACGATATATTCATCCGATTTGGACCAAATTCCCCAAAATTGTGTGGAAACTGATAATATTCATAACTGGAAAGCATAAAGAAGCTACCACTGACAACAAAATAGTTTTTCTTACTAAACCTACATTTTCGACCGATCTTCAAAACCGATGCTTCCTATGGCAGCTATATTCGATAGACATCCGATTTGGATCAAAATTGGCAGCATTGTGTGGTATAAATTAAAATATTGATCAGTAACAAGTTTGGGAGCGATAGCATTGAAAACAAAAAAGTAGTTCCTACTGAGACTTTTTTTCAGAGCTAACTTTTGTATGGCAGCTATACTATATAGTTAGCCGATTTTCATAAAACTTGGTAGAATTGTGTGAAAGCATAGAAAACTTATAAATACGCAGCTTAGGGACGTTTGCGTTGAAGACAAAAAAGATTTTCTCATTAAAACTACTTTTTCGACCGATCGTTCCTATGGCAGCTATATGCTATAGTCATCTGATCCGGCTGGTTCCGACAAATGTGCAGCGTATTTGGACTAAAAGACTTCGTGCAAAGTTTGGTTAAGGTAGCTTTAAGACAGACGGAGGAGATAGCATAGATACAGACGGACAGACGAACGGACATGGCTATATCAACTTGCCTTTTTCTACGAATCCCTTAATTCTCTCTTAGATATCTGTGTTCCTTATAGCGTAGCTTCTCCCGCGTCACTTAATCCTCCTTGGTACTGCCCTAGACTTTCTAATTTGAAAAATATTAAGTCTAGATGCTTCAAAAAGTATAAACGATCTGGCTTGGCTGTTGATTTCTCTAAATATTCAATAGCAAAATCCAACTTTACACTTTTTTACTCTGAGTGCTATAAGAATTATCTTGCCCGGTGCAAAATTCAATTTGCAGAGGACCCTAAACAATTCTATAGCTTTGTGAACTCTAAGCGTAGATCTTCATCGCTACCTTCTTCTTTTTTTCTGGGTGACCAAAAGGCTGGCAATGATTCTGCTGCCGTCGACCTATTCGCAGACTTTTTTCAATCAACGTATTCCTCTATCCACTTTATTAACAACTTCTTATCCATATGCCATTCCTTCTTCTAACTCGATTTGTGTTCCCTCGATTAGTGAAAGCTCCCTACTTTCGCATTTAAAATCTCTAAAATCCTCATACTCCCCTGGCCCTGACAACATTCCTAGTTGTGTTCTTAAAGAGTGCTGTAGTTCCTTATGCAAACCTTTGCTTAAGATTTTCAATCTATCACTCGATTCTTCAGTCTTTCCAACTCTTTGGAAAGAGTCCTATATCATTCCTCTTCATAAAAAAGGTGGAAAATCGGATATTTCCAATTACAGAGGCATAGCTAAGCTCTCCGCTATTCCTAAAGTATTTGAAGAGATAATAACCTCCACCTTGCAGCATTATTGCAAATCGATTTTATCACCTTTCCAGCATGGGTTTATTAAGCGTCGGTCAACTATGACCAATTTGCTTGAATTTACTTCATTGGTTAATGATGGGTTCCTTAAGAAAAAGCAAACCGATGTCATTTACACCGACTTTAGTAAGGCTTTTGACTCTGTAAACCATGATCTTCTCCTCTATAAGCTTGATCGGTTAGGATTTCCCACCTCTTTTCTGCTCTGGATTTCGTCCTATTTGAAAAATAGAACCCAGAAAGTTATATTACGTTCAGACACTTCAAAGCCCGTCTCTGTAACGTCCGGTGTACCGCAAGGTAGTCACCTTGGTCCTTTGTTTTTTACTCTTTTTATTAATGACCTACCCACAATACTATCTTACTCTCGGATACTTATGTATGCCGATGACGTTAAACTTATTTTATCTTTCAATGACCCGACACATTCCATTAGATTGCAAGATGATTTAAACTCCTTGCAGTCTTGGTGCTTGGTTAATCATTTATACCTTAACTGCTCCAAGTGCATGTTTATGACTTTCCATCGTTGCAAACCTTCGCTGGCTATTTATACGATTGGCAATGAACCCCTGCAACGAATATCTACCGTCGTTGATCTTGGAATTCTTTTTGACCCAAATTGAGTTTCAATCCTCATTATCTCTTCTATTGTTAATAGGGCGAATGGTGTACTTGGATTCATTAAACGTTGGTCTAAGGAATTTAATGATCCTTACACCACAAAGCTCCTGTACACTGCTCTAGTCCGTCCTGTACTTGAATACTGCTCGTCCGTCTGGTGTCCGCAATACAAAAATCATATCGATCGTATCGAATCAGTACAAAAGCAATTTTTGCTTTTTGCTCTTCGTGGACTAAATTGGGACCCTAACCTTCGTCTGCCATCGTACTCCAGTAGACTCTTGCTTATTAACCTTCCTTCGTTAGCTGATCGTAGAACAGTCCTAGGCGTTTCTTTTCTTCATAAGCTAATCATTAGTGACGTAGACTCTACCGAACTTTTAGGTCGCCTTAACTTTTCCGTTCCTTCTAGGCCAACTAGAAACTATTTACCTTTAATCTTGCCCAGATGCACAACTGATTATGCCCAGCACAATCGTTTTCGGGTCTTATGTCAAAATTACAATGATCTCTATCACCTTGCTCTCAACAGATCTCTCTCTCTTCTCTCTAAAAACGTCTCTCTATAATTATCTCCGGGGAAATCTCTGACCACTCCCAGCTGTGAGTAGGGGCATAGCTTGTCGGACTGGCTAAAAAATCCTCCCCCACCGGGTCAGAGATTTTCCGGTTATTTAGTTTTAAGTTTTTCGTATAAATTTTTTATTTTTAAAGTTTACTTTAAGATATTTTTCTCTCTATCTCAGTTATTTTTTTTTTTATATTATCTTATTTTTTTTCTCCTTTGTTCCTACTTAACTGTAGGTTTTGGTATTTTTCTCTCTCTCTCTTTCTCTCTCTCTCTTTCTTCTCGATCTCTATATTATTAAAGTTTTTGTTAGCTCTAATAACGTCTCTGACTACAATCGGCTGTGAATAGGGGCATAGCTGGCCGGACGGGCAAATAAAATTCCCCCACCGTGTCGGAGTCGTTATTAGTTTATTTTGTAATTTTATTAGATTTTCTTTGATAGGCTTCAGTAGCTCAATAAAAATTTTTGTAACGTATATAAATTTTCGTTGACAGCCTTTTTTTGTCAACTCTAAATAAATAAATAAATAAATAAATAAATAAACTCAGCTCGTCCTTTATGTGGTCGGAGATGTTTCCGTCTATGCGCTACAACCATCTGCACAATTTTAATATACTCTCTACAAGGATATAGAAAAGCTGAAATCATCGGATGCTACAAGAAGCTTACGAGGAACATGCTCCAAGCGCAAAAATCATACGGGACATACCCCAAAATCGACGCCAAAGCCGAATGTTCACTGTGGCAAGGTCATGCTATGTATTTGGTGGGACAAATTGGGCGTGGTGTTCAACCGGGTGAAGCCATCACAGGGCAACTCTACCGAACTCAACTGATGCCGAGCATTGAAACAAAAACGGCCATACTCTGTAACATTACAACGCTCGGCCAAATGTTGCCAGGCGGTTAAAACATACCTTGAAACGCTGATATGGGACAGACATTGCCTCTTCCGACCATTATTTGTTTTTGTCCATGACGCAAGCCCTTAAGGATCAGCACTTTCGCTCTTTTGAAGAACTCCAAAATTGTATCGAGAATTGTAAGAGACGCATCGTTTTTTCGAGATGGTAGGAAAGATGGGGAAAAAGTATTGGCTAGCAATGGACAAAACTTTGAAAAATGAATTTGTAACAAATTTTTCACAAAAAACATCAAAATTATTAAAAACATTTGAAACTTTTTTTTATAAATAATTATAATTATTATTGTGGGATATATTTTTTTAAGGCTTTTAATACAAACATAAAATTAATTGTTAAGTTTAATGTAAATGCAAAACATTAGTCACTAATTGTATGAAAACAGCTAGACTGAATGGTAAAGTAAAAAAAAAACTACAGATATCTACTTAAATAATTAAGAAAGGATTTAACTTAGCTCGTCGTAAAGAAGTACAGATACTACATGCACAGAACAAATTTTAGTTCATTGAATCAACCCATTCTTTGATTAAATTTACTGCAAAATATTGTTACATGTATTTCGATTTTTTGGTTTTAAACTATATTTTAGATAAAAATTAAACATAAAAATAGTAACTCTCCCCGTAAGATACACATAGTGTACACTAGTGTTTTGAGTAGGTAAAAAGTTTCACACATATTTTCAGGCCTGTTCTTAATTCCACTTCGGTTTTCGTATAAACGTTTGTACATTGAACTCTATGTCAATAAGGTTATATGAAAGGTGACAATCATATCTACGCTTACTTGATCCGGTTTAAGTAAAATCGAAAAATCAATTCGTAGAATTTCGTGATCCAGTAACTACACATTTCCTAGCCACCTTCCTTATAAAAAAATTGCCAGTTCAAACGATTGTGGAATTGAGAACAGGCCTGTAATACTTTTCAGAACCAAATAGTGGTGTGGTTAAAATTAGTAAATTGATATTGTGTACATAATATTTATTCCCGGAAATTCTATCACAAAATTTTCAATTTACTAATAATATAGAATAACACAGATAAGTTTTACTTTCAACAATGGTAAAATTAACTATTTTTGTTCGAATTTACCAACAAATTAGTTATATTTACCATATTAATACCAAATTAATACATATCAATACTTTATTTGGGTCTTATTTAGTTTATATATATATTAGGCAGTATATTCGTATTGTTGATGACTTGTTCGTTATAGTGTAAACAATTTTATCATTTGCGGATTACTATTCCAGCATTCATTCATGTTTGTATCTGACTCTGATAAATCTACTTTGTCTTTGTTTAAAAATTTTATAAGAACATTATGAGCAAGCTTATGAATATCTCTGATATTTACATTTTTCCCTACTGATAAGACAAATTTAATCACATAGAATGGTGAATGGTGAAGGCTGCTTAGAAGCGTAAATCTTTTTATACAACACGTTCCGAAAGCGTAATATCTTTGTAGTAAAAATACCTGTATCAATCATACCTTGCTTTTTTCATACAATTGTTTTTTTAGGCCTAACCTTATAATGCGAGTATTAGAATTGTAGGCTTATTAGTTACATTAATTTATCAGGGACTGCGCGGTTTGCATGTTAAAAGTCGATGATTACTGCTTGAAGTGAGTGCTCTCCCTTTAGTTATATGCTGTCGCTGTGGTCCATGGAACCTAGAAGAAAGTTTTCATTAGTATTTGTTGTATAAAAATGTTGTTGGAAAACATAAAAAAGGCACAATAACACCATAGTTTATTATGTATTAAAGAAGTAAATACAATTGTTTAGAAATCGTTTAGGTAAAAGTAACCTTTTTTAACACAAAACAAATAAAAATGTAACATAAAAAGCAGACAATGACATTAACAAGTACATTTTTTCTGGAGTTAGTACATCTTAGGGCCGATTTCACATCTTCTACATAGAGTTATCCTTCACATAAAGTAACAAACAATAGTGAATTCTAAGTTTATCTGACACAAAGCAGCTATCAGGAAAAAGAGAACTAATAGCTGCATCCATCAAAACTATGAGCGCTTAAAATCAGTTTGATGGTGTAGCTTTTTGTTTTGCTTAGCCAAGCTAAGCGATGACATGACATAAAGCCTATATTAAAATTAGTCGTAGTATACATCGAAAAATCACTAAGATTTCAAATGGACGATAAGTCCGCATACAACTCGGACATAATGCCCAGAGTTTTTCGGACTTAAGGCGCATGTGAACATTTGAATTCAGTGTCAGAGCACAGCGAACAATGAGCAGGCTTTGCAAACTTAAAAGATTAAAAACAACGGCTCAAATTTCCGAACACCCAGTTGCTGGAAGAAGCCGGAAGACGCCAAGTGATAAATTTGACGAGGAAGACTAAAACGTCCAGGACAACCACTGGTGGGTTCAACTTGTCGATGTGCAATATGAGCTACTCGCTGCAACCGAAACCATTACAAGGGAGCTCCTCCAACAATTGTTTCGATTTAGCCAAATGATTAAACGACAACCGACAACCATTTATGGAAAATTATATATTTTCCATGACAACGATCGGCCACATCTTGATTGCGTCGCGACGAGTTTTCCGAAACAGGCCATGATTAGTGTTTTAAAGAATTAAGTAACCATTATCATGGAGCAATTAGTATTAGAGATAAAATTTGTGCTGCCTCTCAATTTTGAATGGTTATAGTCCCATATATACGTTGTTTAGATACTTCGTAGTGCCAGTAGGAAATAACGGTGGTTAGAGCGAGACGGACATATTCCCAAATGTACTCAGAGAGCGAAAGTGAGAGCGAACAGCCTACTAAGTTTTGAGTGAAAAGTCGTCGACGCAGCAAATTGTGTTTCTATATTAAATCTTCTTTGCTATTATTTTACAATAAATACTCAAATTAAAAAAAATATATAAAAAAAAACGTATATTTTTTTTTTTCCCAGGGATTTGAGTGGCCATGGATATGTTAATGACTTTTCTTGAAGATCAATTTTTGTCGGTCTCTTTTATGTTAAATTTGTTTGCGAATTCACAGAAAAATACATTTGGTCCTTATGAATTTTTGACTTTAACTAGCGATTTTATAATTCGTTGGATTCGATTAAAAAAATGTATTCCATGGTAGGGTTTCCAGCCTTGGCTTTGTTGTCAACAATATTTAATACAAATACGGACTTAACGCCCATCTTTTGAGTTATATTTCAAAGTTGTGATCAACAATTTTCATATGGGCTTTATGTCCGTGGGGATTATGTCATGACACCAAGCTTAGCATATGCCTATATCCCACCCAGCATTTGGAAGATCATTTTAACAACAATCACCTAGGTGAATCTTTTTCGAGCCCATTTGATGATTAAAAAGAAATTAAGGAAGACTCGAAAACGACTCATGCATGTGCTCAAAATGTGATTCATTAAAAAACGACTAGAAAAAAAGCTCGCAAATGACTCAAAAGTGAGTCGAAACTGATCAGAAAGACGGGGTATAAACGACTCTTCATGAAGAGTCGCGGCTAGGGTACCATTTTCTCCCGACAAAAGTATAATTTATGATCAGAAAACGAGCGCATTTATGACTATTTTAATCAGACTAAGGACTCGAAAAAGGCGCTTATGTGATCAAAAATTTTATAAAATGCTGGCTGGGCTGACACTTGCCGATATCAGAGGTCGCAAAAATCGGTCCCCCGTTTGCCTTTGTAAGAAAATAACACTTTTCGCCTGGCACATTGAATAGAGGTACCAAAACAAGCTTTAATAGCGGTCACTGCTTCCCTTTGGTTGTGAGAGGAGTGAAAAACACATTTATTTATTTTTTCCTCTCAGGTCTGTGTGGGATTTTTTTTGCAAAATTCACGTATTCAAAAGGACTTCTTCGTATGTATGCATCGGTGTGTAATGCTCGGCTAACAATAAGAATGTATGCGATAAACTATAAGCAGGGCGAACGAGTGTCGCTTATGTCGTTTCTCTACATGGCATCGTGTCGAATGAGAGTCGGTTATGTCGCTTCTATGCATGGCATTGCGTCGAACTAGCGTGCCTGGAAAGCCGTTAACGTATTGAGCGGACATCGCCTTGAAAAGTAAGTCAGTCGAGCTCATTGTGAGGGAAATAAGCGAGCGTCAACGACAGTCACAAAAACGTCAATGAAACGTTGATACAGCGTGGGTCGGACGTACTAGAGGTTGCTCTCTCGTTCTCTCTTACACTGACTCTCTCTCTCTCTGCTTATGCTTAGTTCTAGCGCACGCAACCTTTTGAACAGAACATTTTGCATTCTTCGAAAAACACACATTTTATGACCGATTGACTGACATAGGCCTGTTATTCGGTTGCAGGCAGCCCGATCAGTGCTGTGTGTTCAACCACAGCCACTTAACAGTGAGCGCGATTGCAGCACACATTCGGTTAAGGGAAGCCCGAGTCCGTTTTTTTTTTGTTCTTTCGGTTAGTGACGTAAGCAGAGCGAACTGAAAGTACGGTTGAGAGTTATTTACGAGTGACCGATATTGAACGAGACAAAGCTTGCGAAAACGGGACAAAAAGATAAATTAGTGTTTGTAGTTTGAATGTTAAACTAGTCGCTTCACAAGAAGCGTTTACCAGCACAGAATGCCGTGTTGGCGGCCATTGTTTTCATTAGGAAAGAAAAATAAAATAAAATAAAAAATTATAATTTTAACTATCTTTTTTCATGCATAAATTTTTCTTAAGGAAAAAAGTTATCTTGTAAGAAGATTACAAATCCACTTTGAAGTCAATAGGATAAAAATAATTGGTTAGCCATACAAATTTTGAGTTATATATTTCAGATTTAGGGCGGGAGTTTTATAAAATGCTTTCAATTTAAGCTGGGACAGATATTACCTAATTTCAGATTTATATCCAAGCTAAAGACAAATTCATAGACTTCGACTAAACGATCAACCATCAGGGACCTTGGCATAAAATTAACCTTATTCGTAGCATACAAATCGAACGTTTCCATGCAGGACAAAACTGACTAAGTGAAAAAACATGCTTAAAAATATACCAAAATCAGACAGAAAAGAACCTCTTCCAGTTTAAAACCAACACCAAAATGCAAAGCAACCATTAGTAAAAATAATCAACAAAATAAACAAACACCAAAAAACAAACATAAATCCAACTTTTGTGTTACCTAAAACAAAATATTTGGACCATCTTTCCTCTCTTGTAACGAGATTTCTTCTTCAGAATCGTTGATATCATCCACAGAACTCTTACCCCTAATACTTTGGTCGAAGATAATTATTTTAAGAAACTATATATAAAAGATAAATATATCAAATTATCTTACCGATCTGAAATGAGTCTAAGTACACTACTCTTTAGCACAAAGAGTACAAAGATGACAATGCCCTGCGCAACGTTGAAGTAATCAGCAACAAGGAGAATTTTTTCCAGAACTTTGTTTCCTTGAACGAAATATGAGACGATTTCAAAACTCCACGAAACGCCCATGATAATGAAGAGACGCAAGAAGAAACTATAACTGTAATACAGAAAGATAAGTTAAATATTAAAAGTCCAAAATCCATTTAGTCTCTAGTTAATCATACGTCTGCTTATCGGAATTAAGTTTCTGTTGTCTCTCCTGACGGGCCACTATATTTTGCAGTTCTTTTTTCACCACCATAATACGTACAGCTGTCAATATGAACATGGTTGTATTGAACAAGATCAGTAGCATCATGGGTCCATAGAAGTAAAGCATGGCTGACCAATCATTGGCTGTGAAAAAAAATCCAAGAAACACATCAGCCAAAGCAAGTTTTAAATCTCTGATTGTACATACTTTTGATCCAACACGAATAATACCCCACACCTGGTAACAAATTTTCATTCTCTTCTGTATCCGGTATATGAAGGTCCAACAAAATAATCAAAATAGTCATTAGAGATGCCATGCCCCAGGCATATAGATTGTAAATCAGAAAACGATTTTTTGGCGTATATCGTTGAACATTATAGTTGGTACCCCGAAAACAGTTGTACAAATCCAAACTGATTACAGACAACCAGAAAAATGCAGCCATAATGGCAAAATAGCCCATATAACCTGAAAGTACATTATATTATAAGAACTTGAGCATAAAACCAATGTGCCATTCGTACCTGCTGAACTGCAAAATGCCATGGAGAGTTTCAAACTATCCATCAATTTGAATAAATAACCCGTAAATAAGCAGATGAGATAGCAGATGAAGCATTTGCCATGTAAGGTTCGTAGATTTGGCAGGAAGAGATACACTCCGATGGTTAGCATCAAACATATTAATGTTAAACACATCACTGAAAGACAAAAAGTACAAGATAATAGAATTAATGGTAATTAGATTCTTGAGATCAGCTTTGGATGATAAAACTATGTTATACCCTTAAACCAAAAAAAACAAGAAAGAAAGTCGGTCAAGCCCGACTATAACATACTCTGTACCCTTAACGTCTCAGCTCGCATTTGCTCACGAGTTATACGCGCTCATCTCTAAGTTTCACTCTCTCTCTCTCTCTCTCTCTCTCTCTCTCTCTCTCACTAAGATTGCCGTTCAATAGAATGCTGCGGTGGTGGGTGGGGTGGTGCTGGGTGTATACTGGCCGTTTTTTGCTCATAACTTGAGTATCGTTCATCTGATCTTTATCATTCCTTCAGCAATATAATAATATATATATATAATTTTGTTTACAAGGTATCTCTAGAAGGAACGAACGATCTATCTTCAAAACTGTAGGAGATATGACGTTTTTTCCGAATTGCGGGGGCGGGAGGGGGCGTGGCAAAAATTGAAAATAAACTTGATCTGCCTGCAGGTATAAGAAATATATGCCCCATACATGTCAAACCTCTATCTCTTACCATCTCTGAGATCTCTTCGTTCATACGGACGGACGGACGGACGGACGGACAGACGGACATGGCTATATCGACTCGGCTGTTGATGCTGATCAAGAATATATATACTTTATAGGGTCGGAAACGATTCCTTCTCCCTGTTACATACTTTTGCACAAACTTAATATACTCTATGTACCTTCGGTACAGAGTATAAAAATATATATCATCTTCTCAAAGTCATTTCCTTTTAAGACAAAACATGACAAGAAACGAAAAAGACAAAGAGTGCTGTATTCTTATGCACAGCCTATCGTTTAGTGCTTTACCGCAGGGTTATTCAAGAAGACCACGGCTAAAAACTGTTTGCTCTCTTGGCTCAAGCCCCAATTAGCGAAATGTGTTCGGCCCCTGCGGGCCAGGCGTGTCAATCGCTGTTTTACTCGGTCGTGTTTCTTTCACTCCCACGCATGAGAGTGAGCCGAATCCAAATTAATAAAAAATTGTCCCAGCTAATGTGATGTACTAAAATTATCTCACCTATAATTGTGCTCCATTCCGTTGGCGGTACTATTAGGCAGTTGTGTGGCACAAGTTGAATTAGTCCAGGTTCCAGCTCCCGAGGCTGCAAGCAGTATTCCATTTTGGTAAGATTGGCATTGTCATAAAAACGATTAAGAATTCCATTCTAAAAAAAAGGATGAATTATCGATTAATAATTAAAATAAATATCTACATTTCGTATGCGCACCTCGTGCAGACTCCATCCATCATCCAAATTTCGATTGTCGAGCTCAAAATGACCAACTTCTTTACAGGGTATGGGCAGATGTCGTTGTATCACAAACTCATCCAGCACATGTCCCCTCATCACAGTACCATTATTCAAAGTTACATTTATGTAGGGATCAAAATGGATCTCCATATCAATTTCACCAATGCATTCACTTTTTTCCAATTGCAGACTATGATGGCAACAGAATCGTACACACGGTCTAAGTTTACAGGCACATCCACGCATATGTTTTGGTACAGATTCTCTTTCACCATTATCCAATAGAGAATAGTCATATTCTCCGGTCAACTCGGCGGGGATAAGAAGTTTCTCATACAAGTACGATCCATTTGAAAATCGTTGACTATCTGTCAAATCGACTGTATCAAGGTAATCGCATTCCAGGATATCAGCATCAGCTATAGTGAATATGACACATATAAGCAGGGCAAATAATTTGATTTTAGTCAGCATTTCCATTCAGTTATTCTGTAAGTCAAATAAAAATAGAGTAATTATTAGACATCGGATTTTATGCACTTTTTAAATGAAGGTTGATTGAGGTGAAAAATTGGAATTATGCTAATTTAATAACCCACTTTCCATTGGAAACTGCATATTCAATATATGCAATATTGCAAACAAATATGCAAAATATGCAATAAATATGCAAAATATGCAATAAATATGCAAAATATGTAATTGTATAAAAAATGTATAAAAATGGCGAAATTTACAAAAATTATCATTCTTGAGCTTATATATTATTATAAAGAATATATACGGTTAAATGGAAGTAGACCGAGCAAACGATAGGTGTACTTTAAAAGTTCTAAAATATTGGGAAATTTCTAAATTGTTCATTAATTTCAGATTTTTATGAAGATTTTATGGACGGCTAGAGTACACGGGTAAATAAAGGAGATGTGGAACAAATGGTCAAACAAATCGCGAAATTTCAAAATTTGCCAAATTTTCATTGGATCTAAGATAACTATGAAGGTTGGATAGATGGCAATTGAAGACGCGTATATAAGAGGCTTAGACCAAAAACAGCAAAATTTACCTAGGTACTGGAAATTCCGGATATCTTTTACCTTATCTAGTTATATTTTTTGACGTTTGCCTTGTACCTTTCCTAGGTAAGAAAATCGAGTACCTTTCCAATCACTGGCAATATATTCAAAGATATTAGAACAGGTCAACTATCTGCAGGCAACAGGCAATGAAAATACAATAGCACATAATATCTACACAGTTTGATTAAACAAAACTTTTGATGTTTAATAACATCAGATCCCCGCTTATTTTAACAAATATATAGGAATTGAAATAAATTTTAAAAAAAGTGCAAAAAGAGACATTATTTCAAATAAAGATTCTGGATCCTGAACGTGTCACTCTCAAGCGTGTGCGCGTTTTATTGAATACGCGAACCACACGATTTCGTTTGATTGATAAAAATTTCACTGTCTATTTTCACGAATAAAGGAATCAAAATAAAATAAAAATCAACAAAATTGTATTTAAAGTACGTGCCAAGCATAATAAATTTTACACACACACACTCACACACATATTATTTGTTATCAACCACAGTGCATTGTCTGCTCATTGCAAGCGCTGAAAAAAGACTGCCTGCGTATTCGCGATTATAGAAACAATAAGTCCGACTGTTCTATACGCTGTGACGAAAATAGCTTGTAGTATAACTGATAAATTTATACCTGTACCTTCGGTATAGCACGTAAATAAGGCCGGCCGCATACGACTCGGATCGTCTTCGCACTGTGGTCCAGAATCGTTTTGCCTTAGACAAAATTCTTTAACTTTTGAACCGCTCAAAATTTTGAATACATTTTTTTTGCCTGATGAAAAATTTTTCAAGGTCTTATATAATTAAGAGTTTATTAAAATTGATTTAGAAGTTCCGGAGCTATAGAGCGCAAAATTCGGAAACTTTGTTTCCTTTCAAGCACCTGTAAAGTATATTAATAAGGCTAGGGTGCTGATTTTTGATCAGACTCTATATAAGGTAATGCTCAGCTGTTTTTTCAAAACTACAATTTATTCGGTCAAGGTTTAGGTACCTTTCTTATATTATTAAATTTTTTCCCACCTGGTTACCTTTATTGCACCTGAAATGCACAAAAATTAGTGCAGGGTTCCAAATTTGTATCAAACTTTTTTTTTTAATTGTTTTCAGATTTCTACCAAGTTTCGAGCCAATCGGACATAATTTAGATATAGCTCCCATACAAAATCAATATTTTTTCATCCTTTTTTTTTTAGAAAAATTCGCATTTTTTGTAAATACTTTTGAAAATCATTATTTTTGTTTATGTATATTAGGTTTTAAATTATTTTTGTTATTTGTTTCCATATTTCTACCAATTTAAAAGCCAATCGGTCATCATTTATATATAGCTCCTATACAAAATTTAAGTTTCTTCATACATTTTCAAGAATAATATAAAAATGAAGATATTCGTTATGCAGCATGCATGTTACGAGGATTACACAGAGCGGACGAGTCGTGAGCGGTTCTTCCCTTGCAAAATTCATTCGTATACCTCTCGAACATCACGTTGCATACGTTACAATGACGATACGAGCCGTGTGCAAACGGTCTAAGGCGTACACAAACAAACCTTGACTGTTTTTACATAAGGTACTTTTTCTCGAGTTGGGTTTCGATCGGTGTCGGCTAATAATATTTTCCTTAAAGAGGACGTATTAGACTGTAAAATGAAGCAATACATTTTTTGAAGACTATTGAAGACAACTTTTGCCAGCCTCGGAAAGTTTAAAAATTGGTGTAAAAAGCCATTGTTCGCAAACTACAGCTTCGATTTTGAAATGATGTATATTTAAAAAATGAGTAATAGTACACCTATCCAACAAAATTTTAGCATCTTAAAAATGTTCACTATAGCCGAAGATATCATAAGTCAAACTTAATTAATAAATCAAAATTTATGCATTTTTCGGATTGAGAAAAATTGACTAAGTTCAGGCGGCTGAAACCTTTATATTCGTAAACATATTAAAGCAATATTTTGGCTACCTTAATTTGTGTATTAAAACTGTCGATTTATCTAAAAAAAACTTCAACTTTTCAACAAAAATGATATTAGGGTTGTGTCCAAGGCGGGGCGGGGCTGGACCACTGTGCTTCGTAGCAATGCGACGTAAGACAGGTGTAAGATTTGATGACGCACACTTGTGTTTTAACTGAAAGGGGAGAGCCGCTCTTACGTGTACTCAGCTTGACAACTATCGTCAAAACAGAGTTAGTCACCTATCGGAAATGTCTCTCGCGTCTACATTTTTAGGTAATTTTAACTTAAAGTTGTTTAAATGCCTATTTTGAACCTCTTTAGGTTCGATTTTTGAAGGACCTATTCCTTTGTTTTGATTTTTTTTTGATAACATCGTTTAGTTCTATTTCTTAGCTGTACAATAAATTATCCCAAAAAATTCTAAGATTTTCTTCTATTTCGAATACATGTGCTAGATGTGACATTATTTTGTACTGCAATGGTTGTTAAAAATTTTCATTAGAATTTAGTACAAAATACTAGCCTTCTGTTGTGTTTTTGCCTTGTATACTTTTGGGCAGTAGACAATTTTGTAATATTGAACACATGTGTTCAAAATGATATATCATCGCTTAAAAAATCGTAGAATTGTTTTAGATACTTTATTTCAAAGTTAAATAGCAGTACTTTCCGATAATATTAAACGTGTCAAATCAAAACAACGGATGACTAAAAATTCGTGCCTTAAAAGGGTCTAATTAGGCATTTTTAGCTACTTTAAGCTACAACTACTAAAAATCTAGAAGTAATGGACCATTTCTGAAATCAGATTCGTGTTCAGCACACAAAAATCATCTACAATCACAACCAATCTTCTAATCATAGCTCGTAAATAACTCTCAACCCTTTTTATACCCTTGCAAAGGGTATTATAATTTTGCGCAGAAGTTTGCAACGCATAGAAATATTCATTTCCGACCCCATAAACTATATATATTCTTGATCAGGGGGACGAGCTGAGTTCATTGAGCTTTGTCCGTCCGTCTGTCTGTCCGTCTGTCTGTCTGTCTGTCCGTCTGTTTCTACGCAAACTAGTCTCTCAGTTTTAAAGCTATCGAGCTGAAATTTAGCACAGAGTCTTCTTTTTACTGCACGCTGCTAATATGTCGGAACCGACCGGATCGGATCACTATATCTTATAGCTGCCATAGGAACCATCGGTCGAAAAATGGGTTTTAGTGAGAAAAACTTTTTTGTTTTCAATGTTAACGTGATTAAACTCGGTCATTATTAATATTATATGCTTTCAAACAGATTTGCAAATTTTGGTCAAAATCGGATGACTATATCTTATAGCTGCCATAGGGACCATAGGTCGAAAAAGGGTTTTAGTGAGAAAAACTTTTTTGTTTCCAATGTTAACGTGATTAAACTCGGTTATTAATAATATTATATACTTTCAAACAGATTTGCAAATTTTGGTTAAAATCGGATGACTATATCTTATAGCTGCCATAGAACCGATCGGTCGGAAAATGGGTTTTAGTGAGAAAAACGTTTTTGTTTTCAATGTTAACGTGATTAAACTCGTTCATTAATAATATTATATGATTTCAAACAAATTTGCAAATTTTGGTCAAAATCGGATGACTATATCTTATAGCTGCCATAGGAACCATCGGTCGAAAAATGGGTTTTAGTGAGAAAAACTTTTTTGTTTTCAATGTTAACGTGATTAAACTCGGTCATTAATAATATTTTATGATTTCAAACAGATTTGCAAATTTTGGTCAAAATCGGATGACTATATCTTATAGCTGCCATAGGAACCATAGGTCGAAAAATGGGTTTTAGTGAGAAAAACTTTTTTGTTTCCAATGTTAACGTGATTAAACTCGGTCATTAATAATATTATATACTTTTAAACAGATTTGAAAATTTTGGTCAAAATCGGATGACTATATCTTATAGCTGCCATAGGACCGATCGGTCGGAAAATGGGTCTTAGTGAAAAAAAACTTTTTTGTTTTTAAGTAAATCGTTCTTCAGGTCGGTGCCATAGGACCGATCGGTCGAACATGAGTCTTGGTAAAAAAATTTTTTGTTTAGTTTTGTTAGCATCCTTAAACTCGCTGATGACTTATTTTATATGCTTTCAAATAGATTCGCAAAATTGGGCCGAAATCGGATGACTATATCTTAACGCTGCCATAGGGCCGATCGGTCGGAAATTGAGTCACGGACTCATAGGATTTAAATTGGCAAAATTTTGAGATTTGCGAATTTCGTAAAAATCGTAAAATTTTTACAAAAGCGAAAATGGGGGCATGCCTGATTAAAATTAGAAAAATATGTGACATAATATCAAAGCTTAAGTAAGAACATTTATTTTCCTCTTAATAGCGCACAATTAAAATAATAGCCAATATTTTTAACAAACAACTATTAATCATGCATTGCATATATAGCAAATTACTCTCGTTTTCTATAGAAAAATATCACTAGTTATTTTATACAGTGTGAGCAACAAACATTCGAAGAATTAACTTCAGTAAAATAATCTTATCTTTCGCTATCGAAAGAGACAACCAATTTGCCAAATTAACAATTTGGTACACCAAACAAAATTGCGACGAACTTTAAAACGAAAAAGACCGAAAAGTTAAGTTTGGTTTGCTATAAAAAATACAAATTGCCAAGACCGTTATATCCTAATAAGGGGCGTCCACAGACTATGTGCACGGCCCGCATTCAATGTAGTTTTCTACATAGCGATAGCAGCGCGTAGAGGCGCTTACACTTAGCACAAACCATGATACAACAAAGAAGGTATGGCACTCTCTCAGTGTGCCCTCTGCTCGGGCCACAAAATATCAGTTTGCAGTTGACACCTGAACAGACAGGTTGTCTGAGCGCATGCTTTTATCTTTTTTTGTTTGCCGGAAATTTTAGAGGGTTGGTTTTCTGTTGCACCGATCGCTTTGTTGTTTTTGTTGTTGCTTCATTGCTTTTTTGTTATACAAACATACTAAATTCGTCGGTAAAAGGTACATATGTATGTGGGTCTTTCACTCTCCGTTTCTCTATCGCGCTCTCAGCAAAAGCGATTGGGCCACAATGTTGGCTGAGTGCCATACCTGTATTAGTTGTGTCGTGGCACAAACCAAAGTATATTGCAACAACAACTTCGTCTGTTTTCTCTCTTAAGCCTTTTGCGAAAGAAGATTTAACACAGAAACACAGTTTGCTGCGTCGACGACTTTTTACTCAGATATTAGCTTAACGCTGTCACTTTGGCTTTCTGAGTTATTTTTTGACTGTGTCCGTCTAGCACTAACCATCGTGTTTTCGTATGTCACAATTAGCTTTGTTTACATGTCACTAGGGGGCGAACATTACTCAAAATAGAGCGGCGTTTCAAATTGTGCTTCTATATTAAATTTTCTTGGCTCTTGCAATATCGATCGCACATGTATTCGACGTGCTGACACTAACACAATAAGCGTGTTTGACTTTCTAAATATATCTTGTGGTTGTTTTTTGTTGTGATCTAAATAAAAATAAGAAAACGTTTCAAGCTCATAGGATTAATGGATAAATAAAATACCGCTTCTAAAGAAAATTTTCTAAGAAATATACAATACAAACAAAATTTTTTGACGTTTTTCCAATCGTCAAAAAATATGTTTTACTTTCACTTTGTGAGTGATACGTTGTCGAGACAGTCACGAATGATTCCGGCATCGTATGATTTCAGGTAAAAGTAATCATTTCAACGATGCCACGATACTTGTGTGTAATCATGTAATCGTTTTTACTATGCACAGTAATTATCGGCATAGTGGCATTGTACGATCAGAGACACTACATATATAGATACCGCATCTCATACAAACTTTTTTATTTTTGGGGTCCAATGTCAGCATTTTTTTTTCACATGCGTCATCTATAATATCTCTAAATCTGTGGTACGATTATAATCGTAGAACCGTAAAAAATAAAAAAACAATTTTGGTTAACTCAAGTGTTTGTCTGTTAACACCATAATATAAATACTAAATTGTCGATGTGTGCTCAAGATATACGCAAATAACTTCGCCAAACGGTGACACTGTCAACTTCCATAATCAAAAATATGAAAAACATAAACTTTAATTGATGTTCCGTAGACGGAGTCGAACACAGAGCGCCGGTAGAGTGGTCGCACACTCTATCCACTGTACCGCAATCGGTCCAAACTGTTGTTTACTTAGAATGAAAACAAAACAGTAATGAAATTAATATGAAAATATGACACACAACTGATTACGGTGCCACTGTGCCGAATTCGTACTTATTTGTAATCATACTCGGTGAGTACTACTCGATTACTATTTTACTTACTCGTGCAGGTCTCTAATACGTTGAAAACCACATTGCAAACTATGTCGCTTTGTACTACAATTTCCTTTCAGCTGAAAAAGAACAAGTAAGAAATCAGTCAAGCCCCACGGTAATAAAATCTGTACCTGCAGTAGCATCGCTGCTGCTGCGTCGCTACTGTGAACTTTCTTTTGGTCATAACGTGACTAATATATGGCGCCTTTACTTGATTTTCAAAACTAATATATAGATGGCGCCACTACTGTATGACTTTTGGTCATAACTTGAGTATGGTTTATCCGATCGTTATCATTCCTTTGGTAATACGATAAATAATCTTGATAACTAAATATCTCTAAAAGGTACGAACCATCTCTCTACCAAACTGTGGGAGATATAACGTTTTTTCCAATTTGCGGGGGCGGCAGGGGGCGTGGCGAAAATTGAAAATAAACTTTATCTGCCTGCAAGTATAAGAAGTATATGTCCCATACATGGCAAACCTCTATCTCTTACCATTTCTGAGATCTGTGCGTTCATGTAGACGGACAGACAGACGAACATGCCTATATCGACTCGGCTGTTGACTCGCTGTTACATACTTGTGCACAAACTTAATATACTCTATGTAACTTTGGTACAGAGTATAAAAATATTGTTGGCTGAATATAAATATTCTATTTTTTAGACGATCGAATCGAAAAAGTCTGTGATATATTTTAGGGCACCTAACTTAATTAATTTTTTCATTGGCCTTTTTCAAATATCAATTTTTGTTCGAGCCCTAAAAGTATGCAAGCTTTCGATAGCAGCTGGATTAAAAATGTTTGCTATTTCTTTGCTCTTCCGTTGGAATTTGGTGTCCACAGCTAAATTACAGTATTCGGTCAGTTTTAGAAAATTTCAAGAGGCGCAAAGATCTAAATTTGTATCACGAATTAAAATCGAAACGATTTTCGGACTCGCTTGCGGTTTCTAACTCGACCGATAGCTATATTTCGTTTACGGATATATCTGCTTGTTCGTTCGGCTTAATTCCCTACTTTGTATCCATGTCCAAAGAAGCAACTTTGATCTCAGCTGAATATATTATTATCCAAGTCGTATACTTATTGTTATCCATTCAACTTTTTGCATGGGTATATAAGCTTGAAAAGTCATTGCATGGGGCTTTACCGACGATAAACAAAAGCACTTCACATGGCAAATACTGAAAAAAAAACATGTCTTGTTTATTTTTTTTGTTTCTTCATTGTTGAAAGATTCAAGCACACAATGCATACTCAACGCTTCTCAAATAAAGTTCCAATAGTCAACCAATTTATAAATACGTTACAAAAAGGCTTATGAATCTAAGCCCAACAAAAAGTCGAACGAAATTAGAAAATAAATTCATAAACAGCCATGCTCCCACTTTCGCATTCGCAAAAATTTTGCTATTTTCAGTTCAAATTTGGTGCAAAACTGGTTTTAAATCGAAAAAGTTTTGCGAAAGTGAAACCCGGAGCATGGCTGAAAGACTCCGATTATGTCCCGATTAGCTGACAATTGTTGTCAGAGATGTTATTGGAGCTTGCTAGCTGTAAATAAAACTAAAATCGGAAAGAAGAAAAAAAACCTATACTTATATACAGCGAGAAAAAAATTGATATGAAATGGCACTCAATTCGACTTTTTTCCACATCAGTTTTTCCTCTGATATGACTAAGATTAAATTAATATATTCGATATCTACGATATCACTACGATATTTCCGAACATATAGAAAAGAAAACGCTTCCGAGCCGGGATTGAACCCACGCCTCCCGCACAGCAGGCTCACACACTGCCCGCTGCAACACACCCGACCACACTTCTTACTATGTCACAGTTAATATAAGCATGTCGTCGCTTTCAGTTTTTCGAATTCCGAATTCTAATTGACATGAAAGTCCTGCCTTTCCCCCCCCCAATTGATATGAAAAAAATTTAATTTTTAAAAGTTCATATTAACCTGCGAATATCAATATGAAATTGAACTTTTTTTTTCTCTGTGTAGGAACAAAATAAAAAAAAAATTATACCAAAATATAAACAAAATAACATCCGGTAAATCTCTGACTTGGTTGGGAAGTCCGGCAAGCTGTGCCCCTACTCACAGCTAAGTGTGGTCTGATATTTCCCCGGAGATAAGTTTAAAGAGAATTTTTTAAAGAGAGAAGAGACAGATATCTGTTGGATCACACATAAGAACCGAAAACGATTGTGCTGGGCATAATCACACAGAAAAAAAAAATGCCGGGAATTTTTTAAGCCTAAAAAGTGTGATTTGATCCCGACAGTAGGATAACATTTTTAAGTACGAGTGGGCATGTATCATTCCGAAAAGGATTGTTTTATGTACGATTCGTCCGTAACAACCAATCGAGAGAGTGAGAGAGCGAACAAACGGAGAGCTAAAGCATATTTCCTCTCTTTGCTTCTCTCGTCGTTGTTCGATCTCCTTTTTGCAGCATTGACCGCTTTTCGCAAAGCAAATTAAATTGCACCATATAGTGGAGAATTTGGCAGGTGAGTGTAAAGTGTATTGTGTAAAGTGTTGTAATCGCTGCCGCGGTGCATGTGAGTGTTTGTATGTATGTGTGTGTATGTTTAATGCGTGCTTCTGATTTTCGGCTTGGGTTATTAAGTATTTGGTTTATTTTTCATTACATTCATCACATTATTTCCATTATTTACAGATGCGGGTTTTAAGTTCGAGCGATCCCTGACAAAAGCTGTTTTGGTGGAATCAGACTGAAGTGAGTAGATTTATATTTGTATATCAAAATATCAGCCATATCAAGACAGTTTTTGTGTTTTGCCTACCACAATTCGTAGATAAATGGTTCGAAACTTCTAGACATTTGTAGTTATCGAAAGTATTTATCTAGACATTTATAGTTATCTGCATTAGTTTTCAGTTTAATCTTTAAATTTTTTTTTACTTTCAGCTTGCCAATGAAGACGATTCGATTTCTGCCCAATGAAAAGTGGATAACTGGCTAAGCGAGAATGAGTATTATAGCGGAACATATTTATTACACAAATATTTTATTTTATGAAATGCAAAAACAATATCTATATTGACTGTAAGAAAATATCAGAAAATAAATAAATAAAAGAAAAAATCGCTCCCTACCGAACTAGAATACTATCTCGTATGGAACAAAGTTGAGTACGGATAGCGGGCACAAATCTATCTCTACCGAACTGGAATATTATCTCTTATGGGGCTAAGTTATGTTCGAAAAGGAGGATGAGTTTAAGTTCGGCCAGGCTAAAACCGGGATCAAAATTTTAAAAATTATCCGTACTTAAATTGTTTCTGTCGGGAATTATTTATGCCATTCCAGGATCAACCCATTTTTTATTACCATTTCGGCATGAATTGATCCCAAAAATCCCGGATTTTTTTTTTCAGTGAAGTTTTGCATCAGAAGCTTTTACTAAAGGTAAATAGTTTCTAGTTGGCCTAAAAAGAACAGGGAAGTTATGACGACCAAAAAGTTCAAAAAGGTTTTATTGCGAGCCATTTGTAAAAATTAAAGCATGAATTTTACAGAGGAGGAGAAGGTTTTTCTTTTGGAACGACTTGTTACTATGATGGGAGATTAAGCAGGCAAATAACTTGGAAAAATTTTCATGGAAATTGGGCTATATATGCCAAATTGTGGAACTTTCCGGCCATATTTGATAAAATTATTTGCGTATGGAACCACAGTTTTTAATCCTGTAAAATCTTTAATCATGGCTATTTTTATCAAAATTTAGCCAAATTATTTGGATTGTTAAGCGCAGCCAGTTGCAGTATAAGAACTCAGGCTGCGAAAATCTCTGCTCTTATACTGCAACTGGTTGGACCTAGCAGTTGACGCTCGATGGTAAAGCGGTGGTGTTAGTGTTTCAGTGTGCAGAAGGTATGCGCTCGTCTCTGTCGAATTCTGACACCGTTTCGTCGCGTTTCTAGATTATAATCTTGGTTTTAAATTGATTTTTTTCTCAGTGTATAGAGTTAGAAGAAGAAATGTCATATGTTATGCTATAGCAGTTGGAAGAGGAGGCTGAGATGAAATAGAAACACTGACATTAGGTTCAGGCAGCATTTTTCGGAAATGAACAAAAACCATAGATGGATTATTCAAAAAAATTACCAACAGCTTCATTCAGGGGGACACATCCAAGTGAACAGTATATCTTGGCGAGGTGGACAAAGATATGTTCAACGATGAAGGAGGCTGTGCTTGACTTTTTGCCACATGATATTATATATTAGTGCACTAAATTTACCACAGGAACTAAAATTGTTATTTTTCCATGTGTTCTTCAAAATCGTTTTCTACCCAAAAACGCCCCAATTTCTATAAAAAAAACCGATTAAGTAAACCACATGTACATAGCATACGCACAGATACTATACGTCAAACGAAATTTGGCAAACGTCTCTTGGGTTATATGTATTAAGTAAAATAATTTGACTAATTGGACTTCACATGTGTGTGTTTTTTTTTTAGATATCTCAACCACAATGGATTTATTATTCTGCATTATTCTTCATGCAATCTACGTTTGTAATTAAAACATTTTAATTATCAAACCCAGATGTTTTGGCTAAGTTTGACCAGTGGCATACGCCCCCAAACCATTTAAAGATGTTCGGATAACATTGAGCCTGTATTTTGTTTCTTTAATTGTTAGTTTGATACTCTGTACCAATGGTACATACATAGAGTATGTTAAGTGTGTGCAAGAGTATGTCACAGCCAGAAGGAATCATCTTTGGCCTATAAAGTATATATATTCTTGATCAGCATCGACAGCCCAGTCGATATAGCCATGTTCGTCTGTCTGTCCGTCTACATGAACGCACAGATCGCAGAGATGGTAAGAGATAGAGGTTTGACATGTATGGGACATAAACTTCTTATACTTGCAGGCAGATCTAGTTTATTTTCAATTTTTTTCACGCCCTTTCCCCCGCAAGTTGGAAAAAACTTTATATCTCTGACAGTTTTGTAGATAGATTATTCGTATCTTCTAGAGATATTTAGTAATAAAGAAATGATAGAAAGGGGCCCTCCTAAACTACCAATCCGAACCAGTTCTAGTTGCATATCTTTAATTTCTTGTTCGACGCGAAGATACTGGTACGAGAGCTCATTTACAACACAAGATGATAGGACAATCAGTCAGCCAAATATATAGTAAGTCCCATGTTCGAACTTGAACATGATATTCAACTCGGCCCACACGTAGTGTTAATCTCATATTTAAATATGTAGCCTATGTCGCCATGTGTGTCATAAACTGTCACCTTATGTAATATTAATAGCCGCAGTGACGAGGATCAGAATAGCCCAGCAGATACACCACTTGACAAGGTCATCCGCTCTTAATATGCCTCGTGGGAGGCAATGTGTAGTCCTTCCACGAATGCATTTTTATATTTATTCACACGTTAAGAATAGAAAATAAGGAATGAGAAATTCTAAATAAAAGGAACCTCGCTCAGACTGAGCAGGTTAGTACAATTGAAACCTGCAACAAGCGTGCTCATTAAAAGTGTATAAGTATATACATACATCCCAGCTTAAGTCGCATGCCAATGATTCACACAAGCCAAGATATTGAGAAAAGCTCGGCTCGACCCCTTGGGGCTGTAAAGCGCCATTATTTAATTGTTGATTCACCGATTTTAATAAGAAATGTAAACATTGTAATAAAAAAATTACAAATTGATAACACAATTCCGATTTCAGTCACATTGCATTTCCTTTAATAACACTACCCAACAGTGTTTTTGGTGCAGGTCTATGGTCTATATATGGATTGCACTGAACAAAACTGCATACTATGTTTTGGTCTGTCATTCTTCTTTTGGGGGTCACAATTGTATTTATGAGTGCATTGCGACACACATATCAGTTCATCTTAAAAAAAAAAACAAAAGCGCAATATAAGTATATCAGAAAGTGTCTGAATTGGCTTCTAAAGTCAAACTACTCTCAATTTATGGCAGCTTTGAAAATTTCAGCAGTGTCAGTGAAAGCAAAAGTCATATTTGATAGCTATAGCTTCTAGGTAGCCTTAAATCTAAATCGTGCGAGGGCCTCTATTAACAAAGATATATATTAAGAGACCGTTAATGAAGACTCATAAAGTCGCGAAAAGGCACAAGAGATTTAAAAAATGTGGTCAGTTCAAACAAAATCAAGCCATACGCAATGCATGAGCACAATTCTGAGTTAAGGGTTGTTCTTGGTAAAAGAACCGAAATAAATTTTTCAGACAAAAAATATACATTCATAGCTGCATAACCATGACTGTGATAACACTAAGCGGCGATAACACAATTAGTGGGTATTTAAACTTGAGATTTCAACCACGAACCTCAAATAGCGCTTAAAAACATATTCTTGCCGATAAGAAAAACACATAAACATAAAAAGCCTAATATATATTAAGTATACACTTGTAGCACCAGGAAATAAATATAAATTAAGAATGTGCACTTAGGAAAAAATCGCATAGTAAAAACTATAACAATCATATTTGATTTTTCTATAACATTTTTGTATTAAAATCAATCAATATGCACTTTGATTTGACTAAAAACATACACATATGCAAAGCTTCTGGAACTTGGCGTTTGCTACTGTTTTGCCAGAATTTTTGCAACAAGTCTGATTTGGGATTCCCAAGCGGTCTTAGCAATATTGTCATGAGGTAGCCTCTGCCAACTTATTGAAGTTGGGCAAAAGATCACTGATGATTGAACTGTTGAAAGTTTATAAAATAGCTAAACGATCAACCAGCCTCCTTTGTGGTGTTGTGCGTGCCTTGTTTTAGAAACGTTATGATGAAAATCATAACTTAAGACTAAAAATAAAATTTAAACATAAAATATCAGTTGCCCTTTTTGTATATTGATCAATTTGAGAATTGCAAGTGCTATCATGTTTTTAGGCAGTTATCTTATCTTAGACGTTTTGTCACCAGCGCGTGCAATGGCGCAACGTGTTGAGACGCCATTCCAATCGTGTTCAGTCCAAGGGCCCCCCTCATAAGTAAAAATATATACTTCTGCTCGACCGAAGTTTATATACCCTTGCAGATTGTATAATTTATGTAAATTAAGGTTTTAAATGATTTTCGTTGAACATTCTAAGCTGAGTTCTTTACCAAACTCAGCAATAGATTGCGCCACTACTTTGACCATTTATTATTCATCATTATTTATCCCTAAAATTGTGTGGAAACTGATAATATTCATAGCTGGAAAGCATAAAGACGCTACCATTCAAATTCTTCTTACTAAACCTAAATTTTTGACCAATCGTTCCTATGACAGCAATATTCTATAGTCATCTGATTTGCATCAAACTTGGCAGAATTATGTGGTAGCATATAATATTGATTTGGGAACGATAGCATTGAAAACAAACAAGTTTTTCCTACAAAGACTTTTTCTCTGAACTAACTTTTGTATGGCAGCTATATAGTTTATATAGCCTATATAGTTGACCGATTTTGATCAAACTTGGTGGATTTGTGTAGTATCACAGAAACTTTAAAAATACGATGTTTGGGCGAGTTTGCGTTGAAGACAAAGAAGTTTTTCTAACTAAAACTACTTTTTCGACCGATAGTTCCTATGGTAGCTATACGCTATAATCATCCTATTTGGATCAAACTTTTCAGAATTATGTAATAGCATATAATATTGATCAGTAACAAGTTTGGGAGCGAAAGCATTGAAAACAAAAAAGGTTTTCCTACTAAGACTTTTTTTCAAAACTATATTTTGTATGGCAGCTATACTATATAGTTGACCGATTTTCATCAAACTTGGTGGAATTGAAAAACTTATAAATACGAGGTTTGGGCACGTTTGTGTTGAAGACAAAAAAAGTTTTTCTCACTAAAACTACTTTTTCGACCGATGGTTCCTATGGCAGCTATATGATATAGTCATCCGATTTGGATCAAACTTGGTAGAATTGTGCAGTAGCATATAATATTAATTAGTGACAAGTTTGGAAGTGATAGCATTGAAAACAAAAAAGTTTTTCCTACTTAGACTTTTTCTCAGACATATCTTTTGTATGGCAGCTATACTATATACATGTCCGATTTTCATAAAACTTGGTGGAATCATGTCAAAGCATAGAAAACTTAGAAGTACGAGGATTGGGGACGTTTGCGTTGAAGACAAAAAAAGTTTTTCTCACTAAAACTACTTTTTCGACCGATGGTTCCTATGGCAGCTATATGATATAGTCATCCTATCCGGCCGATTCCGACAAATGTGCAGCGTATTTGTACCAAAAGGCTTCGTGCAAAGTTTGGTAAAGATAGCTTAAAAACTGACGGAGGAGATAGCATAGAAACAGACGGACATGGCTATATCAACTCAGCTCGTCATGCTGATCAAGAATATATATACTTTATGTGGTCGGAGATGCTTCTTTCTATGCGGTACAAACATCTGGACAATTTTAATATACTCTCTACAAGGGTATAAAAAAAGGGTGCGAGTGTCGTTAACACATGTGAAACATGATGCTTAATTTAAGGGCTTAATTTCAAAGTCACAAGCAAAAAAAAAAAAAGTGCAGACTCCCTAATAAAAACAATACGCGACCGAAACCCGTTGGAGGAGATTGAAATAAAATTCACACATGTTTTTTTTTATTTTGTGTTTTTTTTTGCCAATCCATCCGTCCATCAATCATTATCCATTTTTGGCATGCCGAGGTTGAAATTTTTGTTAAGCCAAACCATTCGGTATGAAAAAGAATGAACCAATATTGAATTGTTGTTTTATGCACTTTTCGATACTTCTTTGGTAGTTGAAACTTATGATTGAATAACAAAATGCAAAAGCAAATCCTTTGTTCTGCTGAAGTCGCAAAAGTGAGCATATAAACATGTGCAATAATGCGCAGTTGGGAACAAGCAAACAAACAAAGAGCACTCCTCTTTTATACTCTTTTTGTTTTTAATTAATATAATTGCTCTTAGCTATAAACAGATCCATTTGTACATACAACATTCACAATATAAACGACAAGGGAAAATTGCGCGCGCGACTTGTGTGCGATGCCGGGCGGTTTATGTGCGACTAAAGCCAAAGCAGGCCTTCGCCAAGGAGAGAACAGAAACATTGTTGATTAAAGCTGTGAAAATAATGTATGTTGTGCCCTCTGCCTCTTCTCGTAGGCCGGGTGCTGGCCTAAACTGGTTTCCAAGCCTCTTTCGTGGTCTTATTTTGGGTTTTTATTGACTTCCATCTTGAGACACTGAAGTTATTATCTGGATGATCTTCAATGACCAAAATCTTTTTATGTATTTCCTCATAAGTAATAAATGTCCATTCGGCTGATCATCCGCGTTGGATGATCAAGTCAATGTCACAGCATTTAGCTTTTTCCCGCTAAAAGGCTAGATTTTGTACCGATATGCTAACGAATTCCCAAGTGTCAGCAATAGGAACAGCTGCTGAGAGGGGTTAAATCTCAGTGGCTGACTGACTACGCCCATGAGTTGTCCAAGCCCAAGGCAAGCGCCAAATTGTTCTTTCATTGTTAAAGAATGTGAAAATGACATCATATTTCTTATGCACGAGTCCCGAAAACAAGCAGGACAAGCAGGAAAATTCTTTGCATTTGTTAAAAGTAAATCGTATAATGGAAATATGGCAAGCTCAATTGAATCATATAAAGGCCTGTTCTGAGAAGCGCGGAGATTTTAGCACGCATCCTCATAAACTTTTAGCATGCCGATATATATAAGCCGAAGAAGCAAAATTCAGAAACGGCCACACTGGTGGTCAGCTGTTTTGTTTTGATTAAAAAAAAAAAATTTTAAGTGTTTGCGATTTGCGCAAAATAATTTACCAACTATGATGAGCAATAGCATGAAAGATATGTAGATGCCGGTAGCGGCATCTCATTGCACCAAATTCGAGTCCAATGTGTTGGGCGAGGATCAAATTATTGCGAGTTTGAGATACATCTGTGACTTGGAGCAGGTGCAGATGGAGGAGAAGTCCTACAAGTCAATTGTACAAATATCGGGAGATGATATACGTCCTGCTATTGTCTTAAGGAGGGTCGAGCATGCCGTCAACAAGGCCGATCTGTTTGACATGTCGGTCATAATCCCGGACTACTACTTGAAGGATTATTTGGATGTCTGCCGTTCGGACAGTTAGAATCGCTTGGAGAATTTTGTACAAGAGATTGCAGGAATGCTGCTGTCGTCTGCAGGACGGCGGCTCGGAGTATCTGCAAATCATAGATTTGGGCTGTGCCATCATTTCGGCTCTCAGGTGAAACTTAACGCTAGAGATTGGAAAATCTCTTTGAATCCGTAAATTCAAAATCCTCCTCCTCGCGTTTACGTTTGAAAGACACGCCCACACCGCTGTAGTTGGCAGTGCTGCCCACAGCAGTCGCATCGCTATCCAACTCCATTTTCAGCTGGCCCGCATTGGGTTCATTTTTGACCTCCTCCGAAGAGGAGCCGGTATTGGCCTTACAGTTTTCGTTGTGGTGGTGGTAAACATGTTGGCCGGGTTTGGTATGGTCATCACCTGCTGTTTGGCCTCCACCGAGTGAGGACGCTTGGATCCGATGGTTTTCATTTTGTTGGGATGATTAGTGGTCCTTAGATTATAGTTTTCCCTCGGCTGAAACTTTCTATCCGTTTCCTTTTGCGATTCTATTTTTTTCCTCTTTGGTCAATTTCTGTTGTCAAAATAATGAGTTGCACAAATTTTCGTCAGGGCATCAGCTGTTCATTTAATCCACTCACTACCCTCACCGCTATCGATACGTCAACTATCGATAGTCCAATTGCGTGTCTTAGAATACAAAAACTTAATTCAATTTTTATATAGAGTGCGTCCTAAAAATTTATTTTCCGCTCTTAGAACAGGCCTTAAGCGATTAATACTCTTAAATACTTCAGATTATTTTATTTCCATTTTGTACTCTTCTAACGCTCGCTCGGATAATGCGGTTACAACTTCAAATCAAGTACGAAAATTCAAAATTTCGCGCCCCCGATTTGCTTTATACTTTTTGAGTAGTTGTTGTTGGATCAAGCTGTTTCTTTATGACTGATTGCTTTTTGCCATTTCTATTTCAATTTTATTTCAATTTCAAAATTAAAATGAATCCACATTTAATATTTTAATATCAACAAAAATAACGAAAGTAACAGGTAGCCAATTGCTCATCTCTAATGCTGTTTTGGTAGCCCTAGTGTTGAGAGAACAATCGATAGCACTATCGATAGTGCCCACTAACGATCTTTTTCCAACACTACCTAGTACATTCCAGACCTGTAGCACGTTCGAATCGATACGACTTGCATTATTAAGTTAAATTAATTTCAATTGATTGTTAAAAAAAAAAACAACAAAAATGGTGGTTAAAGCTGTGTGCGTTCTTAATGGCGATGCCAAGGGTACCGTTTTCTTTGAACAGGAGGTGAGTCCAAAGTCAAGTGCAACGAAAATAAAATGGCAGACCAGCAACAACAACAACGACAATACAATTACAATTTAGGTTCAAAGTGCCGGCTTCCCCGCACCCCTCCTCTTTCGTAAAACAATGTCTGTGCGTTTGAGCATATAAATTAAACTTTTTGCCTTGTCATTGTTAAATGCAGTATTATATAAGTTCAACAGTGATATACATACATAAATTCGTACATATGTATGTATGTACGAGTGAAATTGATATGTATCATGATTGTGCGCACTTGTAGGCTTATCAAGCTGTGTTTATTATCTATTTTTTTTAAAACATGTTCTCTTCTCCACTTAAACAGTGCGCTGGAGCTCCCGTTAGCGTCTGCGGCGAGGTGACCGGCCTGGCCAAGGGTCTCCATGGCTTCCATGTGCATGAGTTTGGCGATAACACCAACGGCTGCATGTCCTCTGGTCCCCACTTCAATCCCCACAGCAAGGAACATGGCGGCCCCACTGACGAGAATCGTCATTTGGGTGATTTGGGCAACATTGAGGCTTCCGGCAATGGGCCCACTAATGTGTGCATTACCGATTCCAAGATTACCCTGTTCGGTGCGGAGAGCATCATTGGACGCACTGTTGTGGTTCATGCCGATGCCGATGATTATGGCAAGGGTGGACACGAGCTCAGCAAGACTACCGGAAATGCTGGCGCTCGCATTGGATGCGGTGTAATTGGAATTGCTAAGATTTAAACTGGAAAAAATCAATTGTTTGCCTAGATATAGAGAAGCAGAAATACCCATTTCAAATTGGTATTCCACATATGTATATTGGTTACAGCTATGAGTTTCTTTTTAAATAAATGTGTACTCACTAGTGTTGGGTTAAACTGTTCACTTCAGTGAACAAAGTCAGTAAAGTTGTTCAGTGGTTCACTTTATTGGTCAGTTGCTTACTCACTTGTGCTTTATTGTTCAGTTGCTCAGCCTCATCTTTTTTACAATTTTTTTCTGCTTTCCAGATGGAGGGATTGGCATTTTGAGGAGCTACGCTTAGCGGGTTTAAACTAAAATGAAATAATGGTTATCGTATGAAAACTTGAGGTTCAAGGTTTTTGGACTCATGTTGTGTTTCACCTTCTGAAGGCCTATATGGACAAAAATTTGGAATCTCATAAACTTTGTGAATCAATAAGCCCGTTTTTAACACTAGAATTAAAACGTAAATTTACTTACAAGAATAAGAGATAAACTTTTTCTAGTTCTTAAAATTGCCGACGCTCTAAAAGTATGCAATACAATTTGTAATTTATTCCAATGAACTTTTGCAAAAAAACGCCAGCCTTTTTATGCAAAAACTAGTACACCGAGCTTAGTAAAGACAAGGACAGCTACAGTTTAAGATTATCTATATTTTCCCATAAATTAAAATTAACTCAATCGATATTTTTAAAACATAAGGAACATCTATACAAAAACACTTGCAACAACAATTGGTAGAGCCCGTTTTAATCGATCTTGATGATGGAATATTGTATACCCAGACTGTATTTTCAGAAGTACCTTAGAATTCGGAGCAGCCCAAATCTAATTTATTGGTAAAAACTCTGGCATATGTACACCAGTTTGGCTACTTGGTGTACATAAATTAAAAAGCAAATGAAAACAAACATTTTTATAAAAGATATTAATAACAACAAAGTTAGAATTTTTCCAGTATATTGAAGGGTTGGTACTGATTCTAGATTATTTTCGTGTGCTGAACACGAATTTGTTTTCAAAAAATTGTTCATCGCGTCGAGATTTTTATTAATTTGAGCTTTAAGATACAAAAAATGGCTTTTTAGACGCGTTTTGTGGGGAACTTCTACTTTTGTTTTGACTTTTTTTGATGATATCGTAAATAACTATTTCTTAACTTTAAAATAAACTATCTCAAACATTTCTTCGATTTTTTTCCAATGAAGATATACAATTTTTAGTAATTGTATTCGTTTTCATAAAAAATCGAGTATATTGTTGCAACCGCAAAGTTTGCAATTGGTGTTGTTGAAAATTTTTATTGAAATTCTATACAAATTACTAGCATGTTGTACTGTTTTTGCAGGCATAGCTTTGGGCAGTAGTCAATTTTGGATAGTTGGAATGGTTGGTTGGAAATATTCGTTTCCGACCCCATAAACTATATATATTCTTGATCAGGGCGACGAGCTAAGTCGATTGAGCTTTGTCCGTCCGTCTGTCTGTCTGTTTTAGCGCAAACAAGTCTCGTTTTTAAAGCTATCGAGCTGAAAATTTGCATAGTCTTCTTTTTACTGCACGCAGCTAATATGTCGGAGCCGACCGAATCGGCCGAATAAATCCCAGCCCACCTTTCCTCTATGCTACAGTCACTCCGCCGGCCTTCCCCCCATGTTGCCGCCAACCACCCGAATCCACCCGGTCCTAGCCAGTGAGCCGTCGCGGAAAACCCAAGGACGGTGCACTGGAAATACCCCAAAGCGTCCAACGCCCACGCAGAGTTCCTTCTCGAAAACGTGTACGGGCAGTCGTTGGTCGCCCGGTGGAGTCAGGGTCGTTAGTTCCAACCTGAGGAGCTAGCAGCCGGTTAGCGCATTTTCCACAAAACATGTACACGGGAGTTGTCGATTTGTACACTATTAATAACTAAACAACATTTATTCATACTTTGGTCCCTTCCTGTTGCCTCCTAGCCGCACCTTTTGTCAAAGTCCCTACTCCTGTGTACTGAGGCCCTAGCCAGCTTACCCGTTTCCTCCGTCCACCTGGATCTCGCCTCTCCACTCTCACTTCTGCTCGGGTCACAGGTGGGGCTCCTCTTTTCTCGCCTTCTCTTGCTTTCACTCTCCTCCGCTTGCTCCGTTTACTTCACTTTGACTTTTTCCATTTTCCTCGCTTGATTCCTTAACACGTCCGTCCGTTTCTAGTCGGCAAACTTGATTAATTTTCGCCAATTTTCGAGCCTTGACCTTTTCGGCTTGCGCGCTGTCGATCTCCGGCTTTGGCGTCGACGTCGCTACTCTGGCTCAAGGCGTATTTAATAAGGTGGCAGAAGCGTCGACGTCGCCCTCTTTGCTGTTGCCTTACGGTTTCGAAAAATTCATGTGTGTGTGTGTATACATGTGCATGCGAGAACAAATTTCTTTGAGTTTATTACTCTCTTGATCTCGCTCTCTTTCTCTCATTTTTCGTAAGGCAACGCGACGTCGACGCTGCTGCCACCTTATTAAATACGCCTTGCTCTGGCTGTATGTCGAGCGAATGCCACATGACGATCGTCCTCTCTTTCGCACGCCAGCTTTGGCCCAAGGCGTATTTAACAAGGTGGCAGCGACGTCGACATCGCCCTCTGTGCTGTTGCCTTACGCAAGGCGTATTTAACACTCGCTCTCTTTCTCTCGATTGCTCTCATTTTTCGTAAGGCAACGCGACGTCGACGCTGCTGCCACCTTGTTAAATACGCCTTGGGCCTATTTTCGCCTATCCTCTGTCGACCCGCGGTTAAGGCTTGCCTCGGCGTCGCTGCCCGTGGCCGTGTGTCAGGCGCATGCATCGATCGCTCTCTCACGTTCTCTCTCCTTTACGTCAGGCAGCCTGGGTCCATGTTCGACTGCGGCTGTCGGTGCGTGTTCGATCGCCCATGTTCGGCCACCTGCAAGGCTTGTAACGGAAAGTTCCTCCCTTCCCCCCTCATGCCCATCGTTGGCAACTAAGCAGTTAATGCAGCTGCGTAAGGTCAGTGATGGGACGGTTGTTAGTATTGAGCGGGTTTTGCTGGCTATCTTAAAACTACAAACTTATGTACTATGATGAGTAAAAAAATGTGAGGTCGTATTTTACGCATCCTCACAAATTAGATTGATTTGGTTACATTCTGTTGCATACTAGTTCTTAAAACGATAAAGAATCGGAATAAATTAACAACGAAATTTTAATATTTATAGAAAGGCCATTGTTTTATTAAATTTTTTCCTGTGTCGAAACACTTTCGTGACATTTTTTTATATTAAAAATAATTACAAAATGGTTTTTGTCACTTAAAATTGTAATTATAATTGCAAAATAAAAAATGTTTTCTGAAAAATGAACTAGGGAACTAGTTTATACTTACTTTGTTTAAAAAAACAACATGACCTAGTTCGCCCGGGATTTTCGAATTGTTGTTTGTTGCCTAGAAACATCTGTTCTGGTTCCACATCATATTGCCCACCGCTTGCTCATCCTCCTACAGCGCCGACTCGGTGAGAGTCATTTTGCTGCTGTGGTCCCGGATTCTTATTCTAAAATTTTCTCTGAGGCGCTGGCGCTCTGCGCTTTTCACTTTCAGTTTGTCGAGAACATTTGAACTCAGCGGCGCTCCTTCAAGTGCCCCAGGAGGCCCAGGCGACAAATACAATATAAAAAAATAGAAAAAAAAAGAAAAAGAAAAGAAAGCCAAGAAAATAGCGGGACGCAAAATTTGGGCCCCAAACAGTTTTTGTGCGTGATAAAGAAAATAAAGTTACAACACAAAATATTGCAATAAATACAAAATTCAAAGGAAATGTGAAATAAGATAGCAACGTGAAAAGGGCGGCCAAATGGAACGAAAGAAACAAGTGTAAAAAAATGTAAGAAAGTGGGTGTACGCTTGTAAGTGAGCGTGCTTGTGCGTGTGCGTGCCGAGGGGGGAGGGGAGCCAGGAGTAAGAGTAATAAAAAATTGAATTGCAATTAATTAATAAACTAAACAACCACATAAATACAAGCAGATGGCTTAGAAAAATCCATAAAAAAAAAGATTCCTACAGTCTGTCTGTGTGAGTGCGTGCGTGTATTTGTGTGTGTGTGTGTGTGTGTGTGCAGAAGTGTGGGAGTGTGTTCGTTTGCTTTTTTGATTTGTGAAAATGTGTGTATCCGCGAATGTTGTTGTTGCTGCCGTCGCTGCTGCTGCTGCTGCTGTTGAAGGCAACAAAAATCTCATGTCCTTGTTATGATATTTTAAATATTTATTTTAATTACGCTTCGTTGCGTGCGTACAAAAATAATAGTAACAACAACAAGTGTTGCATAGTTGGCCTATTTAAAGCCTACCACCCCTCGCTCCTCTTAACACTATAGCATTGGCGGCAGCAACAAAAAAAAAAGGAACGGTACTTGCTCTTGTGTGTGAAAGTGAAGGTCGTTGTGTGTAGGAGAGCCCATAGCCAGAAAGAGAAGGCAAGCATTAGGAGCATAAATCATGGGGGGGTGTGGGTGCTGGCTAGGGTGTCCACCAAACAAGTCAGCCAGTCCATTTGCCAGCGCAAATGTGCGAAAAATCCTTGGCTTGGTTTTTGGCGCAACAACAAAGCCTCACACATACATACACACACACACACATATGTTAATATACGTGTACGTCTGTGTGCGTGTTGATGACGCGCTTCATGCAACTGCAGCTGCTGCTGCTGCTGCTCTGCTTTGCAAACAAAATCTCATCTTATCAAAAACTTGAACTGTTTGAGAAATGCTTGGCTTGCCCTCTTTTTATTCAAGTGGCTTTCAGAAATTTGTGACTTGAATGCATTTTAAACAATGCCTTAATCTTCTGGATATTCGGAAGAAGGTTCGAACCCATCGTAAAGCATCGGCTGGCGAACCGGTTTTTATGAAGCAACGAACTCAAGGTTGGATCGTTAATAATTTCCGTTGATTTTTATTTCTTCCCTTTAACATTATTGTTAATAAATTGGCCATCTTTCACGGCTACCAAATGTGTAAAAACAAAATTGGGCAAAGTAAAATATCAATATCGATACGCTTTCTTACTAAATGATTTCCCCATCCAATTTTTCATTTCAATGGCGAAATACACTAAATAAATACTTTAGAATTATTGTAACTGAAATTGATGACAAAAATGTGTATTTTGGTAGATAACACTAGGCAACTAGGCAAGGGCCAGTATATTGAAGGGTTGGTAGTGATTCTAGATGATGAGTCTGTTTTCAGAAATAGTCCATCACGTTGAGATTTTTAGTAATTCGAGTTTAAAGTTGCAAAAAAATTGATTTTTGAACCTTTTTACATCCGTTTAGTGGGGATCATATACTTTTGTTTTGACTTTTTTTGACATCATCGTACATAACTATTTCTTAACTTTAAAATAAACTATCCCAAAGATTTGTACGATTATTTTTAGCAAAGATATACCATTTTGAATACATATAATATTTTAACAAAATTGTCTACTGCCCAAAGCTATGCCTTGCAAAAACAATACAACAGGCTAGTAGTTTGTATAAAATTTCTATGAAAATTTTCAACAACACCCATTGCATACTTTAGGTCAGCAACAATATATTCGATTTTTTGTGAGAATGTATAAAATTATTAAAAATCGTAGATCATTGAAAAAAATCGTAGAAATGTTTGGTATAGTTTATTTCAAAGTTAAGGAGTAGTACTTTAGTATAATATCAAAGAGAGTCAAAACAAAAATATTAGTTCCCCACAAAACGCGTCTAAAAAGGGTCCAAATAGGCATTTTGACAACTTTAAGCTCAAATTACTAAAAATCTCGACGTAATGGACCACCATGGACCACCAGCCCTTCAAAAACTAATTTTATACAGACGAGCTCACAAAAAACGTTTGAATTGAACCAACCCCCTTCTCTACTCCCCATTTTCCGACCTAGGGGGTGAATTTTCCAAGGTTGTAAAATTATTTTACTAGTTATATTGCCCATGGAACTAACAAACAAAACTCTAATTTTATTATTTTCTTTTTATTTCAAAACAGTACACAGAGAAATATCCAAAAGCTACACGAAAATGTGGGATTTCTACACGTTTTGACCGGGATTTTCAATTCATAACTTTTGTGTAGCTTTGCTGTAGCTTTTCACGTAACGTCTAGGTTTTCTGCACGAAACGTGTAGCTTTCTCATTTCAACACGTGGCGTGTAGCTTTTTTATTTCTAAACGCGGCGTGCAGAAAAGGTACACAAACGTTATGGGTTGAAAATCCCGGTCAAAACGTGTAAGAAATTCACTTATTAACCACATATTGTACGTCATGACATATTCTAAATAGTTCACTAGCCTAACCCAATTTCCATCTATGTCTCCATACAAAATATTAAGTGTTTCCTGGTAGGATTACATAGATTTGTGAAAGTACCTAACTCGAAATTCATTTAGTAGAAAATGGTGAATTGATTTGTCCCCTGTCATGTTGCACAAGTTGCAGATCCTTAATATTGTTTGTTGATTTAGCAAATCGCCTCTAGCTTTTAGAAACCATATTATGTGTCTTTGAGTGTTTCTGTCTTTACAATGTTGTGCTCCTTTCGTATATTCGAGATGTTTGTATATTCTATTATCGCTAGCTCTTGCTTTTTCAGTGGAGTAGGTTATTTCTGCTTGTCTAAGCTTTTCTCGAAGATTTCCACATTTTTTCTCCAGTCTTCTCGAGTTCCGTTGTTTCTAAAGTTGCCGCCGCACAGTGGCTGGTTTGGCCGATTTAGCGTGGCAAAAACCAAAAATTTATGTTCGATTTTTTGGACTGAATAAATTTATTTTTATAAAGGGAACTCCAACTAGCCCAAAAAACTTTGGTTTATTGAATTTGGTAAATTATTTTGGTTTTTACAGTGGTTCAAAATTGAAAAATTTTTCAAACTCATAAATTTTGTTTTTTTTTTTTGGTTTCAGATGTCACGTTTGGGAACGTATAAAAACCAAAAGGATATTCCGATTGGAGTCTGGTTTTTTGATTTTTAAAGATGCATCAATTCTAAAGAAAAATTAATTACAAAATTTAATTTGCTTTTGAAAATTATTTGAGTTATTAACGTTTTACTGAAGTACTACTTTTGTACCATATTTTCCAACCTTGACGCTTCTAGAGTAAAAATGTTTGTAAAATACATATTTCTAAATAGAATAGAAAAATATGGGCTTGCGCAACTTTGCGCATGGCGAGTATGAGCGACTTGAACATATCAATATGCTTGATTAGTCTATGTATTGATATGAAATGAAAGCAAGTTTCCTTGTGCACAAGAGTCGGGCCGGTTTCGCGTTTCAAAAATCGTAACTTTAGAACGGAAAGAGATATTTGAAAAATTCCAAAGGGGTCAGCGAAACCGGCCACTGTGTGCCGTAGCGTTAGTTTTGTCTTTTTTCCATGCAATGTTTCTTTCATATATTTTATGGGACAGAATATGGAGGAGTCCATTGCTTTCGTACTCGAACAAAGTTTTTGCCGACATTTTCAGGTGAAGGAAAGAGGTATACAAATGGCCTATCCATAAAATATTTTACCCATGTAAACTACATTGAATAATGATACAGAAAAACAAAACACGAAGCTTTGATTTTGTTCATAAGATACAAATTTTTGGATTTTAATATGGAAAATGTGGTTATTTTATGATAAAATCTATTTTCCAAGCTTACAAAACTCTGAAAAATGGTCTGATGACAGAAAACATCTTAGCCCCCTGTCTTCTCTAATTTACAACATTTTCAATTTTTCGATATCATAGCGTTTTAAAGCAGGGCTGCAAACCGGTTTTGAACCGAACCGGTTCGAACCCGGAATTCCGGCTTTTTTTTTACTGTGAACAAAACCCTGAACCGAACCACGGGGACGAAAATAGTTGAACCCGAACCCGTTCCGAACCCAAGTTTTGGTTCGGTTAAAAAAAAAAAAAAATTATTGACATTAAATTTATTTGAGCGCGTGAAAGTCAATACAAATGCACAAAATACAACTCAAGCAAGAAGAACTACAAGAAATAGATAGAGAAAACCGATTTTTGTTTGTTTGTGTGAGTGTGTGTGTGGTCATTGCTGTCTCAGCAATTGCTGTTGCTTTGTTAATTTGCCAGAGACATATGAGAGAGAGAAGAGAGCCACTTATGACAACTACAAAACCTTCGTTCGGAAAGAACGAGACGAGAGCACGCATATGAAACTGTTTTTGTTTATGTATCATTTATGCCGTCGTTATGTATATGGCCGCGTTATTTTTTATGCGCGTGGGCTATTTGTTGTTAATTTGCTGCACAATCTGCAAGCAGCAGCTCACTCGCGACGCAGATTCTCTCATCTGGCGGCATTTTGCCTAATAATGCTATCCCGAAGCAAGGCGTTTACCCACCTCTGGTTGCTGAAAGCGCGGAACGCCATAATTTTGCGACAATTGCGCCCAGCAAATTTGTCGCATGCCCCAGCAGAAACATATACATACACGCATGCTTACTGACAGCGAGTGACGCGACGCCTAAAGTAGATGCCCATTGAAGAATTGGAATATCACTGAAAGAGTCAGTTACTTGCGTAGGAGCAGCTGCTGGTTGTGGCACGCGCATCTTCGATGCTGTTTCCCACCTGCGTTGACGACAGGACGGTACTCAGCAAGTGCACATCAAATTTAATATATACGAAATTTACATACAATGTGAGCACTGATAAATCAGAATGTCACGAATGTAAGCTCAAGATGACCGGTCCGTCATGCAGCTAATTTGATGCGGCATCTTGAACGAACACATCAAAGCATTCTTTGAACATAATATATTGTGACAAAAAAGTTCCTAGTGTGGCAATATCTCAACACCACATCTATGCTCAATTTCTTGAGTGACAAGACTGATCAGAGTGAAAATCTCCAAATGAAGCTATATCGCATGCTTGCACTGCTAGAGCTTATAGACAAAGAATGGTCATGGCCTTTGAAAGCATTGCTAGAGCGATTCAGGCTTCCGTAAAATCATTGAGCCTTTGTGCAATGCCTTTGAGCCGCCACTTGCTATAAACAGGCAAAACATTAGAGATGTAACTTGCATTAAAAGCTCAACGCATACGAGAAAGCATAATCAATGTTTTGCAGCAAAGTGATTTCAACATAATAAAACGATTAATGACATCATTAGAGCCTTCGATGGCAGTTGATAGAGAACCGTCTAAATCCAACATTTTAAAGTTTTGGACAGTCTCATCAATGTAATCAGCTTAAAGCTGTTGCGCTAACTGTCTTATCAGTGCCATCCACTCAAGTCTCAGTTGAAAGAGCTTTGTTCCACCTTAAAATTTATTTTGTCTGATCAAAGAAGTAGCATAGATCAGTCAACTACTCGAAGACATACTACTCATAAATTTAAATATAAAGACTTAATCATTACACTTCAGATGTAAACATAAAACTAAAAAAACTGAATATTTTGGATTTGTAGTATTAATAAAATTTATCGTTATTTTAAATATATTGGGTAAAATCGTGCAACGAACCAAGGTTCGAACCAAAATTCCGAAAGATCGAAATCCTCGATGACCTCAAATTTCCTAACCTTAATCCGTCTGGTAAATTTTGGTTCGAACCTGCAAACCGGAGGTTCCGAAAATTTTTTTGGGTATTGCAGCCCTGTTTTAAAGTTATGGACACAGGCAGGATCTACTACTACTTGTTTAGGTTTACTCAAATTTCAGAACTCAACTTATGTAGAAAGTTTCTTGTGTAGTACTGCAAAAGTATTAATATCAGTAATGAATTGTACTGAAACTGATGGAACCTGCTCGCTTCTTGTGGCGTATATTGAGTTTTGAAAAATATAAATAGATACTTTAGTTTCGTATCGAATATACTCAGCTGACCATCTTGATCAAGAATATATCTGGCATGTTCTCAATACCTTTACTTGCAAATAGCCTACAGGGTTTGTAGCTTAATAAAGCTATACTTAAGTATTTCTTCTAATATCTAGAAATACTAAAAGTCTTTTGTAAATTCTTTGATCAATTAAGAACTATGGGTTTGTCCATGCCTTCAGTTACTAAACTTAAATTTAAAATTGACATTTGCTTCATCAATAAAAAAATATCAACTTTTATGATTCTTATCATTTTCCATCTCTAAAAGAGGTTAATTTGCTGATTTCGTCTTCTGTCCTGACGTCCCTGCTTAACCCACACACTTACATATGGTCACATGGTTGTCTGTCAGATATAATCACATTTCACGCATGGAAAAGCTTTAGCAGGGCCCGCACATAAATTACGCCATTGGCCTGTTCCACTGGGTGGAATATGGAGGGTTTAATCCTATGCGATGATTCTCTTTTCTAAGGGTCACTTGCACGTTTTAGTCTACATCCCCCCCCCCCCCCCCCATTCACCCAGCCTGCTGGCTAAAACTTTTTCAGAGAGACCAGCTTGCGATTGTTTGGGAACTGATATGAAGTGACTGTGTAAAGTTTTTTTTTGTTTTATGAGTTTTGCAATTAATTGGTACAGCAAAAGTCGTCAGCCGCCCCTCTCTCAACTGGGTGTAAGCCAAATATTTGCTCTGCACACGCAATTTAAATAATAAATCAACTTGTAATCGAATCCCCCCTTTTACTTTTGGGCTTTGGTCTGGTTTAACATGACGTATGCGCAATGCTGTAAATTAATAATCAGGCATACGCCAAGTGAGCCCCAGCAAAACAAAAGCCTCTAAGCTGAAATCAACTAAGCAACATTTTTTAAAATATTATTAAATTGTGTGTAAGCTATTCATACGCCCCGTGGGCCACTAAATACTATTAATAGCTCAAATGGCTTTTAGTAGTCTAAAATGCAACTAAGTAATCACATTCAACTTCCGGCATAAACATTTTGGAAGCACACACATTACATTTGAGTTGTTGTATGTGTGTGTGTGTGTAAGTATTAATAGATATTTGTATTTTCTATTAAATTTTTCACTTCTTTTCTTTTGTCTTGTGGTTAAACCCCAAACCCTACGAAAAATAAGGATGGAATTATAAAATCTTCACAAATCCCCGAGACAAATAGTAAAAAACTGTTTTTTTGATGTTGAGCTGTCGACCCAAGTGCCGCACACTACACCCACCTCCCAAGGGGCCTAGGAGCAGGCGCACAACCAAATCCCTCTCTCTCTCTCTCTCTCTCTCTCACCCTCTCTTTCATTCTGTTATTTGAACATTACCCCCCTTCAAAGAAAAAACAAAAAGTAACAAAAGCAGAAAAACAAAAGATTTAAACATACAAAATTTTTGGCTTGTAAACAAAAACAACTGTGTGGATTGTTTAAAAATAGCCAGCGCTACTAAAACTAAACATTGTTAACTTATTGTCAATAAAAATACAAACTAGTAGAGACAGAACCATAAAAATGCGTTTATGAGCTGGAAACGAAAATATCATTTTCGTTGATTTTTTTGTGCTGACTTGAAAATGTGGCAAAAAAGTAAAAGTCAAGCAAAGTCAACTCATCGTTGGAACTAGAAACCACGCAAATTTTATTAGAATTTGCATAGGTTAAAGACTAAGTAAGCAAATGTCAGCAGTGAGTAGCTAGAATGTAGCTGCTTTGTCATAAGCAATTTCAATAAAAGAATGGCGCAAGCCAGCTTAGGGTTGTACCACAGTTAATCAAAAACCTTAATAATAAAACACTCGTGCCCCATTGCTAACTCCTATCAATATTTGAACTAAGGATGCAAACCAAGCTGGCTCAGAATCGAACGACTGTTAAATGCAATATTTAACATTTATTTGTATTTAGTATTCGATGTTCTCTCAATCTCTTGGCAATCTCTTGGAAAGGGATTTCAGTTTTCCGCCGAATCCGAACGCCAATGCTTTCAGTAGCTTTTTCTTGGCTAGTTACTTAACAGCTGACGCCAATAGCTGAGAAAGGTGCCTGGTTGTGTAAAAGTTTTTAAAGAAAAACCCATTTTTTTAAATGTTCCGCGGCGGCATCGATCTAAATACCTCTCGCACAGCAGGCATTAAAGCAAATAATGTTTGCATCCTTTTAAGGCCATTTATCATGATTTTCTTTTGTGTACAATCAAAGAAAAATATTACTTAAACCTTACTTACTTAACTTTAGAACTCAAAATACACATGTTTACACGAACATGTGTACATACCTTCAGAGGAACTTCAAAAACTTGGTCTATTTGTTGGCAAACTCAAACAGCTTAACTTAGAAACTTGTACATCTTATACATCTGTATATCTTAACATTAATTCCAGTTAGAAGGGGCGTGTTCAGCAGAATAATTGATCCCTGAGCAGGTATCAGAAAAAAATGTTGTATCGAATAGTTTCTGCTGTTGGAGGGAGCAGTATCACTTTAAAGATACATGCTCCTGTATCATGATACCTCAAATTGGCTATTATAATGCCGCATCTCTCGAGTTCAGTATTAAGATAGTTGCAAATTTATACTTGATCAGGGAGCAAGTTGTTCTGCTGAACACGGCCAATGATTATTGAAAGACTAAGTACCGATTTCTCATCTTTTATATAACACTATCTCTCACACAAAGCCTCGTACTCAAAACGACAAATAAATTACTTCAGTTAGCAATCGCATTCTCATCTGCCTTCGGGAGGAAGTGTGCCACTCTGCGACACTTCTGGGAGGAACGAAAAGTGCTTCTTTTGGAAGTGGCAAAAAGTCTCTTCTCAGGAATAAGAAAACATTTTATCCTGGGGATAAGAAAAAATTCCTTCGAAGCGATAAAAAAGGTGTCTTCTAAGGGATAAAAAAGAGTTTATTCCTGATGAATATGCGTTTCTTTCTGGTGCTAAGAAAATGTTTCTTTCTCTTGCTTAAAAAAATCGGATAAATTTAAGTTTTATTAGTATGTATGTTTTTCTTTTCGTTTTGTTTCTTATTTGTAAGGTTTTTGGGTTCTAAGAAATGTTACTGATATAGGGCGGTATCCACGGGTCGCCAAAAAATTTCTTGTGAAAAAGTTGATACTCCGCAGATTCTTAACAGAGTCTGCTAAGCCTATGTTAATAGCACGATAACACACTTTACTCTGTCGATAAACGTTTCAAAGAAACCTTGCGCTGCTCTGGTGCTGTTAAATATGCCCGCGAACTTATAAACAACAACACCTTGCAGGATTATGAATATAACATATTTAATGTGCTATTTTAATATATTTTTATTATTAAATGAAATTAATAATAAATTAATTGTTCTTATCATTATGACTTTTGACAATCTGCAGTATTAGCGCAGTGAACGTTGGTAGCTGCCTCTTTCGACATTTTCCTTTAAATTGTGTCTGGCACAATCAATGGCATTAAATGCTGTTCGATGTAGTCCCGAGCAGCGGCACTTAACGAAAACCTCGCACTTGCTGCCACTGCAAAGATTTCGTTCATCTGGATTGGAAAGTAATTCGCGCATTTCTGGCGATTTGCCTCCTTGAAGTTGGTCAGCATGATGATCTTCTGGATATACTACTGTAGCATGTGTGACTTGGCGGGGTATATATCGCCGCTGAACTCGAAAATGGTATTAGGCAGCGGTCCCTGGTTGGTCACATAGCACTTGGCCACGTAGTCGGGGCCCTGTCAGGGAAACGTTAAGAAATGGAAGTGATTTATAAAGTTGAAGTCTTACCTTGATATAATTGTCATTGATGTAGGGCACATCCTCGTTGCCCGATCCGCTTTTGCTCGGTCACCTCGGTTGCACTATCCGCTATACTACCGCTTGATAGGAGGCCAGCAGTTCGCTGTCCACTGAATTGGGAGCGGCCGTTTTACTGTCGCGATCATTGAGCACCGGCGGCTGTTCAATGATTTTCCTTTTGGTCTGGTAGCTGTGATCGAAGACATAGTTGAGGCGAATCAAATCGAACTGATTGAGGGGACTGGAGTGTGAAGTGTTTGAATGCTGTCCAAATAGATTTTAAGCTCCTCGCTTGTGGTTTGTGGTGACAGGAGACGCCACATGATGCTGCAGACCGTGCGCCGGTCCACCGGTGTTCTCTGGCGGGTTTCCGAGTGTTTCCCGCAACTCGCTCCTCACTTTTTCGGCGTTTTTTAAATTCAGCTTGCCCACCATAGAAAGTGCCATTAGGCGACGCTTTCTGCAGGAATCTTTTTTAGATGCGCTCATTTTCAATTGGGCCTTCCAATTTGGCCGCACAAATAAGAATCGAAACCTATTTTGCTTACGTCACGGCAAAAAAGAGGCGTTAACAGCACTTAAAGGCGATGTTAACTTTGATCATAACGTAGTGGCAAACGTAAGCTTTTATCGCGCTTGGTAGAAACCGAATATGAAACGGCCTCACAAAAAAATTCCTTATCAGTTTTTTTTATATAGAGTTTTTCATTTCGCGGCCGTTTCCGTACCCATGGACACCGCCCTTATTGGAAAAATATTACTGTGGCTTTTGAATGATTTGTATCCAAATATAATGTGTGGTGTCTAAGCTTCAAATGTACACTCCAACTATCTTTTACATGTTTTCGTTTGATAAATAAGGTTTCGTGCCAATTGCTGTCGCGTTTAGGTCTTTTTAAGAGACGCCTTTAAAAAGAATCGCATTCATGTCTTCAGGTCCATTTTTGAGTGATATATCGCCAATTTACTGATTGGATGAAAAAAAAGCAATACCATATAGCGTTAATTTATGCCTTGCATGTTAAATATGCGATACCTTATTCTGTAAAAGTAAATCTTTTTTTTTGACGAGAGATATACGAAACACGACAAAATGTTTGCAGGGCTACATCATATATAACCTGATTATACACAAAACCAATTTTATGGTAAATGCCCCTCAAAGTATGCAAAATATATAGCCTTTAAAATGTTTTAATTTGTATGAAAACTATCAATTTTCTTCAACTTAAACAGCTCATAAGCAAAGTGTTTATTATTTTATTAAGTTCTATAAAAATTTTTTTTATCGTTCTGAGTACGGGGCTTTAACTAAAAATTAATAGAGCAAATTCTTAGTTTATCGGACATATAGCAGCTATCTAGGAGATGTGAAATTGGCTCTCTTTCGTGGTTCTTAAATAGCTTTAGAGTAAATTGATATAAAAATGTTTCAATATCTACCAGAGATCTGCAAGAGTGCCTGCTTTCTTGACTGTTAAGTTGTTGTTGTTATCTCAAGAGAGAGACCGAGAGAGAAATACAAAGTCCATTCGCCATACAAAATGCGTCAAATATCAGTTACACTTGTACGCCAAGCACGAGTGTGAAAAATATCAAGTACGAATGCAGTACACTTGTAGTTGCGGTGCACTCGTGCAGATATTTGGACTCAACGTTTCAAACATCGATTTTCCGATATTAAATATTTTCGACTCCGCTTTATAGTGAGAAATATTGCCCGCATACACAGACAAAAGAAGATCCATTAAAATCCATTTGGGATGGATAGTTTTTCAATCAAATATCAATCTAAGATTTAATGGATGTTATTAATAACCTTTCTACGATATTTTAACTATCCAGTCCAAATGGATACCGAAACTCTCCAATGGATCATCAACAAATATCCTTTGTTTCTGTGTAATGACAATCACGAAACAGGTTCGAAACCGCATTGCCACCACACTAGTTTGCTGTCAGACAAAACGTGCTTTTCTAAACCTATTTACGTAATTCTATTACCTGTTTTTATCAGCCCTAAATGCAAATTATTTAGAAAATGATTATCAATCGACTGTGCTCCTCCTCACAACCGAAACACAAATGTTACAATGATTTATCGCCATTTTGTGTACAGATTAGAATTTTAACATTCATTCCAATTTGGCTTTTATAAAATGTTTGATGAAAATGTTTATATGCCTTCATGACAAGTAAATTTCACCTTCTACAGAAATATTGTATACAATGTAAGTTTATTAGCAGGCAGTGCGAATGGACGGACGGAATGGATGGCTGTGAGAGAGGCACAGGCACTTTTAGGTTAAATGCAAAACTAACCTTGAGACGAGTGTTTGTTAATTAAAATAAAATAGGCAAAATAATTAATGCAAAACAGGATCATTGAAAGTCCTAGCCACTCTTCTTGGCGCCATTGTTTAAGGTGTTTTCTTTTTCTATTTTTTTTCGTTTTCTTTGGGCTGCTGGGAGAACACATTTGATGTTTGACAATTTATTTTGATGGCTGACAACACGCACGGCCCCCTCAAACAATAGATTCACATCCATCGTCTCCTCCTCCGAGACCAACACCAACACCGACATAGCCAAATGGCATTGATTAATTTCCATTTCGTTTCACAGACAAAACAACAACAATAATAAAGGCGAGGTCATTGTATAGTGGAAAATTGTTGATAGCATAATGTGAGGCATTAAAACATTAAGGCCTGACACGGACACAAATCTAGGAGACGATTGAGGGACATTGAGGATGGCGTTAGAAGGTGGCAACTGTCAGCTTGTTTGACTCTTCGTTGTTTAAGAGGCACAGATTGTGTAAGCCAAAAAGGGATACCTGAAATACAAAAGTTATTCGATTAATGCTACTGATGGGTGACAAGTTCAACAGGGATTGAAAATGTTTAGAATTTAGAATTTTGTAATTAAAACAATTTAATTCTGTGGGGTGAACATTGTCATTGGTCCAGAATTTTCTATATTGAGTCTGTAGCATTTAAAACTTTTTGCTTTAAATGTTTAAAACAGTCTTAATGCAGAAGAAAGCGTTTTGTAAATCACATTTTCTATTCGAAGTTAAATATTTTTGGGCTAGGAAGAGTTGTGGAGGAGAGCTTAAACTTAACGTAGAAAAAAAAGAATATGTGTTGATAATCCATTGGATAATTTCGGTTTCCATTTTAACTGAATAGTTAAATTATCACACAAAAGTTATTAATAATATTCATTTAATGTTAGATTGATCTCAAAATTTCATCCAATGTTTCTGAAAATCATCCAAATGATATGAGAAAAAGGATTAAATGGATCTTAATGGATCTACAGGCACGAAAATCTTGCAACGTAAAGTTACTAGTTCAGTCATGCCGCTCAGAGTTAGAAAAAAGTAGCTTAAACACATAGAATTTGTTTTGACATAGTGTAATAATAAGATAGGGACAACAAGGTGAAATGTTTTATATAGTATTTTATTAGTTTACTTTGGAGACTGGGAACTCGCGGACCCATCTCGTCTGTTCGGACAAACCGAACTGAATTGTTGGACTTAAATATGTTTTTATACCCGTTACTCGTAGAGTAAAAGGGTATACTAAAGTCGTGCAAATGTATGTAACAGGCAGAAGGAATCATTTCCGACCATATAAATTATATATATTCTTGATCAGCATCAACAGCCGAGTCGATATAGCCATGTCCGTCTGTCAATTTTGAAATGTAGACTCCTTTTGTCTGCACGCAGATCAAGTTTATTTCAAATTTTTGCCACGCCCACCCCCGCCCCCACAATAAAAAATGTTGAATAACTCCCACAAATTTTAAAATTTAAAACGTACATTCATATTCGCAATATCTATAAGCCCATAAATTTTTATCAAGATCGGATGATAAATAGCAGAGTTAAAAAAATGTTGCATACTTTTCGGCTGACCCACCTCAGGCACTCAGGAAGGCTATTAATCATTTGTTTCCATGAGTAACGGGTATATCAAAGTCGGTTAGAGCCGACTTTAACTTACGCTCTCGTTTGGTTTTGCTTTAGAGCGCGGCGAATGCATATACCTATATATATGTCACGTACGTAGTCAGCAGTTTGTCGGTAAGCAACGCTTATGCGCTGTCTGATAAACAAGAGATCTCAGATTACACATGAGAACTGATGTTTGGTGAGCTTGAGTTAAAATGCTTTTAATGGTATAATCCAGTGGTGTCCAAAATGCCAAAAGCCCATACCATGGGATAGGAACACTAGTATAGAGAGAGAGAGTACGCTCGACGGTTTGCTCTCCTACTATTAGCGTGTTCTGCTTATTGTTTTACTTCACGAGGCATTTGTTAACGTCATTTATTTGTTATGACGTTTACTTCGTGTTTCGCTGCTTCGCACACAAGCGCAATGATTGTTTGTGTGAGTTTGTACACCACTGGTATAAACCAATGCGACAAAATCACACATATATGGACAGAGGGAAAAAACTTGTTCAGATAATAATTCTCCTTCAACTTAAAATAAGAACAAGATGTTCTCTAAATTCTTGACAACAAATGTTCCAAATGATCCTGGAATGAGTAAAGTTGTTCTCAATGGGGATAATGCATATTTGCTTTGTACAACACCAATACCGGTTTTCGGCAGAGAGAGAGAGAGAGAGCGAGTTGGCTCTCTTTTTGATCTCTCTCTTGTTTTTTTTTTAAATTCAACTTCTTGTCAGCTCAACCAAGCATAAGTTACCCTCTAGATGTGAATCTGCAAAACTGTGCAACGGCTGAATGTGCTGGCGCGTCAATCCATACGTTAAGTGCAGAAGGTACCGGATTCAAGCCCGAGCAAATTTTCCCGTGATTTTCTGAAAAACTCAAATGAAATGAATCAGGTTGAATGGGTCGTTGAAGTTTGTTGTACAGCGATGTCTCAGCAGCAGAGCATATCCAGGTGCCTCTGCCTCCCTCTTCCCTTCCAATCAATCTAAAGAGGTACATATGTCCCCCCGTTCCCTACTCCTCCCAAATGTGAGGAACACGCTCACACCTGATCCTAAATCAATCAAATTTTATTCTCAGTCGAGTATAAAATGTTCTTGAAAACGGAACAATATCAACCCAAATCATTTTCTTCTTTTTGCGATCTCAAGAAATTGTTCTTAAAGTGAGAACATTGTACTATAAATGAGAAAAATGGTTCATGCTTTGTTTTTGGTAACGCTTGTGCTCATCTTGAGTCCCATCTTCTCGGTTTTTTCCCTCTGTGTCGGATTGTATGTATTTAGGTAATTGCATATATGTACTCGGTACAATAGCTTACTGCTCTAAGGGGTCGCGAGTTTACCAAGAGTTGCTCAGAATTCCACAGAAGCCGCTCAACTTCACTTTATAATCCGATTTGCAATTGGTTATCTAAGGTGTTGCTCTGAACTCTTTTAACCATCCAAAAATTGCTGAGAATCACTGGGATCACTCTGCGAGTGGGACTGCCTCAGTTAAAAGTCGGTCAGATTTGGTCGCTTAGATGTTGGATAAAGGTCGCTCATACTACTTGAGTTGTACTTCGGAGCACTGAAATCTCTCAAGAGGAATTACTCAGTTAATTAAAGTTTACCAACATTAAATCGCTTAGTTGTTGCTTTAGCGATTCTTGTAGGCATAAAATATTTGTTTCCAAGTCGCTTAGGTCTCGCGTTATTCACATGGAGTCGCTTAGAATCGCATAATTGGCTTAATAAACGTGTCACTCAGTGGTTGTTCTTTAACATATCAGAAATCGCACGGAAGTACATAAAATCTCTGTTATCGCTCAATACTTGGCTGTTAGAGTTGATCAAAGCCTCACAGAATGCGCTCAGTCATCGAGTTGCTTACGATGCTGCTTGAGTAAAACGCATACCTATCTATGGTGCAAGTGACTAGCTCCTTTTTTTTGACATTGGTTCTGTTTTTAAACATTTTATGTTTTAAACCCTCAATGCTCACAATGCACTGTTCAAATATCTTTGAGCACTGCTGATAAATCGCTTATGAGTCGTTTAAATGCTGCGAGAATGGTATTTAAAGTCACATAATATGACATTGTGCTAAGAACCCTTCGATTCTCCCATTTTTATTACCAACAATGTTGCTGCAACATTATATCTGCAACATTGTTGACAAGCGAAACGGAAGAATCTTGTATTCTTTATGATCGTCTACAACCCAATTCGGATACAAATCTACTAAAAAAACAACAATGTTTTTTAAACATTTCCTTTCCTGTTTATTTAATTCCACCTATTTTATTCCTCTACTCTTGTCCCCCTCTCTCACAACATAACTGCACAAAAAATTTCCATTCACCTATGAAAATCTTAAAAAAACACAAATTTCCCCAAAAACAATAAAAAAATTTCTGAACTGCGTATTCCATTTAAATAATATATAAATTGTTTGAGTATCACTTAAATGGAACTATAAAGTTTATGGGGAAACCCAAACAAATGAAAAACATATTTTTCGTCTTCTTTTGGTCCAATGGAATTTCCGATTTTCCCACCGTATAAATCTCAATAACATAAATCCCACACAGCTGCACGAGCATTTCTCCAATTTCTTGCCTCGGTAGTTGTTGTTTATATTATCAATTTCCCTGCCCATCCATTCACCCCATCGCATCCCACCCCACTGCACCGCCAACTGGTGCTGGGGCTGCTGCTTGGACTTTTAATGATTCACAGCTGGGAGAAATCGACAGACAACGCCATTCAATGCGTTTTTCGGGCAACGTTTTGTCTAAATATTTAAACGAGGCAAACAACAGCACACACCCACATCCCACCATTCTCCTCTGGCTGGTGGTGCGCTATGGTAGTGTGGGTGGTAGACCCAAAAATTTATGTGCATTTCGATATATATATATATCTACAATATATATATGTGTGTGTGTGCACAGTAAACACCCCCGAAAAAAAGTCATTTTGCAACTACAATTAAAACGCAAAAACTTTGCCCCACTATTGTCAGGATGGGGGGGCTTGGGACGTAGACAAAAAGTAATTTGTTTCCATAAATGTCATGGCCTGGCAGTACTATGTCTTTCTCTTCTTCTGGATATATTTTGTGTGTGTGTGTGTGTCATTTGATTTATATAATATTTACAGCTGGCACGAGATACTTGTAGTTTTTGCCCCACGAGCTACGCTCGATTGCATTTCGGTTTGCGACAAAGTCAAAGTGTTTGCCTATTTATGGGTGTCTGTCTGTCAAACGCCTGAAAGGATCTTGGTGTTATCTATTGGATATATCTGTATGTGTAGTAGTGTGTAGTAATAGCCATTAGGTGCCATTTAGCTACCTTATGAATGAAATGAATGAAGCAAACACGACACCATAAAGAACGTTTGTCAATAAGCCGAAGGATAAGGTTATACAAGGTTAGACAAGCTGATGATACTGAGAGGTGCGAAGCTATGAGAATTGGGACAGTGAAAGTGTTTCTTTGATTATTTTAGAGGAATGGAATGAGTTCTAGTACATTCGGAAAAATTTTATAGTGTGTTTAGTTCTATGACCGTTAATTGATATGAGAGAAAAGAATCTTGAATCATACATTTTTATACCCTTGCAAAGAGTATTATAATTTTGCCCTGAAGTTTGCAACGCATAGAAATATTCATTTCCGACCCCATAAACTAAATATATTCTTGATCAGGGCGACGAGCTGAGTGGATTGAGCTTTGTCCGTCTGTCTGTCTGTCTGTCTGTCCGTCTGTTTCTACGCAAACTAGTCTCTCAGTTTTAAAGCTATCGAGCTGAAATTTTCCACAGAGTCTTCTATTTACTGCACGCTGCTAATATGTCGGAACCGACCGGATCGGATGACTATATCTAATAGCTGCCATAGGAACCATCGGTCGAAAAATGGGTCTTAGTGAGAAAAACTTTTTTGTTTTCAATGTTATCCTTCTTAAATTATAGCCTTCTTATATTCTATGCATTCAAAGAGATTTGCAAGTTTTGGTTAAGATCGGATGACTATATCTTACAGCTGTCATAGGAACCATCGGTCGGAAAATGGGTCTTGGTGAGAAAAACTATTTTGTTTTTACTGTTAGCGTCCTCAAGCTCGGCTATTATAAATATTCTATGCTTTCAAAGAGATTTGCAAATTTTGGTTAAAATCGGATGACTATATCTTATAGCTGCCATAGGACCGATCGGTCAGAAAATGGGTCTTAGTGAAAAAAAAATTTTTTGTTTTCAAGTAAATCGTTTTTAAGGTCGGTGATGATTAATATTAAACGCTTTCAAGCTAATGCGAAAAAGTTGATCGACTTCGGGTAACTATATCTTAAGGTTGCCATAGGACCGATCGGTCGAAAATGAGTCTTAGTAAAAAAATTTTTATTTTTATTTTGTTAGCGTCCTTAATCTCGCTGATGACTTATTTTCGGAGAAATCGGATGACTATATCTTAAGGCTGCCATAGGGCCGATCGGTCGGAAATTGAATCTTAGTGAGAAAAACTTTTTTGTTTTCAATTTTATCGTTCTTAAATTCGGCGTTTGTTGATTTTATATGTTTTCAAAAAGATTCGCGAAATTTGGTCGAAATCAGACGTTTATCTCGGAAAATGGTCGAAATCAGACGTTTATCTCGGAAAATGGGTTTTAGTTACACAAATTTTTGATTTTTATGTAAGCGTTCTTAAACTGTGACATTTGCATTTGCAAGGGTATAAAAACTTCGGGACAGACGAAGTTAGCCTGGCCTTCTAGTTCGTAGTAGCTGTAAGACAAAAATTTTTTGAAACTAGGTCCATAGTTCATTCATAAATTTTCTTGGATTGATTACGAAGTTGACTTTAACGCGAAGCCAGAAAAGTATGCAAACATTTTTAATACGAATCTGTACTTAAACCAACTGCTTATATATTTCTGAACTTCAGTTTGACATTTTTCATAACATTCAAAGCAGAAACCAGGATTCAAAAACAAATAGGGAATAGCCTAAGCTCACAACTCTTTGTACTTCATTTCTATACTCTTATTTTGTTCCAAAAATGCATTAGGGTTGACTCTACACAGAGAAAAAGAAAGATCCAATTCATGTTGATATTCACTTGGTTAAAATTAACTTTTCAAAAATATCAATTTTTTTGATTTCATTTGTCCAGAAAATAATACCTTTCTGATCCAAATTAATATCATTTACTTAAATTGATTTTAAAAATGTAGTTTCAGAATGAAACTAAAAATGTAATTATGATATGTCAAAAAATTTCGATTTGATATTTTTAACATATCAATTTGATCTATTTTCATATCGAAGTAAAATTGATATGAAAAATAAAATTTTTTTTCTCGGTGTAGATTTCATAGACTTTAACAAAGGATATGCTGTCATAATTGAAAAACAAGAAAAAAAGTCGGTCAAGCCCGACTATAACATACTTTGTACCCTTACCCTCGCATTTGCTCACGAGTCATACGTGTTGTGCGCTCTTATACGCTCATTTCCAAGTTTCTCTCTCTCACTAAGATTGCATCTGTTGAACGGAATGTTATGGTTATGGGTGTGTACCTTTGGTACAGAGTATAAAAACAATCTAAACTTACGTAAAAATGGACTCACTAACATCACCCGCCTCTTTCACCAATCTTTCAAGTTCATTTAAAGCGCCGAAATTAACATCAAGAATTATCTTAAATATGTCTTTCACAATGTTATGTAAAATACATTATGTCAATATTTTGGACAGATTTTGGCTACGCATTGAAGTCAACTTCATTATCAATTCACTATGCCCGTTCAACTCTAGCTAAGCTTAATGCAACAATGCTAAATTATGCTGCTAAAGAGGAGAACACATAGCAAACGCCCTAGAGTCTGGACCAATATATCGATATTGGACCTTTTGGTCGAACTGAATATCGAAAAGAATAGTATAGTTGCTGAAAACCAGGGAGAACTTTTAAAAAAAAACACTAGACTGAGGGAAAAATGCTATGAAATTTTAATATTTACACTTTGACTGAATAATTTTTATTTTTATACAATACAATTATTATAATTATGCCCTGAAGTTTGCAACGCATAGAAATATTCATTCTATTTAGCATTGTCCGTCCGTAGATCTATCAAGCTGAAACTTTGCACAGAGTCTTCTTTTTAATGCAAGCTGCTATAATGTCGGAACCGAGCAGATCAGATGACTATATCTTATAGCTACTATAGCAACCATCGCACAGTGGTCGATTGTGTCAATCTGGCAGGCAATAATAAATAACATACAAAATAATTAAGTATTATTTATGGAACTATTTTTATAAATTTGTATTAAAACAAAGGAAATTTTTAAACAAACAAATTTTTTAAATTTTAATGTTGATGTTAAAAAATTATTAAAAAAATTTTTTTTTTTCATTTAAAATAATTCAAATTCTTTCATAAGCTGTTCAAATTGATATAAATATATGTAGCAATCCAATTTTAGTAAAAAAAATGAATGATATGGGCATTTCCAAACTGACGTGACGTTACGTTTGTACGATAAAATGTATTTAAATAATTTGAAAATCTTTAATTTTTAAAAAGATTGTTCTATATTTGGGTAGTAATTAAGTAGCACTACAATCAGCAAAAACAATGACATACATCGATCATAAGGAGTTAAAGATATAAGCAAAAATATGTGCTGGCGTGACGTTACACAAAACGGAAGTGGATTTTGACTTGTTTTAGAAAATTGCAAAACTTTGCGAATTGGGCAAAGTATTTTGTATAACAATTTTTTTGGTAGAATTTGAAATTATACATGTTTATTTCCATGTAACCTTATTCAAAAATATTTTCTCAATTTTTTTTTATTTGCATAAGTATCTGACGTGACGTGACCTGACGTTACGTAACTAAAATTTCCTCATTTTATTTATATTGTTTTTGTTACAATATAAAGCAAAAACTTACAGTTTATTGCAATCAAATAGTATCTTATGGTCTCTTATGTAATATTTTTTAACTCTTTGTACCCTTAGAAATATTTTAGAGAACAAAAATCAATGCAGTCTAAAGGCATTTTTATGACAACAAAACGTATATAAATGTGAAAAGAATTAGAATTGGGCTATGAATATATTTAAGATTGGCTCATATTAGTTCAATTTGATTGTTTCCTCATGAAAATATGATAAAAAAAAAGGGTTTTTAGTACTTTTAATTTTTTGGTCTAGGTGGACTTTTCTGTGGAAATGTCCATATTCACCTTCTGAGTTGCTCTAATCGGAGACATTTTCCAGAAGTTATATGGCCCCTTTATCGCGTTAAATGTAATTTTTTGAGCACTATGAAGTACTTCTTTATATTGACGATATTTCTATTTCTTTATCGTATTCCTAGGCAAATTTTTTCGGTTATTGTTTATCCAAGAGAAGGGTGTGCTTCTCAAGATTGACATTTTATTTATAAAATGTAATAAACTAATAAGTTGCAGTTCATATTGACACTTGCCGATTCACAATGGACCATTTTCACAAACACATAAAGATTTAAAACCAATACGGGCCAATATCAAAAGTTCTCGCGGTTGTGTATGTAAATATACTCTAAAAGAAATGTTAAGTTCGACATCGATTTACCACTAATACATATAAGAACAGGACAAACACATATTTTTTTTTATTAAATACATAGCAACTATTGTCAAATTGAAGTCTTACTTTACAACAAATCGCAAAACTTTAACTTTCTCAGCGTAAAACAAAACAACTAAAAAAGGCGCATAAATGTTTTTTGGTATGGGCAGAAAAGTATCGTGACTATCGAATAGAAAAATATATAAAAATCGCAATAAATATTGGCGGGGTGTTAGTTTTCAAGAAAATTAAAAACATCAACAAGATTTGAATTTTGAAGTTTGCAGATTGACAGAATCGACCACTGTGCATCGGCCAGTAAATGGGTCCAAGTGAGAAAAACTTTTTTTGTTTTCAATGTTAGCGTCCCCAAGCTCGGCCATTATTATCACTATATGCTTTCTGCTTATGACTATATCTTATATCTGCCATAGGAACCATGGGTCTTAGTGAGAAAAACTATTTTGTTTTGAATATTTTCGCTTTTAAACTCGGTGGTTTTTAATTTGATATGCTTTTAAACATATTCTCGAAATTTTGTCAAAATCGGATGACAATGTGTCGAAAAATGGGTTTTAGTTAGAACATTTTTTTTTGATTTTAATGCTAGCGTTATTAAACTCTGTTATTTTAAAACCAGCATTTGCCAGGGTATATAAACTTCGGCACAGACGGAGTTAGCTTGGCTTTCTCGTTGCCATTGATTTAGAGTTTAGTATGAGTTATATAAATTTAAAGTGATTTAAAGTTGAAAATTTTAAATAGTTGTATTATTTTGATATGAATGTAGGGAAGAATTCAATGAGAAACTTAGTTTGTTGTTTGATTCTGAAAAACATCAAATTATATAAATTGAACTTGAAAATTTGTACTTACTTTGGCGGGATACAAACTCGGGGCGCTTGAACTGAACACCATTGGAATGCCGCCTTACCGCATTCTGCCATCGCACACGTTGGTTTACTAAACGCCTAAGATATTACGTACTTTTGCATATCGTATAAGTCACACCACTTGTAATTCTCAATTTGGAATTCCGAGCATGATCAATAGAGCCAAAAAAATCATCAAAATGACACTATTTAGTCATCAATCTGAGACTATTGAGTATGAAATTCTCATTAATACTTCAAGTATCAAATTGATATTTTCGGAGCCACAGACAGCGCGTCTCTGGCTCGTTGTGTCTGTTTTTGCTGTTGAATCGCATTGGAGATCCCAAGCGATTATGGCATTGGAGGGAGTTGTTTTCTGATTGTGGTACCAGATGAAGACCGTTGATGATATGGTACAGATACCATTGAAACAGCTCTTCGGTCAACTAACCTCCTTTGTGGAGTGGTGTGTCCCTGTTTTAAAGTTATGTACCAACATAACGAGACCTAGAGCCGGCAAAAACTTGAAGGTTTTATTTTCGAAAATTTAAAAATGATATTTCGAGGATATCAAATTGATACTAACTTGTATCAGATTGACAATTTTTTAAATAAATTTTTTATTATCAATTTGATACTAGGTCGTATCAATTTAATACTTCAAATCGTATCATTTTGATACTCGCTTTTATCAATTTAATATTTTTTCTTGTCAGCTTTGTAGTATTAATTCAGTTTTCTACAAACTGTCATATAAATTAAAAAATTAAATTTAAAAAAATATTTTACTTAGTTTTTTAACTCTTATAATATGATCAGATGGTATTAAGTATGATTAGACCTTGGTAAGGTGAACAATATTACAAAATTCAGAACAGTGTTCCATTTATCATACAGTAATTGCCGTAAAATTTACTTTTGAGTATAATTGCTTCCAGATAATTCGAAGTTTCATTATGATACCTATTTCCAGCTCTAATTGATACTTTGTGTATCGAACTATTAGGGTTCGGGTCCAACTAATAATAAATTATAAACTTAAAACTCTGTCGTAGCATAATGATACTGGTTTTAATCTCAATTTGATACAATGCTTATCGAATCGATCTTATTGATTGGGCGTAGGTCTTAAAGTTGCAAGGTGAAATTCAAAAAATCTTGAATTCAAGATGACTGATTTGTTAAATTCTTTCTACTACAATTGTTCTCTTCTGTCATCCTTTCTAATCTGTTATGTTTCCCTGCTTGCTCTCTCTCTCTCTCTCTTTGCAGTGCCAGAGATTAATCATATCCCAGGATACCACAAAAATGACAGCAATAAGTTTAAGCAATAAAACACTGCTTAGCCAGCAGCAGTGCCAAAAGGAGACGAGAAACATGTAAAAAATTCAGATAAATTTGCTGAAACAACGAGAGCAGGAAAACCCCTACAAAGAAGTTATTCAGCAAATTTTGAGAATATCCACACACACACACACTCACCATAAACAACTAATAGAAAGCCGGTTCAAAACCCGCTTTAAGCAAAACTGCCAAATACCTCAACTCCAACTTCTCAGAAGTCATTCCACCACACAGTATGGCCTCGGTCGCCGCTTGGCTGCCTTTCGCCCGAGCGGCGGCCATAGGATGGGTACCCATAGCCACTCATCCACTGCCACCGCCTCCAGTGCCCAAGGATCGCCGCAAAACTGATGACGAGAAGCTGCTAATCAATGTGTCGGGCAGACGTTTTGAGACCTGGCGCAATACCCTAGAGAAATATCCGGATACCCTGTTGGGTTCCAATGAGCGTGAATTCTTCTATGATGAGGATTGTAAGGAATATTTCTTTGATCGGGATCCGGACATCTTTCGGCACATACTCAATTATTATCGCACCGGCAAGCTGCATTATCCCAAGCACGAATGCTTGACCAGCTACGACGAGGAGCTGGCCTTCTTTGGCATTATGCCAGATGTTATAGGCGATTGTTGCTACGAGGACTATCGGGATCGAAAGCGCGAGAATGCCGAACGATTGATGGATGACAAATTGTCCGAGAATGGGGATCAGAACTTGCAACAATTGACCAATATACGCCAGAAAATGTGGCGTGCCTTTGAGAATCCACACACCTCCACATCAGCATTGGTCTTTTACTATGTCACCGGCTTCTTTATAGCCGTCTCAGTTATGGCCAATGTGGTGGAGACGGTGCCGTGCGGTCATCGTCCGGGACGAGCTGGTACTCTGCCTTGCGGTGAGCGTTATAAAATAGTCTTCTTCTGCCTGGACACGGCCTGTGTGATGATCTTCACGGCGGAATATTTGCTACGTCTGTTCGCGGCACCCGATCGCTGCAAGTTTGTGCGTTCGGTGATGAGCATCATTGATGTGGTGGCCATTATGCCCTATTATATAGGACTGGGTATAACGGATAATGATGATGTGAGCGGAGCGTTTGTCACGTTGCGTGTATTTCGCGTATTCCGCATCTTTAAATTCTCCCGCCATTCGCAAGGATTACGTATATTGGGTTATACGCTGAAGTCCTGTGCCAGTGAGTTGGGCTTCTTGGTATTTTCGCTGGCGATGGCCATCATTATATTTGCCACCGTCATGTTCTATGCGGAAAAGAATGTGGGTGGTACGAATTTCACATCCATACCGGCTGCCTTCTGGTATACCATAGTCACCATGACCACACTGGGGTGAGTTGAGAACTGAAAAAAAAAAAACGAAAATGTTTATTAGCATTTGCTCTTTATTGTTCAATTAGTCATTTTTTGTTCCAAAAGAGGAATGAACTGAGCATAAATGATCAAATGAGTAAAATTGAACAACTGAATAAAGTGAGCAGCTTATAAGTGAGTGAATAAAAACGAGTTGCTCACTAAATGAAATGAAAATGTTCTTTAGCATTTGCTCTTTATTGTTCAATTACTCATTTTTGTTCCAAAAAGCTGGACTTTTGCAATTGAACAAAAAAGAGCAAATGAGTGAACAATATAATAACTAACTTTATCCATTAAATTTCACAAGTAAATCCACCTAATAACAAACCCTCAAATGTTTCAGCTATGGCGATATGGTGCCGGAGACCATAGCGGGCAAAATAGTGGGCGGTGTTTGCTCACTTAGCGGTGTGCTGGTCATTGCCTTACCTGTACCTGTTATTGTATCGAACTTTAGTAGAATATATCATCAAAATCAGCGGGCGGATAAGCGCAAGGCGCAGAGGGTGAGTTTTATTTTCATTAAATTCCATTTTCCTCTTTTCAAATTTGGTTTACCCAAAAACAGAAAGCACGCCTGGCGCGCATACGCATTGCCAAAGCCTCATCGGGCGCTGCATTTGTCAGCAAGAAGAAGGCCGCCGAGGCACGTTGGGCTGCCCAGGAATCGGGCATCGAGTTGGATGATAATTATCGCGATGAGGATATATTTGAGCTGCAACATCATCATTTGCTTAGATGTCTTGAAAAGACCACGGTGCGTATGCTTAATATAGCCAAGCAGACTAGCTCTGGCTTTTTCTCTCTCTCTCGCGTGCGCGCTCTCTCTCTCTCTCTCTATCTCACTCTCTGTGTACTTAAATCTATCTCTCTGGCGCGTTTATAGTTTTTGTTTTTAAATTATCATTTATGTTTCTGTTTCTATTTTTTTGTTATCTTCTCCGACAGATGTAGCCACATTTGAACTTGTTTCTTAACTCTAAGGATGGCGGCGAAAACCAAGCATTTTGTATAGTTTTTTTTATAATAATAATAAAACCCCACAATTTGTATCCGTGCCAATGTGGTTTTATCTCTCACCAAAAACCAAACAAAACTCAATAATGTTAATAGAAATATGTAAAATAAATAAATAATTTGATTTGCAAATGAAGTAAGTGCCTTTGGTTTGTTTCTACAATCTTTCGCTCTTTCTCTCTTTCTTAACCTTTTACGCGTTGCCACTTAATTTTGATGATTTTTAGATTTTTCCTCGAATTTGTGTTGAAAGCTATGCTAGCGCCTCTGTTTTTTGTTCTGTTGTTCTGTTGATCTTCTTTAACTCCTAGGCATTTCCTTTGTTATGTTAAGTTCTTATAGTAGACGCAAGACCAAATGAAACAAAAAAGTCGATAAAAACAAAAAATATGCTTGAAAGATCTGAAGCGGCAACAAAAGCCACATGCAATCGATTGCCGTCAACACTTAATGGAAAATTGAAAGAAAATACATTAAGAATCCTAAAATCAACTAATAAAAGACTAAACAAATTTTGATCAGAGGGCTCACCAAGTGAGGTCATTTTATTTCAATGATATTGTCTAATAATTTGGGGAATATAATTAATTCTTGCTTACGAGTTGTAGAGCCTCAAAAAAAGTGATTGTTTGATTGTTTTCAGTAACGAGAATAGAGCCCTGCATGAGTCATAGTGCCCTTTGCTTCAACTTTTGAAAAAAGGTTCATGTAAATCAAGTCTGAAATTGTTTTGATTCGAGTTAGTCAATTCATATTAATAATGACTCCCAACAGATCAAGCTCCAAATAGAGCTTCTTCTTCTTCTATTGCCCGATATTTATATCACAACTGCTTAACAGTTTCGACCGCCGCTACCAAAGCCCTCCAGTCGCCTCTGTTTCTTGCAAGCTGGTTCAAGTTGTTCAGCTGCTGACGTAGCTTTGCGTGCTTTTCAACGTCATCATGCAAAGTCGAACGTACTTTGCTGGTATACCAAAAGTAGACAGGGTCGTCGTCAGAGGGAGTCCTTATTCGAGGCATTGTTGTTGTCCTTTCATTGGTGAAGTTCTTTTGACGGTGGTGGGTACCAAGCCCGACGCACCAAGCCTATACATTGTTCCCTGTAAGGAGGGCTCGCCGCTCACGAGACGCAGTAAGTTAGGATGACGCTGGGTTCGCCAAGTTGAACCAGCTTTACCTCACTACCCCCATTCGGTCCAGAAAATCTATGACTATAAATTTCAAGCTCAAGCTCATGTGTTTACTAAGATCAAGACAAGTCAGAAAATGAGTCGAACTAAAAAATCTCCAGTGAAAATATCGGAAAGCGAAAGACTTTAAGAAAGACGGTATAAGGGGGCGACCGAAACTGAGATGAGAAGGCAAGATGCGACAAGGGCAAGTCATTGCCAAGCATGGTGTGAATAACTGAAGCCTCCTCCAGCAAAACAGAAACGATTGGCGAGTTCTTATAGCAGCGGCCGAGAACGTTAAGCGGTGCTTTATATAGAAGAGGATTTGGTGTATCTTCACTGAATCCGCTCTAACAGTTCGTGTATACCACCATTTTACTATAATTAATCAGTTGTCGGACTATTTTATAAGAAATTAGCAGGTACTAAGCGTGCTATGCTACGCCCCCATTAGTGTTTTAAAAATGAAACGAAGTAGAGCAGCTTACTTTACAATTGTCATCTATAAAAATGATGATGATAATATTTCGTTTGTTTTTAACCTTTAGAATTTCACCCGTCTTCATGACAAGCTAAAGTTATCATATTATAAAATGTTTGCAAATTATCTCGACCGATATCTGGACCGATTGAATTGCATTTCCTATTTACCCGTCTACAATTGTCATCTATTAAATCTTCTTAAAATTGTAAATTTATATGAAAAATTTGCAAATTTCGCGGTCTTTGGATCATTTAAATAAAAGTTATAAGAGGTTCTTTTGCTAGACGAATCTATCAAATCAGGGATCATTAAAGTCGGTACATGTTTTCAGTACCGATCAGTGAAAAAAGAATATGTGCATACACGTTTTTGAGCATATGTTATTATTACGAAATATAATGCGTTTTAATTTATTAATTTTATTTTATAATACTAGTAAATAGAATGCTTCGAAATGTATTAACCTAAATAAAAAATGTGCATAGGAAATAAGTATATGTGCATTTTCAATTTGTGTGCTATTTGTCCCTATATTTACACTTCGTTTATAATAACCTTATTAAGGTGATCAGGCATAGAGTTCACCAATTTTTATAGAGTTGAATTGCTGATTTGTTCAAACTCTGCAACCAAAATGTCCTTAAGTTGCTTGAGTGTCTCAAACTGTCGAACTTTTTTAAAAACTTTGGCTGACAGGATTCCTCAGAGGTCCTCAATGGGGCGAATCTAAAACCGGAATATTTCTGGATGACGGAAAAGCCTTTGTAGTGCGTGCAATATGAATCGGCTAGTTGTCTTGTTGAGAGTCCAATTATGCTCGAATTCAACAAGTTCACTTTCAAACAATTGCACACGGATCTTAGTTTTAGTTGGTATAAAACAAATCCTACACATTCAAGCATAACCAAGGGCTGCCCAAATCATTAGAGATTGCCGTAATTGGTACCAATATTTGTGGCAGCCTGGCATCTGGACCGTCTAAAATTAACCTTTTTCACATCGAAAAAAAACCACACTGTGGAACTCAGTTGCCCAAAAATTAGTATTTTTTAACAAATGCCAAACGATCCTTCAGGAGATGTGGAAGTAGTTTTGGTACAGGCACTCGGGAAGTAAATGAAATGTTATTGTAAATGAAAAATTGGCCTTACAGCACCAAAGGTCCAAGACAAGCTTCTATCTCTATCTCTTGGCGTGTGTGCACAAGAGAAAGGGACCTACAGTTTAATGCCGAATCCGAACGACAAAGTTTGAGAAGCTTTTTAATGGCGTGTTACTTCACAGCTGGCGCTAATAGCTGGTGAAGGTGTCCGAATGTGAAAAAGCTATTTTCTAAAGAAAGAAAAAAACTTTGTATCTCTTTACATGACTTCTGAACCGTAAGACGATGAATTTCCCGTTTGCAGCTTACGTTTATATCAGCAATTTTAGTGACACTTTCATTGAGCCGCATGATTAATACACGCTCTTCGGCTGACAAATACATTCACGGGGCATGTTAGGTTAAAAACCACTTATGCGGGGGTGCCACAGAGATTTTAGTATATAGTATGATTGTATTTCAAATTTAAACTGTATGCTTTAATGTGTGAAGTGACACCAAAATGCTCGGTTGCTAAATCATATGGCGAAAGTAAAGCGGATTGAAAATGACTGTTCAAAGCCAAGTAGATTTGAGCAGTCGTTTCCAAATCGCTCAAATTCACCATCTGATCTAGCAACCACAGATTTTCTTTTCACCTTACATATAAAATTAAGTAATTAAAATTTGAAATGTAAACGTTCATACCGAAACTAGCATATAACCCGTCGCGCTTCATCAGTATGGTGAATTATTACCGTTACCGTTATCGTTATTGTTTTCTATACCGCTATCGTTACGTAATCGTAATCGTTATCGTTTTCCGGGATTTTTCACGACTGCGGGGCGGATTTTCCGACATTGGAAAATCCCATTTCAAATTATTTCGTTTTCTAACCTTACAAACCGAGTTTCAAGCCAATCGGATGATTTTTGTATGCAGAATTTTCCGGGAATTTTCACGCCTGGAGCGGATTTTCCGACATTGAAAAATCACATTTCAAATTATTTCGTTTTCTACCCTTACAAACTGATTTTCAAGCCAATCGAATGAAAAAAAATTTGTTTTGCCCACAGAATTTTCCGGGATTTTTCACGTCTGGGGACGGGTTTTCCGACATTGGAAAATAGCATTTTAAATTATTTCGTATTCTATCCTTACACACCGAGTTTCAAGTCAATCGGATGAAAAATTTTTTTTTTTGCATGCACAATTTTCCGGCCGTTTTCCTCCTGGGCGGATTTTCCAACATCATGAAAACACGTTTCGAATTATTTCGCCCGAATTATTTCCCATACAAACTTTTCCGATGCTTTTCCGGCTTATCCGGTTGGAGTTTCCCAAAACCCCGTCTTAGTACGCACTTTCAACACTAATGGAAACTCCTGTCCAAATTTCAGCCTTCTATCTATTACCGATTGCGCTCAGCGTTGATTGCCAATCAGTGAATCAGTCAGTCAGGACACACTTTTTTATATATAGAGTAGATCTCTAGTGATTTCTGTGACACCCCCCATAGAATAATTGTTTCATGTTATAAATGCCTTCACAAGTTACCTTCCGGTTTTATTAATGAAGCTATGCAGTTATTTAAACAGAATATTATCAGTAGCCGGTCAGGTCACCGCCAAATGCACATCAAACTAAACTTGCAAATATACTTATTTCCTAAGAAATTCAGTAGCACGACACAAAATCAAGATGGCTTTATGAATGGTGACTAAAGAAGAATTGTACATTAAAAAATAATAAAGGGACATACTTTTGTATAACAACAAGAAATGTAGCGTTGCAAACTGGGAGCGAAAAACATTTATGCACATATACCTATTTCACTGAGGTATTGCATGTTTCCTTAAGTTCAAATTTGTGGAAAACGAAAGGCAAAACTAACTTCGTCTGTGCTACGAACCCTATAAGCTATTTGAGTTGACCGTGAATGAATCATTTCAAACAGATCATATGGATCATGCCCATAATTTTGTCAGTTATGAGTAGAAGTTCATAGATATAACAAATCAGTAGCAAAGTCAAGGGGAACTTTGACTCAACTTATGCAGGGCTCTTATATGCCACTTCGGACAGGTACAGATTTTAATTAGCTATGTTTTAAACTACGGCTAAATGAATAACTAAGACAATAAAATGAGGTCATAATTTTTTTTTCAAATTTTCCCAAATTTTTAAATTTAAAAACACATACAAAAATTCCAAAAAATCTTATTTTTTCTTTAACCTTAAAAAACTCTCAAACTATTGTTTATCATTGCAAAGTATGTAGGACCAAACATTAGCTTTATTTATTATCTTTGAGGAACTGTAAGGCTTTTTGAAGTAATGGCACTGACCGCTTTTATTTCAGCTTGTTGTCATTTAGGGTCCCAAATCTGTCAGATAAAAATGATTGTATGTTGGGGGTCTAAGAGTTAGGTGTTAATATTCCTCATAGACTCACGGACACAGACAGAAACCTTTATAAAGTTGACCAAACCTGAAACCTGGAACCATTGCAAACCAACAAAATTTCTATTAGCATCATAAATATTTAATAACCAATTTCAAAATAAATTTTCATTACAATTCAACAATATCAACCACTTGGTGAGCATTTAAAAAAAAAAACCCCACATAAAAATTTAATAAAATTCTGTCATAAACTAAATCGGTTTTTCTGGCGGCTATAAACGCGCGCGCGTTTTTAACAGCTAACAAATCGCCAGCCCGCTAGCTAGCTCGCTCGCGCTTGCTTTTACCAGAATCCAATTCAGCCCACAGTTGTACAATTGTCATTGCTTAGGAGCCACCACCGCCGCCGCCCCCCTTGCTCCACCCAAGTAGTCTTAAGCGTTCAAATGTTTCTAAATCAAAATGTTTAACCCACGTCCCCTGCTTTAATGTTCTGATTGTTGTTTTAACCCCACCCCAAAACCCCCACCTCTCTCTTTCTCTCTCTCTCTATCTCGCTCTCTGTTAAGTATTTAAGTATTTTTGCGTATGTTCTTAACCCTGTCCTGTACCCTGTCTTGTGCTGTCTTTGTGCGTGTCCTTAACCCACCCACCTCCACCCACCTGTTTCGTTTCTTTGTATATTTGTAAAATCGTTAAAAACAAGCCAAATTATTGTATTCTATGTATTCTTCGTTTCTCTTTGTAAAATTCTTCTCTGGCTGTACCTGTACTCAAAAACAAATGCTCGAAAATCAAAAAAATCCCCCCAAACTAAAACCCCAGGATCGTGAATTTGTCGAATTGGAGATACCATTTAATGGCCAGCCAAAGCGACCGGGCTCGCCCTCGCCAATGGCCAGTCCCGCCCATTCGACAAATAGTGCTGCAGGTCTATTGCAATCCTGCTGCGGACGCTGCTGCTCCCAGCGCTATCAGGTAAGCACATTTTCACTGTATATATATGTATGTCTGTATAAGCCACAGCTCAGAAATTAACCCTTAAAAGTGCTAAGAATTATTATTCGAAGTGGAGATATAAATGTGAAAAAATAGAAGTGGAGAAGTTTTCCTAAAGTCTGATAGGCAAAATTTATTCATTTACTAGCAATTTTATTCTATATAAATCGTAATTTCTAGCAAAAATAACTATTATTAATTTACTATGATTAAATGTAAAAAAATTCCAAAACAATTTTTCGAAAAAAAGATTTTAAACTTAAGTTAAGTTCATTTTCTTCAGCCTATTTTGTTGTACTTTGGGCAAGTACAGTAGCTCAAGCTTTGCTGAAAAATGTAAAAATGTAAAATTGGCTCAAAGGAGGGCCAGGGCCCAGCTTCTCTAAGCATGAGCTGTGCATAATAATAATCCTGTTTAAGTAATCAGTTAAAATTTCAGAAAACATGCTATCGTCTATATAATTTCAATAAACGATGCTTATAGTTGACATTTCACAATTAAGTTTTATAAGTTCTAGTTCGAAAACTCGCCATTTTTTAAGGCTATTCAGTTGACGTAAAGGAATGTTTTGGCGATGTTCATCCGCAATACGTAAGAGCTTTAGAGCCTTTTCGGAACTGTGGCACCAGGAAACAGTCAAATCAGTGAACTTGTGAACAAATGACAAGGCCTCCTATATACACTTTTAGCCCCAATTTTCTACAATTTGAAAATATTTTGTTATTCGCCCCGAACACAATGAGTATTGTTCTTTGTTTAGAGAATTTACATTTCCAGTGGAATCACCAAATTGGAAAAAAACGTGACAGTGAAACTAGGGTATAAGTTTTTCGAGTAGCTTTGGCAATGCTGTTTCGCGATTTGACTCACTGGTCAACTTACTGTTTCCAATCTAATATAAATGTCTCGTTGTTAAAAGAATTAGGTCGAATAGAGAGGTCATCCCCGAAAAAATCGACTATGTTAAGGACCTTGAGATAACCTATTAAATGGAAGGAAAAACAAAAACTGTAAATCGTAGCCCTAACTCAAATAAGACTATTTTAGAAAATGGAGAAGAATATCTTTAAACCCAAGTCACGGGATTATTCAACTGCCCTTGAATTGTGCAACATGCAAAATCTAGTTAGGCCGCTATCAAAATTTTGCTAATGCATTTCGATAGGCTACCCACATAAATCCAAATAAAGTGTGCTGAAGATAAGACGGGGAGGCCCTTGAAACAGTACTGTACAATTTATAACTTGACTGTAGACATTAAGGAACAATAACTTTATTGACGACTTGGGTCTCATAGTAGTGTATCAACTTAGCTAACTTTTGTTTATGTAACAATCACACATGCACACACACAAACACAAACATGTATACATACAACACTTTCACATATATATCTAAATAAAGATTTGTTCTCTATTAAAAATTGCACAATAAACCTAAAATTTAGTAGATAAAAGGCCTCCACGAACATGCGAAGTAACGACATTTTGCATATTTTGCAGCTAAGAAATAATGTAACGCTTAACAGCACATTTGTGTGTACGTTTATACACACAAAATTTATCATGATTAATTCCCTTCAAAGTATGCAAACTTTATTTCCTTATAAAATGTTCCACTAGAACGCAAACATTGATAGCCAGTTATGGCAGCTGTAAACTCTGTACTGTACTGTAAATTCATCCAGATTGTCGGACCATTAATAGGTTTACAATATCATCTTGTCTTGAGCCATATTTAAAATAAATATAATTCAGAATCATTTCCTTATTAAAAGCATTGCATACTTAAAAGGGCATTAATCACAATAAATTTTCTGTCTATAAACGTAGTATATGTAAATAGGCTGTGGACCTCTTTGTACTTTGAAAAGTTGAACTAACTGTGACGCTACTCAATGTCACGTCGCGATTTTGGTATTTTCAAATCATCCGAGATCAACTGAAGTTAAATTTAAAAACAAAGAGAAGGGCCTAAGTATAATTACGGTTGCAAAAAACTGTTATTTGCTAGAACGATTAGTCGAAGTCCATAGTCAACTTTCATTTGACTACACAAGGCAACAAAATTAGACTTTTTTCAGTATATTGAAGGGTTGATGATTCTAGATGATTTTCGTAAGCTGAACACGAATCTGTTTTCAGAAATTGTCCATCACGTCGAGATTTTTAGTAAATTGAGCTTAAAGTTGCAATAAGAGCCTGTTTTGACTATTTTCAGACGCGTTTTCTAGGCAACCTATACTTCTGTTTTGACTTTTTTTTGATATTATCAGAAAGAACTACTCCTTAACTTTGAAATAAACTATCCCAAACATTTCTACGATTTTTTTTTAGTAAATTTTAGTAATTGTATCCGTTTTCACAAAAAATCGATTATATTGTTGCTGTCCCAAAGTATGCAATGGGTGTTGTTGACAATTATCATTGAAATTCTATAAAATTACTAGCCTTTTGTACTGATTTTGTAAGGCATAGTTTCTGGCTGTAGGCAATTTGCATATGTATTCAAAATGGAATACCTTCGCTAAAAATAATCGTACATTTCATTGGAATAGTTTATTTTAAAGTTAAGAAATAGTAACTTACCATAATATAGAAAAAGTCAAAACAAAAGTTTAGTTTGCCCACAAAACGCGTCTGAAAAGAGTCAAAACAGTCAAATTACTAAAAATCTCTACCTGATGGACCATTTCTGAAAACAGATTCGTGTTCAGCATACGAAAATCATCTAGAATTACCACCAACCCTTCAATATACTGGACCTTGTGGCCTAGTGCTATCATATCCAAACCGTTTTCATCTTTATTGGCAGCATGTAGAACAGTTGCGAATTTGTTTCAAAACCAAACTCTTCTGGTCGAGTAGAGTGACCCACCCCCACCTTGTTTAAAAATATCACAAACTTTAATTTTCGGCGTAACTTTTCAATTTTGGTCACACTTCTAGCGCAGACGAAAGAAAGCAGGAAGTAGAGTAAGACGACGCCTCCAAAAACTTTTCCCCTCCCATTCAATAAACTCTGCACCTTCAATACACTGAACATATTTTATATCATTACAAATCATCTTCTTTTTTCTTCTAGTTCCAATCCCGTGTGGGACATAGGGCATTAATCACTCCTATCTTCCAACTAACTCTGTTGTTGGCCGTCGCTTTAAGGTCTTCCCTATGCTTTCCACTTCACTACTGACAGTCCACCTTCAAGTTTCTTTGGGTGTGCCTATTGCTCGACCGACTCCGTTCAGCGGGTTCCATTCCATGGCAATATTGTTTTCAGTTTTTCGCAGTGTATGCCCAATCTAGCTCCATTTCATTCTGCGTATTATGGGTGTCAACACTCTCCATATCTGCTCTTCTTAGCAGCTCGAAGTTCCGTATTCTGTCAGGCCAGAAATCACAGAATATGCGAATTAATATGAATTCAAACTTACATAAAAAGATATGTTATGAGGATATCTACACAATCTAAAGACGGAAAATTTAGAAAAAAATAAATAATTAATTGTCACACCAGACTTATGTTCCACGTTGACGAAATATGCGACGAAGTAAGCGAAATTATCGTAGAGGCCCTAACAAATGACAAAGTAAATTTTAAGTTTATTTGAGATATTCTAGAAGTTGAGATTTTTGAAGATAAGAAATTGAAAAATTCTTACAAAACATATATTAAAGTTCCAATTAGTGTACAAAAACTTCTTCTTACGAACTTAGTACTTCAGATGTACTAACTCTGAATATAGCAGGCCATGACACGTTCGCTGACAAATTTGTTGTATTTTTTGACCCTTACAAATGAGCCGCCCTAATGTTAATATTAACGCTTGAGCCAAATTGAATCTCTCATTAAGTATTAAACAATTGATTAATTATTCCAGGTTATTATGGGGAAATTAATATAGACTTAACGAGGACTTCTCCCTCACACATTAAATATTTACAATGGCACTTTTAAGGGTTACGCGTGTAGATTGTGTTTGTATATTTGTATGAAAGCACAGGTGGGTTTTAAACATTGTGTTGTGTTATTTTCTATCTTTTGGCAATTACATTTTCAATCCTAAAGAAAATCTTTAACACAAATGCAGCCTAAAAGTGTGCTTTACATTTTCATTGAAAACAAATCGTAACTGGGAACAGCCTGTAAGCATGCTTCACTTTAATGCACGGACTGAAGCTTCATCTGTTGTCATTTTTCAAGCATACTTTTAGGCTGACTTTTCCATATCTTTTAAACTTGCAGCCCATTTCATTCAAAATTGAATACAAATAGTAAATGCATTTCCTTTTCTTTTTGCTCTCTCTCTCTCTCTTTCTATTTAGGCCTGTGGCAAGTACATGCCAGCTGCCAGCAATGCTCAAAATAGCCAAAACAATCAGCCCATGGATGGCACTTATCTGGTGGAGGCCTCATTCTGAGCCAGCAGCTGGATCATCAACAGCAGCAGCACACTTACGTTTACATTTAGGAGTCTAACTTGAAAAGTTTTTTAACCAAACAAAAAAATATAAAAGAATTGAATTTGTTGTAGACAAAATGTCGTGTGTAGCCGCCAAAAAAACAAATTCTCAACCCGAACAGTGTAATCTCTAAAATCTGATTTTTGAGTTCCATCAAACTATAAATATTTGCAAACGAGAATGTGTACGAAATAAACATCAAGAAACACATTAAAATAAGAAATAAACAAAATGCCGAACCCAGTTTCAGGCGGCAAAGTCGGATTTGATTAGCAAGGCCCTGTTAAAAAAAAATTTAAAAATAAATAATAATAAAAAAAATTATAATAAAATATGCAACACTATTTACTTTATATAGGTGACAAACAACAACAACAACAACAACAGATGAAACCAAAGCATTTTAGAGGAATTTACTATAATACAAAAAGAAACTCAAGCAAAAGTTGCTTAGGGTCCAACCAAAAAACAAAAACAAACAAAAAAAATAATAAATATAAAGAAGAAATTTTAACAAAGAAAATCATAAAAATAATCTAACAACTAATTAATTGAACAAAATTTATGTATTTTTTAAATGGTCCGTAGTTTAGTATATGTATGTCAACTTCAAAACTATTCAAATTCAGGATGAGTTCTCAGGAGGCAACACTGATTGTAATCGAAATTGGAACCATTAATGAACAAAATTTAGTATTTACTTATTTTTATGTTTTGAGAGAATTTCAAGCTGAATCATCCGGAACCCCTGAACCAAGTTAGCTCCAAGGACTAACGTCAAGCTTATTAACCAGAGACATTTCACACTGGGCCAGTTGGGCCTATAAAAATGTATTTGCACAATTGTTACTTGGCACATTTGATAGGCACCAAACTTGTAATAAATTGATCAATCCGACCAGGTCCACAAATTCCGCCCATATAAGGTTAAATTGACGTTGAATTAAGCTGTTATAATTTAAAATATAAAACTCAGCGAATTCATTGGCATATTCAATCAGCTCTCCATGTTTATTGAGATGATTTAAAAGTCGGCTTAAAATTTCACTGGCGTTTTGGATGATATCAATCAATTAATGTGTAATTCTTGCAGAAACAACGAGCATGAAGTTCAAAACAAAGGCTTTTTTTAGAACTTACTTTCTTAATACCCATTCTTACCACAAGCTGCTTAAAAACATACTAAAGCACACTGGGCCAGCCAAAAGTCCGACATTGTTGTTTTTGAAACTGGATAAAACGAATGTTGGAAATGATTTTGAATACATATAGCTATTTAATGGCAAACTTTGGAACTGAATTTGAATGGCAGCCTTAAAATTGATGCTTGAAATAGAAAATTAATAGTCGGAGTTCATAATACAAAAAATAGAAGGTAGTTCAATGCGTCGCTTGTCAAAAAAAAGTTTCATTGTAAAGTCACAGATTCAAAATTTTCTTATTTGTTCACTTTTTTTAAAATGTGTGCTGCGGCAATCAAAATAAATATGAATTCCAATTATTGCAACAATTAAATTAGAACTAAATAATTCAAATTCACTAAGAAAGACAGTCACAGACTCACAAAGTTATGCGCCTGCGAAATGATGCAAGTGTTTGCACTACCTTGTATTCATTATATCATGGTCGGAATTCGATTTTTTATTTTCGACTACGTAGAGGGTCTAGCTAAAATTAGGAATATGTATTCCGAGATTAAATAAGACTTAACTAAAACGTCCAGAAGATCTTAAAGTATTTAGAATACAACGAGAGCGTATGTTAAAGTCGGCCCTACCCGACTTCGATATATCCGTTACTCAGGGAAAGAAATGATCAATAGCCTTTCTGTGTTTCTGAGGCGGGAAAGCCGAGAAGTATGCAAACAAATTTTTAAGTAAGTTTCAAACGACATAGTCGGATTTGTAGGGGAACCGGCCCCCAATGCTATTAATTTTTTTAGTATGTAAAGTAATTTAGCGATTTTTTTTATACTTCTAGTACCAACCCTGAATTTTTAATAGCGATTTTTATCATTTCAATCACAAGCCTTCTTCTATCCAGTAAAGAAATCCATTTTTTTTTTTTTGGTCAAAGCTGGCATGCATACGGAGTGTATGAATAATTTTTAGAGTACGTATCTTAAACAGAAGTGGAAAAATCGCATGGACTGGACTATGTGTTGAAATATTGCCAAGTGAAGTCAACATATCTTGTAGTTCTAGTATATTTTACCTATCCAGTAAGTAAGCGAGATACCAGGCTTTCCGACAACCGGTCCCTACTTTTGGCAGGGTGTTGTCGACGTTGCCGGCAAGCTCCTGCAATGCTTTTGGGTGTCCTCCGTGTATGCTTTGCCGGCCATTGATTCGGTAGGAGAATTCATCCCCGTCGTGGTTGCAAGTTCATTCTACATCGCTGTCAGTGACTTCGAGTTGCTGCCCCCAAGTGTCTTAAGATACTTTAGTGATGCTTTGTACCCGGATAGCGTCATCTGTATCTTTTTTCTTCATCGGAACCGTGGCCAATGTACGCTCTATCTTCTTCGGTGACTCATCGTTGACAGGCAAGCACAAACTATTCTACTTTTATTGACTGGCCGTTGAATCGGATTTACCCATTTTCGACCACGGGTTCCACATTCACCCCATCTTGAAGATAAAGTGAACCGACACTGTCTACAACTTGATTAATATATAACGACAATGAAAAAATAAATTTAAAAAATATACATTTTATTGTTTAAATTAATTTTGATTAACTTCCACAACTTTTAAAATTCTAAAAAAACTACAGAAATTGTATTTTGGACTGACAATTGTACATGTAAAAAACGAATGTGGAACCTCAACTAGAAGTCTTAGTAAATGGTGTTTAAAATTTCCGCGGAATTTTGTAGATAACGGATTGCATTTAAAAGGTCTGCCAAATTATTCTGAGAAAGTTTATAGATGCCACCTTGGACCAAAAAAAATTGTGGATTTTTTTAATGGACAGATGGCCCGAAAAAGGCTTGTGATTGAAATGATAAAAATCGCTGTTAAGAATTCAGAGTTGGTACTAGAAGTATAATGTTCTTTAAAACTGCATACTTAAAAAATTAATAGCATGGGGGGCTGGTTCACCTTTGAGATCGATATCTTAAAAGTTGTAGAAATTATTCAACACTTTTTATTGTGGGGGCGGCAGTGGGCATGACAAAAAACTTTATCTGCCTGCAGACAATTAAAGTCTAGCTTTCAAATTTGGTCGCTCTGTCTCTTCTAGTCTCTGAGATCTTGGTGTTCATACAGACAGACGGACGGACGGACGGACTATATCGACTCGGCTGTTGATGCTGTTCAAGAATATATATACTTGATATGGTCGGAAATGTTTCCTTCTGCCTGTTAGTATACTCTTATTACTCTACGAGTAACAGGTATAAACACCCCAAAAAAAAACTTTGACGGAGCTTAGCACTTCATGAAAAAGTTGTAAATTTATTTTTTTTAAGTAAACTTTTCAGCACTCAATCTATGTAGGCTGTCTTTTATTCAATTAATACAGTGTACTTTACATTGAATTATTATCTGAGGCTGAAATTTCCATTTACTCATCATTAGATGAGTCTCTGGTCATCGACGCCACATGCGCCTATCGATATCGCTGCTGCGATACATTCTAATTAGTGCTTGTCTCAGTTGCTTCACGAGAGCAGACTGATCAACTGGTCAAGCTTTGAGCAATATCTTCTCTTGGTTGATGATTGTAGTGCTGGTTGCTGTGGCTGTGGCTTCTGATTGCCTTGATCATCCTTCAAGTGTATATTATAAATATTGACCAAAACTAAAAGTTTCCGGATAACATGGATTTAAGCCGCCAAAAAGTGAATGTCCCTGTACAGTTTTTAGAAAACTCTACTGATTCCCGAGGGTCTTTAGACCTTTTTCCGTGCACCTAGCTACAGAATATGCAGAAATTTTGTGTAAGCATTAATTACACTAGGCAAAAAGGTCCAGTATATTGAAGGGTTGGTGGTAATTTTAGATGATTTTAGTGTGCTGAACACGATTCTGTTTTCAGAAATGGTCCATCACGTCAAGATTTTTAGTAATTTGAGCTAATGTTGTAAAAAATGGCTTTTTTACCCTCTTTAGAAAACGAGAAAGCAAAGATAACTTCGTCTGTGCCGAAGTTTTAATACACTTGAAAAAGTTCGCTCCAAAGCTCGCTCATTGGAAAAAATCGTAGAAATGTTTGGGATAGTTTATTTTGAAGTTAAGAAATACTTATTTACGATAACATCAAAAAAAGTTTAAAAAAAGTATAGGTTCCTCAGAAAACGCGTCTAATAATGGTAAAAATATGCATTTTTTGCAACTTTAAGCTCAAATTACTAAAAAAAATTTCGACGTGATGGAACATTTCTGAAAACATATTCATGTTCAGCACACGAAAATCATTTAGAGTCCCCACCAAGCCTTCAGTTTACTGGAAAAAGTCTAATTTTGTTGCCTTGAGTTAGAGATTGTAAAAATTTCCGTTTAGTTAGTAGAGGTTTCACCATGCTTTAAAAGGCTTTTTAAGAAATACCTTTATCTGTACCTTTTCCTAGATACTCCATATACCTTTTACCTTACCTTAGGTATAGTTGTTTACATTAACCTTGCTTATTACCTAGGTAAGAAGTATTAGTACCTTCTCAATCATTCCAGGCTTACGGCATGTATTGAATTGAGCTATTCTGGTAAAACTCAACTTTAGATCACAGTCAATCCTTCACAAATGGTTCCAATTTCGTACACAACTTTGCTTACCACAAAGATAACCCCCTATCTTAGGTGAGCTCCACTATCTTACAATAATTGGCCTTTTCTCCTCCAAGTTTCGTCAGGTTTCAGTTTCTTCTCATCTGTTTTAATAAAACTAAAATCTCCCAAAATTGAAACGAATCAAAATCTATTGAATAAATCACAAATTAACTAAACTTTCTTCCAAGAATTAAGTTAGCTACAAAATAAAACTATTTAATTGTATTTAAATGTGTGTGTGTGTAGGCCAGGCTTTAAAAAAAAGAAAAGAAAACCAAAACAACAACCAACTCTTAGCAAATTCTAACAAAAACTCAAAGTATATTAATTAATTCTAAATTATAAATCAAACTAAACAAAAGTAAACATTTACAAATATGGAGCTTGTATGTATGTATTATAAATTAATTACAAAATTAATTTCATTTTCTGTTTCCTAAAAAAAATGTAAAATTAGTCGAAACTCTTGTAGCGATATTCTAAAAGAAATCTTAAAATTCTCTTTTGTTGTTATTATAATTTTTGGTTACTTTTAAATTTCTAGTGATAAAAAACAATACTCTGCCATGGGTCTCTGAGAAAAAGAAAGAAAAACTAAAATACAACAAAACAAAAAACGAAAACTTAATAATAAAATAAATAAAGAAATCTGTTTACTTCCACGAAAGTGTGTGAGAACGTATATGTGTATATATTTCCCCCCCTCAAATAGCCAACCGACCGACCAGCCAACCAATCGAATGTCCAAATGAACTAACGGAAATTCCCACCATACATCATCGGCTATATAAAAAAACTAGCCAGAGATCACAATGTAAGTATGAGTATATAAGACCTTAAGGTCGGGTTGTTTGTAGAGAGTTTGTATCTCTGACTACTAAAGTGCCAGGTTAGATTTTATGATATATGCAATGGGTATTACTTAGTATAGAATTGAACTGAACAGTTGTGAGTTGTAGTGAGCACTTAGACTTCTCTCTCTCTCTCTCCCTGTCGCTCCCTTATTTGCATGAGATTTCTTAGTCATTTTCAGGTATTGGCTTGACAACTGAATTAACTGAAACTATAAATGATTCCCACGTGCTTTCAGGCCAGACGTTAGCTAAATGAAATGGTTGTTAATCAAATATGATTCATATTTTGGCAGGAAACCCCGTTAATTCCCTTTAAAATGAGGAGCTAATTATGTTCTCATCTTTTTTTTAAGAAAAAATTACAAAACGAACACTTGATTAGCCTTGCCTTCCCTCGCCCATGCTGCGTGCATAATTTCCGACTATTTTGTCTGATCTCATTGAAGTCAAGGCAGCAAACCGGTGCTTAAGCCGATACGATTCATACGATTAAATCGTTAACATAAACAAATATCGTATTAGTTGATATTGCATATTAATTTTCCCATCACCTGTTCTCACTTTTGCAATTACACATACATACATATGTAGTATGCCTCAACCCTTCTCTTCACTAATGACTCTTTTTCAACTCATCTTACATATCGATTTCAATGAATCAGCTGCTCATTAGCAACGTCATTGAATGCGTTTTTTTTTGGTTTTTTTTTTCTTTGTGGTGAGTCTGCTCCATCCATCCGTCCATCCGCTCATATGAATAGAAAAACTGAAAAAGCCAAGCTCCACCAAGTAAAGGTCGTTGTTATAAATCAAGGCAACTAAAAACAACAAAAAAGAAACGACACAACTTAAATGCTAAACAACAAAAGTTTGCAAAAGCACTTGGCCATAAAAAAAAAACTACGAAATATTTTATTTTTTTATTTTTCACACGACTAACATGAAATGCTGAACAGACGCTAATATTAACTTCGGTAAGCTAGCTTTATGACGTTATTTATCACTCATACAGCTAGATAACCAAAGACAACATAGCACCCTGTATTTCGGGGAGTAAGTTAAGACACTCGCGCTTTATATTTCGATCTAAGAATTGATGGTTTATTGTGTCAAGGTCACTGAAGCAGCTGTTGGAAACGCCATCTTGTATAAAACTAAAAAAAAATAAAAAAATAAACATTATAGTAAGAAGATTTGATTAAGGTTATACAAAAAATAAAGACAATTCAAGGTAACCTATAAACTTTATTTTACTTTGCAGATCTCAAACATGATTGTGGATTTCAAGCTCATCTTGTTCATGAAATCAATCATATTTATAAGCCTATGTATGCTGATTTCGGTAATATTTTTATTTGTTTAATCACAGTTTACTTAGTTGTATGCCGCAGCACCTCTTAAAAGAACATTGGATTGAATGTCTGTTATTCTGCCAAGCTTATCAATCTCTACTGGGGTAAGCTCAGTTAAGAAAAAGCTAAAGAGCACCCTGTATTCATTGTGTATTAAGTAACCTATTATATAATCGTATTTCGGTTCCGGTTCTGGTACGTACCGAAACTTGCCTTTACGTTTAAAGTTCTGTTTTGATTCTAACATTATTTCGGCATTCAGTTCTGTATTGGTACCTGGATTTTGATTTCGGTTAAATATAGGGATAGAGCGTTCATTCGATTTCTTAGCGGAGCTTCATCCTATTTTGAAAGTCTTTATTAATTTATCTAAATATATTTCATCCCCTTCAAAGTAGTACCCTTCCACAGCAATACAGTTAAGCCAACAAATTTTCCAATTATCATAGCAATAGGCAAAGTCCTCCTTCAGAATTTGCGATATTGCTTTTATCGTCTCAATCGAGTCAAACCGGTGTACCCGGAGCGGTCTCTTGAGTTTGCTGAATAGCCAGAAATCACACAAAGTCAAATCAGGTAAATTAGCAGGCCATAAAAAATTCACATTCTCAAACATAAATGAATATTTTGATGTGTAATTTCGCACAGCTGTCACTAACAGTGCTAACAAGTTACAGAAAGATACAAATTATTGATTTAAATTAAAAATTCACCTTTCAATTTGTTCACAGTATTACATCTTTGAATTGTCGTCGTCTCCGCTTTCAGATGAAGTATTTTGTGTCAGAACTGCTTTCCGCATTAAGTTGCATTTGGATGAAATTTTTGAATGAAAATTTTGAACAAAAGACGTAACAAAAGCAAACGTTTTACTTTTTGCTGCTCTAAATTCCCAACGATTGGCTTACGTTTTGCCAATTTTTAACCTAATCTAGTCGATTTGCGGAATTCAGAAGAGCAATGAACTCGAGGCTTGGCTGTATCTGCTATAGTAGTTACAGCAAAACATTTCTGTTGTTAGATGCTCGCATGGCATTAAAATGAGCGTCTAGGAAAATCGCAAATAGGAATGCATTATTTTCAAAGAGCTTTGTCTTCGGTTTTCAAAATATTTTTCAACTAGATTCTATTTTTTTAAGTTTACAATTAAGGGAATTTGTAGTGAAGTTGTTGCACTTAGAACAGAAACTATACCGGCGCAATATTTATGTTCTTTTTGGTTCCAAAAATATCGATACTCGGATGCCGGTACACAAAATCTTAAAAATTTCTGTTCCCATTTCGGTGCTGGTGCTGAGTTTAAGAGTTAAAACAAAATACCTTCAGAAAATTTTTTTTTCCAATTTTGTTTTATTTGCTTAACGTTCAATTAAGGCCCTAATATTATCCTGTAAAACTTTCAAGCATATCCGACAATATGTTTTACAACAATAAACAAAAACAATTTTTTTTTCCGACCTTCGTATATGAAAAAATTTTTCTTCGACAATCGCTTTTGTAAAAATTCCATGCCTTGTTAGTTTTTTAAACAAAAAACTTCAGAACAAATTATAATAGGCTTCCTTAGCTCATAAATTTTTGTTGTAATGTATTTATACTTTTGTTGACAGCCTTTGTTTGTCGACTCTAAATAAATAAATAAATAATTTTCCAAAAAAGTTGATTTAGAAAAAAATTTTCGTAGATTTTTTTACCATGTCTTAGCTGAGCTAACACCCAAATTTATGTTTAAAATCTATTCAAAACAATTTTTATTTTAACGAAAACAGCTGTCGAATTTTAAATGCGTTTATCTCGAAATCACTTTTTCCAAAATGGTTGGAAAAAATATTAAGAGTACCTGTTGACCGATTTTCAATTATTTTTCAAATTACTCCTAATATACACCATTTTGGTCGGAACTAGGATTTTTGGGATCGGTCAAGAAATAACGGTGTTGGAACCTATAAAGCGGGAAAAAAGTCGATTTTCGCAACTTTGACTTTGAATCTCCATAACTCCGCTATTTATTGACCTAGTTCCGACCAGAATTTCTTTTGTTCTTAACAAAACCCCGTTTTCAGTTTTACATTTAGGTAATCCGTTCTCAAAAAATTTTTACAACCATGTTTTTATGTTGCCTATGTTTTAAATATTTGCCCAACTTTTAACTGATATACAACAACTGTAGCTAGAACAACAACAACAAAAATGTCTAAACTTAATTTAATCGATTAGCTATCGAATATAAAAAACCGCTTCTTAATATTTATTAAGAAGATTTTTGTAAACCTTTAAACAATGACACCTTAAGATGTACAGTACCCTTAATCGTCTATTTTCGGTATACGGTTCCGGTTCTGGTTCGGGTTTGATTTCCTGCTATATACACATTTAAGCTAATCTTACTAATTGCTTAAAATTTGTAGTTCTTAAGCCACATTTACAAATTTCCTTTATTAAAATTCTGAAAGCAAACTGTATAAAATTATTTGGACTTTTTTCTATACCTAATTAGTTTGTCTATCAGTTTCTCTATTTTAACCACACACATACCCTGTTCATACAAAAAACAAATATCTTAATAAATGCCCTTCAAAGTATGCTAACTTTATTTCTGAAACATTTATAGAATTGAACTGGATAATAGATTGTCTAATATCGTAGCGTCATAAATATTGCACACTTTACATTCACTTCGTTTGTAGGAGCAGTTAAAGGAAGTCAAATAAAATTTTTCTCAATTTTAAATATTCATTTTCATAGCATACTTTGAAGAGCATTTATCATGATATTTATTTGTGTATAAACAGGGTATGTATTAAGAACATTTGGATACAACTAAGGCTGATTTATAAGTCCCAGTTCCAATACAGGTTAACCAAAACCACGCTGTATTTAAAAGAAATGAAATTAGCTTTAATACTTTGAACTAAAAACTATTTTCTTCACAATACTTCATATGCACAGCTTTGAAACAATGTCTTATTTACACTATTGTGACAAAAACAATATTTATATCACCCTGTAAGTTGAAACTATTTGCATTTTAGAATTAGATTTCCACAACAATTAACACTTTAATTGCACATTTAAAGCTAAAGAAGTAAAACTCATATCTCAAGCTTTATTTTTATATGGTTGTCATATTTGACTTTCTTTAGCCTAAATTTGGATATTGCATTTGCTTAATGTTGTAGCTGGCCTTTTGGTGTTTATTTTTAACCGTTTGCCAACAACTCCCATGGACATTCACTCAATTTTGCGTCCCACACATTCAGACAGTTGTCTGTCGTCATCGTTTCGGTTGTTGTTTTGTTTCATTTTTTATTTTTTCGCGCAGGCGTCGCTGCATTGAGAAATAATCCCAATGTGGAATTTTTATGCACTTTTGCATCTCGCGAGTGCACCTAGAAGAGGGTCAAAGTTGGACGAGCGCGCGTTCGTCCAGAACTTTTTGTTTTTTGATTTTTATTCCCATAAATATGCACGCTACGACGATCAACAATTATGCCCAGCGCGCAAAACGAACTTCGGGCAATGTCTTGAGAAGTTTTTTAGTCGCAATCGTCTTCTTATTCTTATTGTTTCGGTTGGTCAAGTGACTGTAACTGGAACGACAAACGACGACGACAGAGTGGACGAGGACAGGGACTGAGTCTGAGACTGGGTGGTTGGTTGGCTGCATTGGCATTATAGCGCCGCGTCTCAACTAAGTGAGTAAGTGAATGGCTCACTGACTAGCCCATGTCTACGGCCCGCCTAGACGAAACAGCGTTCCGTAACGTAAGTTCCCACAATTATGCGACTCGCTCCACTCCACTCCACACAAGTCCGCGCACACACAAAACCACTCCACACTCTAACTCTGCACTCATTGTAATAATCGTTGAAACATAAAGCGGCGGAAAATGTTGAAAAGCCAAAATGGACAAAAAAAAATGTACGAATTTTCTGAATGTCTTACTTAACTTTAGTTTAGTTTTTGTGTTTTTATTTGGTACAATAAAAAAAAATGTTGCAGTGGGCATGCAGCTGGTTGGAGCTAAGAAAAGCTTTGATATGTGAAAACATTTAATTTTGCTTAATTTAATTTATTTTTAGACCTTTTGGAACTTATATTTCTTTGAAGAATTTGAAAAAAATTTACTATAATTTTACCAAATTTTCGACATATTTTTCAAATTTAAAATTCTTTTAGAAAATACTAGAAAATTGTATGCATACTTTGCTTTCATCTGCTCCACTAAAGCCTAGTTCTCCGTAACACAAAAATCAAATCTTGTTTCAAGACTTCTTATAAATACCCTTCAGTTCTACGCCCCAGTGCTGATTCAGGCCTGACAACTAGGAATTGCTCCAATTCATGAGTAATTTCAGTACTGTTTTCAGTACTACCCATGAAACTAGCCCATGAGATCAGTACTGACCTAAAGAAGACCTAAAAGAAGAAAAGGTCTTGACAGGGCGTCTGTGTGAAATTCATGACTGAAATGCATGTAAAGGCAGCCATGATTTCAGTACGAGCCCTTCCAAATCAGTTCTGATTCAGCTCTGATTTAGTACTGAGTCGTACGGAAGGGTAGAAACACCTTGGCTTTGCATAGATGCTTATGAGCAGGTCGAAAGTTGTTAATATACTCTATAAAGGTACACAGAGTATATTAAGTTTGTGCAAAAGTATGTAACATGGGGAAGGAATCAGGAATCCGACCCTATCAAGTATATATATATTCTTGATCAGCATCAACAGCCGAGTCAATATAGCCATGTCAGTCTGTTCGTCTGTCCGTCCGTATGAACGAAAAGATCTCAGAGAATGTCAAAGATAGAGGTTTGACATGTATGGGACATATATTTCCTATACTTGCAGGCAGATCAAGTGCCACGCCCACGCAATCTAGAGATATTGAGTAATCAAGATTAATTATCGATTTGCCGTGGAAAAAATTAAGATCGGATGAACTATTCTCAAGTTATGACCAAAAGAAAGTTCGCTGCCGAAGGGTTTGAAGTAGTCGCGTCATCTGTTGGTCAGTTTTGAAAATCTCTCATTGTTCAAAGCAAGTAGTGGCGCCATCTATTGTTCAGCAGTGCTGCTTTCAGCTGCTACTCCAGGCTACTCTGTACAGTCGAGCTTGACCGACTTTCTTACTTGTATTTATATGAAGTATTGTAAAAAAAACTGTTTTTTTGTCAAACTGAGTACTAAGGGTAACAAAAATGATTCATGCCATCAATATTCATATCAAAAACCCTAGAGAAATTGATCCTCTTTGAAGTCGAACATTAGCTAAATACTCGCAATCGAGGTTAAAAACTTGTCTTAACCTTGCGGAGTAGAAGCGAGCATCGAATAAATCTTACTTTTCGAACCATCGTCAATGAGCAAGAGAGCAGGGGCGGCAACTAAGGGGGCACTTTTTGGCCCCCGTAAAATTTTGCATTTGCATTATCTTAATGTGATTTTGCAACAACCTTTGCATTAGATGTGATTAAAAAAATGTTGTTTGCCCCCCAATATTTTTGGAACTTGCCGCTTCTGCAAGGGACCATTGGTTATCGCTCGTTTCCGTTCGTTTTGGATTAGGTTTTAACTTCTATCTAGTTTTCGAGAATATCTCTTAAGCGATACCGTTCACAAAGTTTTTGTTGTTCTTTGGAAATACCTATATCTTAAGCTAGATCCTAGATTATCATGGATTTTTATCATAATGCAGTAGGTTTTATTTTCATTTATTATAATCCATGTCCTTTAGGTAAAGCCAGCTTTATATATCTAATCCCTTTGCTAAGCCTTCATCTACTATGAAAATTCTTAGAAGGTCGCTCACCAGGATTTGCGTTTGCAAATATTTCAAGTGCTAAATACTAGATTCTGCGTGTTATTAAAATTTAATTTTATGATTTTATAAAGTGACTTTTCTAAATGCCTAATCACACTACATTTATACCAAGTGTAAGCTTGTAGGTTATAAAACTTCAAATTTATATACAATACAGGGTGCACTTTTAAGATAAATCATTATAATATCAAACATGCGAAGGAATAGGAAGATCAAAACTCAAGTAATACGTTGTAAAAGTAAAATGAATCAAATCTACATTACATACAGGGTGCATTGCTAGTTATCAAACTGCAAATTTATATACAATACAGGGTTCAAAACACAAGAAATACCTTTTAAAAGTAAAATGAATGAAATCTACATTACATACAAGTTGTTTAGCAGTGCCTACAAGCTGTGTTGTGTTATCAAGCTGTAAATAAGCTAGTCAGACCATCAAAATCTTAAAAAAAAGGCTTTTGCACACAATGTGTGATAAATGTTTCATAATTATCTTAATTAGGAAGCTTATCAGTCCCCAATATCACTAAAATGGCTCAACTTTGAAATGATTTCACAAATATTTCTTCTATTTATGAAAAATCTGAGAAATCTACTTAGTATACAGGGTGCTTTTCAGTGTCTTTTATCACTAATTCGACTCTTGTGTCAAAAAAATTAATCTAAACATGCAACTCTAAATTATACAGGGTGCTTATAAATTCTCTCATCAATGTCAGTTGCGGTTTATCATTTAAAAATCAATCTGTAATCGTAAATTAAACCTGATTTAAGATTCTCTTCATATATCACGCCTTTTTTTGTTTGACATTAACCGCAAGTAAAGTAAACGTTTCCAAGTATAAATCACACATCACGTTGATGGCATTTTTGAGAGTATGTCCGCAGACTGAAATCACCATATTCATATATGTAAAAGATGCCGCCGACACTGTTTAGAACGGCCCAAAAACTACCCTAGGTTTGTCTGTTTGTCTCCATCATTACCAAATCGATTTCGAAAGCCACTCCCCACTTACCCCCCCTTTGAAACACGTTTATGTCTGTGCATATGAGATGAGCTGAGAGATATTGAAAATTCTGGAAGCGTGAGCCGGATGTATAAGTTAAGCCGTTCACGATATTCTTGTATACGTACCTCGCCGAGAGAGTTAGGTATTTTAATCAAGATAACTGGAGCCGTTAGGTTTGATCAAGTCGATGGGGCTTATTGCTACACATTTTATAGCAAGGGGGGTTTCGCACTGTTGTTTGTTTTTCACACACTTCTCGTTACAAATTTGTTGAAAATTTCGAGTTAAACACAGACAGACTTGGTCCTCTACCAATCCTCTCCCAATCAAGTTGCTACAACAAATTTGTAAATTTTTTGGTTTCCATTTGCACACACCTTCAACGCCGCCAAACGCTTCTAAACTAAATTCAGTTTTGGTAAAAATGCGACAAACGAGCTCCAGATCAGCTTCTTGAGACGTACGACGTCGTCGGCGGCAGCAGCGACGTCACCTGGTATATAAGACCTGTCGCTGGCTTTACCTATATGCGTCTGTATGTACGCCGCTTTTGCGTTGGTGTACCGATCAACGCTCGCTTAGGTACACGAAGCCTCCAACGAGCGGCAAACGAAGCGAGTTGTTACCTGATTTTCGGGTTTTTGTTCAGATTTCCCGCCAAATGAGAGGCACAGGTAAAGGCAAGAGACAAGTACAATAGCGAGTCGGTGTATGTGAGTGTGTGTGTGTGTGTGTATGTACATAGACTTGGTTCAAAGACGTTGGCATTGCCTAATGACTGTCTATATGTGTGCCTTCACCATAGAGCTCTATTGATTTTTCAATTTCAACAATGCGGGTGAGAAATGTTCGAAATTATATTTTATGCCAGCTGAAATTATCAAAAGTTAACATTATGGTGGGTATACAGGGTGCCCGTTCTTCTGAACCAACTCTTGTGGCATTTGTAGATCATATCTGCCAACGAGTAATTTTCTATTTTATTAAATGTCACCCTGTATGACGTGACATAACCGAAAAAACCAGTTAACCACATAAGCAACAAATTTTTGCCTGACTTTTGCCAAAATAAAAGACCGCAAAAAATCAAGCGAAACTTGATCAAGAGTTAAGAGGTTGGAGCAACCAAACCAAGCCGGGTGTCTGACTTAGGCGGGCCTCAAAGTACGCTATAATCAAAAGAGGGAGAATGGATGGCTTATTGAGGGGAGTGTGAAAAGTCACAGCTGATGAATTAAATTAAACAAAGTAAAATAATGGAGTGAAGGTATATGGGGATATCCAATCCAATAGACAGTGTTGTAGTGAACAAGCGTGGCAGTTGGGTGGACTGATCATTCTTGAGAAAATCAAATGTCTCTCGTGACAACACAGATAAGTCTAATTTTAGAAGGGGGAATTAAACTTGAATTATTTCAAGTGCTGCTAGATTCAGTTGCAAATATCCTTATGCCTTCTTATTAATCGTTATTTATTTTTAAACTCCTTTTAAAACGGTTCGATAATACTTTATTATATATATTAAATAACTATTTCAACAATTTCAAACATTTCAACAAACACTCTTAAACAGAGGTAAGAAATCATCTTAATCAAAAACATAAACATATTAGAGGTATTCCTGCAAGTGACTTGCATTCTGATTCAGATTTTAATTTCGGTTGTTTCTGTTTTCGATTTCAATTAAATCATGTGAAATTGGAATTGTGAAATGTTTCCGCTTCCAAAAACTGACTGAGTGTTTCGGCTTTTAGCTTTAAACCTCCCTTTATTTTCGTTCGACCGTCTTGTGGACAAAACTCTTATGCCGATTTCTTTCATCGTTTCTATGAAATAACAACTCTTGCCAAAGCTCAAAGTTGTTGCTGCATATTACAGAATGCTACAATAATTAGCTACAAGCTTTCAGCAAGACCCCAAAAAAGTTCTATAACTTTATTAAATCCAAACGCAAATCTTCTCAGTTTTCTCCATCGTTTTCGCTCGATAATACGACTGCTAATAATGATGCTGACAATTTGTTGGCAACATTTTTCCAGCATTGCTATTCGGTATCATCGACTCGTTTTGGTACCTTAAACCCGTATCCCTATTATTATTACCCACTCTAGCACAATTTATCCACCTGTTTCGGATATTCGTTCAATTAAAGCATCATTTACTCCTCGACCTGATAATGTACCAAGCTGTGTGCTTAAAAATTGTGCTAGTTCTTTATGCTTTCCGCTTTTAAAGCTGATTAACTTATCTCTTGAGTTAGGTGAGTTTCCCAACGATTGGAAAGAATCTTTTGTCATTCCTTTTCATAAAAAGCATATAAATCGACAGTCACAAATAACAGGTGTATCTCAAAACTATCTGACATTACTAAACTTTTTGAAATGCTTATAACTTCTCAAATACAGTACTTCTGTCGCTCAATTATTTCACAATCTCAGCACGACTTGATGAAATAGCGTTCTGTTTCTACAAACCTGCTTGAGTTTACTTCAATTGTAAATCGGAGTTTTATTAATAAACCGCAGACAGATGTCATTTATACAGATTTTAACAAGGCTTTTGACTCAGTCAATCATGATCTCCTCCTTCACAAATTGTATCTGCATGGATTTCCTCTGAACCTTCTTAACTGGATAATGGCTTATTTTGCCGTTCCCAACGTGTCCATGTGTCATGCTTTGATGAACGCTGATTACCTAAAACTCTGCTTGTCCTATAAGGACCCGATGTATCCTGTACTTCTTCAATTTGACTTCAATTCTCTGCATACATGGTGTTCGTTTAATTACCTCCCACTAAACGCTGAAAAGTGTAAATGTTTGACTTTTCATCGCACACAGCCGTATTTATACGATTGATGACAAACGTCTTGAACGTATTTACGAGGTTGATGATTTGGGCATACGCTTTGTCCCCAAGCTAAGCTTTAATAATCATATTTCAGTCATCTCTAATAAAGCTATGGATGTTCTTGGGTTTATCAAAAGATGGTCTCGCTAGTTCGCCAATACTTGAATATGGGTTGTGTGTTTGGTCACCTCATTACTAAAAAGTATCAGGGCCAACTTGAATCGGTTCAAAAACAGTTTTTAATTTTTGTTCTCCCTGGGCTCACCAACCATCTTTCACCTTACGAGCATCGACTAATCTTAATCGATCTTCCAACTCTTACGAACCGCCGGACGTGCCATTGTGTGCTTTTCATAGCAGTTGATATTGATTCTTGTGCTCTGTTAAGCCAAATAAATCTTGCTGTTCCTCTGCGTCTTACCAGAAATTTCTCTCCGATCTATCTACAGCCTTGCCTAACAAATTATGTCAAATATGAACCTTTCCGAAACTTGCTCTCGCTTCTTTGTTAGATCTAAGAAATAATTTACTGTCTTTTTTTTAATCGTCCCCTGCAATGTTGACAGAACTTTGTCAAACTTAAATAAATAAATAATCAATTCCAAACAATCTTCCAAATCTTCCAAATATCTTCAAAATCAACAAAAAAAAAAAAACATATTCATCCATTGGCTTGTTGGAAAACATTGATTTTTTGACATTTTTGTAATTTAGAGTATGAAGCACGGACCGAAACTAATAGTTATTTTATGATAAAAATAACGAAAAAACAGTTAATTTACAATTTTTATATAAAAATGAGCAATAATAATTTTTTAATATCAATTTATTTAAAAGTTCCAACTTAATTGATGTGAACAATTTTTATTTTAAAAATTAAAATAACAACTACTTTAAAATATCCCTTGTGCGGAACATCGTATTATCAACATATGGACCCAGAGATCAAAAGATACATTCAAACTTTTGTCATACCATTCCGACAAAAATGGTTCATTTTTCTGAAAGGCTTAAATGATTCATGGTTGAAGTTTTGTTGTACAGCAATTTCTCTGGTCCATATGGAATATGGGCAGAAGAGCAGTCATATACAGCGATTGTAAGTAATATTGATTCCCTCCCAAAACATGGAGATATGTTCCCCCTATTCCGAGAGCCTCTCTCACAATGTGAGGAACCGTTTATAATCTGATCCCAAATTAATAAAAACGAGAAGGCCAAGCTAACTTCGTCTGTGCCGAAGTTTTTATACCCTTGCAAACGCTGTTTTTGAAATGACAGAGTTTAAGAACGCTTAGATAAAAATCAAAAACTTTTGTAACTAAAATCCATTTTCCGTCAGATGAACATCTGATTTCGACCAAATTTCGCAAATCTTTTTGAAAACATATCAAATTAACAATCACCGACCTTAAGAACGATTTACTTGAAAACAAAAAAAAATTTTTTCACTAAGACCCATTTTCCGACCGATCGGTCCTATGGCAGCCATAAGATATAGTCATCCGATTTTGACCAAAGTTTGCAAATCTGTTTGAAAGCATATAATATTAATAATGACCGTGTTTGGGAACGCTAACATTAAGAACAAAAAAGTGTTTCTCACTAAGACCCATTTTTTGACTGATGGTTCCTATGGCAGCTATAAGATATGGTTATCCGATCCGGTCGGTTCCGACATATAAGCAGCGTGCAGTAAAAAGAAGACTCTGTGCAAAATTTCAGCTCGATAGCTTTAAAACTGAGAGACTAGTTTGCGTAGAAACAGACGGACAGACAGACAGACAGACGGACAGACAGACAGACGGACAGACGGACGGACAAAGCTCAATGAACTCAGCTCGTCGCCCTGATCAAGAATATATATAGTTTATGGGGTCGGAAATGAATATTTCTATGCGTTGCAAACTTCTGGGCAAAATTATAATACCCTTTGCAAGGGTATAAAAACATTTTTTCAGTTGAGTATAAAATTATTTTGAAAACTGAAGTACGCCATAACATTCGACTCAAATCAAGTATTTGCGAGCTCAAAAATTCTTCTTAAAGTGAGAATATGATACTACACTGTATCATACACATATCAGCTTAATACAACTCAACTATAAGCACCACATGGGAACGTCAAACACGCAGTGCACTTTATGCAAGCTTGGAGCTGTCGAAGATGTGCTACACTTTATTGCCATGTGCCCAATCGTCAGCGAAATTAGAAATATGCACCTCAAGCAACGCTTCCTGAATATTGAAGAAGTCGACTAATGGTTAAATGGAAAAGACTAGAAGACTTTGCCATGCTCTCAAATACAGAGGCCAAATATTAGCAGAATATTTCTTAATGAAAGAAAATATAAACATACAAAATTTCACGTACTCATAAATAATATCTTAAATATCTCTAAATAACAACATTCTGGCTGACGGCTATATCCATTGCCACACACATATAAATTAACTACACTATTTATTAAAAATACCTTGTAAAACCTACCTACCTACCTCCCTACCTGATACTACACTGTTTTGCTCATCTTAAGTAGAATTTTCTCGATTTTTTTTTCCTATTGCGTGGCGTTCAGAATACATTTTTGGTGATGTTATAAACATTTTACAGCAAATTTTTTTGGATATGTTTAATTTCCGGAACTCTGTCTGCTTTCCCAACCAATCAGTTTCAGATAACCAGATGGCAAAAGAAGGGTAAAATTTTCAAGTAGTAAATAATTTCGCTAACCTTTGTAAGAACAATTCTTAAAAGGATTAAAAAGACGGCAATAAATTTAGCAACCGAATAAATCACAAACTATATGAGCTCTATGGGGACAGTAGTCTATTCAAGCGCGTTAATAGGACATGATACCCTGAATGGTTCAACCCTCGGCACACTTAGGTAGTAAGTTTTGGCCATTGTGATGAAGCGCGCGGTACCTTTCCCTTGAATGTTAAAGATTAGAGGTGATTTTATTTGATTAAGGTAGTGTGTTTGAAATACTTTCAGCATAAGGAATCATCTTAGGTGCTTTCCAAGATAAACATTTTGTAAGATAATTCCAACAAACCTTTTGGATAATTTAATATAATTCAAAATTATTTTTTTCCTACAAACATAAATTGATAAACTGACCTAAAACCTAAACCCAAATGCTGTTCGCCATCAACTGTAGCGCAATGACCACGCAACACTCAGAGGCAAAAAAAAAAATCGACAAAGAAAAAGCAAAGCAAGAAAAAAAATCACTTTTATGGCAAAGATCAAACTGGCAGAAAAAAAAAACCCACTGCAGCAGCAACAACAACAACGAGAAATACGTTACCAAGGTAGGCCGAGGTAGACGAAGACGACGCTGCGCATGCGTGGCAACAACAGCAATGAGCAAACAGCGAAAGAGCCAAAGAAATGGCCGTTAAAGTTACCAGGCAAATGGCAAAAAGCAGAGGCGTAGCCCCCTCTGACTACGTGAGATGTTCTGTTGGCACGTTTTTTTTTGTTTTTTTGTTTTTTTTTGCTTTGGCGTGGTCGCCGCCCGTTTGCCATCATAAAAGAAGTCAATTGAATTTAAATTTAAAGTACATAATGGCCAAGTGGAGGAGTGCAGGAGCAGTAGTCGAGGGAAGGGAGTAGGCAACTTTGCTGCCGCCTTTCGAATTTCACAAAAGTCGTCGTCGTCGTTGTTGTTGGCTGTGTGGGATTGGGGTTTTTTTTTATACATATATATAAAAAATGTTTATGTACCCGCTCCAGGCACGCAAGGCTTCGGTGTGTGGCTGTGTGTGTGCGTGTGTGTGTGTGCATTGCTCTTTTTTCTGATTTAAACGTGCTTAAATTTAAAGATCAAATTGCCCCAGCTTGATTTTCGGCCCAAGAATGTTAAATTGTACAAGAAATTTAAACACAAATCTCCCATCATAGCCCCAGACATGACTCATGACTATTCATTGTTGGCGGATATGGTTAGCAATTTGTTTAGAAAGCCTCTCCAGAGGCTGACACATTAAGCCCGCCCACCTTCAATCGTTTCGTTGGAAAAATGTGATTAAGCGATTAAGTCGGGTTTTGTGGTTGAGTCAAAACGAAAGACTTAGGCAACGAACTTGAGTTTAACCTATTGACATTCTTACCATTCCCTCTCTTCTCTCTACATTTCTGTAAAAATTTGCATTGTTTGGCCAACGTTGCGACCTCCAAGCAAAAAATAAATGAATGAGGTTTTTCTCTCCTCTTTCGCTGGGAATGTTTAAAGAAAATATTAGACGATTTTGTTTGTCAACGTCTTTTGTGGGTTTTTGGGCAGACGGGAATAACTTGCCGTTCAGGGAGAGCTTTTTTGGAATGGAGTTTGATGCGAGGCTCTTTGACACTTTTTGTAGATAATATGGAATTTAATGGAGATTTTGCTTTGAGACTTAGGAACGAGGAGTAGGAGAAGTGGAAAGGATTATAGAAGTTATTAGTCGGTCCAACATATTCGGTGAGAGCAGCTCGGCATGGCCCTCGTAGCCGATTGTGGTGCAGCGGGTAGTGCATGTGTTTACAATGAGAGAGGACCTGCGTTCGACTCCAAAAACGTTTACACAACTGGTCACCTTTGCCAGATATTGGCGTCAGCTGCGAAGTAAGTTTCTCAAACATTGAGAAAAGAGTTTCAAATTATTTCGTTTAACTGCATAAATGGAATCCTGTTTTAAATAGTCAAATGTTAAAATATTTTCAATTGGGAAAATTCCTTGTACAACAATCAGAGAAAAAACAAGCCGATTGTGCTTGATATCAAGCAGTTTTCATGTCAAAAGTACGGTAAGACAGAATAGGATTTAGATAGAACATTCTGATGTGGGAGAGGGGAGGAGAGCAGACACGACCGACCAACGCGACACCTCCACCTACTTTTTTCTAAGATATAATTCATTTTAAGATACCATTAAATATTTGTATACCCTTGTAGAGGGTTTATTAAAATTGTCCCAGATGTTTGTAACGCATTGAACGAATCATCTCCGACCACTTATAGTATATATGATACGTTGATATGAGTTGTCCGTCTGTCTGTCTGTTTCTATTCGATTTCCTTTGTCAGTTTAAAAGCTAACCTTAACCAAACTTTGCGCAAAATTTTTTGGTGCAAAGACGCTGGGCATTTGTCGAAACCGGCCGGATCTGGATGACTTTAGCATATAGCTGCCATAGGAACCATCGGTCAAAAAACTTGTTTTAGTAAGGAAAACTTTTTTGTCTTCAACGCAAACGCCCCCAAACATCTTATTAATAAGATTTCTATGCTTTCACATAATTCCACCAAGTCTGATAAAAATCGGGCAACTAAATAGTATATCTGCCACACAAAAGTTAGTTCAGAAAAAAGTCTTAGACGAAACAACTTTTTTGTTTTCAATGATATCACTCCCAAACTTGTTACTGCTCAATATTATGCTACCACAGAATTCTTCTGAGTTTGATCCAAGTCGGATGACTATAGAATATAGCGGCCATAGGAACGTTCAGTCGAAAAAGTAGTTCTAACGAGAAAAAAAACTTTTTTTGATTGTCAATGGTAGCGTCTTTTTACTTTCCAGTTATGAATATTATCGGTTTCCACACAATTTTTGGGAGTTTGGTCAAAATCTGACTATCACAAACACAACAAAATGTAACAAATTAGTTGCTAGTGCAAACAAATAAAACGGTGCTTTCTTTTATAGTGGTTGGCGAAGACGAAGTAATGTTAACTCTCCTTCTTAGTAATTAAAATACTTGTCTTTTTTGGGTTAAGACCAGAGTTCTCCAGCCATGGCCCCTGGAGGCCGAACACACTCGGCAATTCACAACGAATGCTTGTCGGAGTCATGCTTCACTGTGTGTTATAGCCTATTTCCACCAAAGAAATGAAGCTTCATTTCTTGAAATGAGAAGAAATGAGGAAAATTATATCATTTCTTCCATACAAATTATTGTTGCATTTTGCCCTTCATTTCTCAAAAGTTATGGAAGGAATTTGGTATTTTTTAAAAAAGTACTCGCTACTCTCTGGAAATAGAAAGTGTCTTCACCAATAAACTGTTGATTTGAATTTAAAAACTAGGCGCAATTTTGTTTAAAATATAAACTAGTCAAAAAAGGTTGTGTATTTAGCTATCTGCTGATAATTCAGCATTGCAAAAAGTCCACGTGAGTTTGAAAGTGGCGCCTGTTGTTTAAATCAAACCATTCAGCTGTTTTTGCCAACGTGGCATTGCGAATGTGAAAAAGATGACGATTTGTCAATGGAAACAGCTGAACTGAAAATGATAAGAAATGAAGCCAGTGGAAATAGGCTATTAGAGAGAGAGTCACATTATCGTGCTCTGTTCTTGGGGTCTCTCTCTTAGCGTATTATAAATAGGAGATGTCTTATATGGTTTTCACACTGAGCACATCTTTGGGGAACGAATGGGATTTTTGAAAGATGTGAAACACCGATTCACACTGGCAACATCCAACATCCACCATCCATTGGCAATCAGCAGATGCATGTGCAAAGGTGTACAAATTGTAAAAAAAACATGGAACAACAACATCGGGACAATACTTCTGCAGATTTTAGCCAGTCAGCAGAACAGATCAGATGTGCTATAGCAAACTATTGTGTGAACGGAAGCCAATAAAAACATTAACTTAACATTTTATGTTATTCTTTTAATCTATTTTTGGCAAAATATCTTACATAAAACCATTCTACTCCCTTGACTCCCGTAAGAACTGCAGCAATGCCGACTAGAATGTGGCTTGGCTATTCGCTATTTGCTGTAGGATCTCGTTTTGAGATTTTTGATGCTCCTCCTGCGATTTTTGTTGCTGCTTTTGCACCTCAAGCCTCTCACGAGCTATTTCCATAAGCTCGGTTTGGGAATTAGCTTTATTTTGCTTTGCTGGGGGAGCACTGGTGGGTATCATTGAGTTGGAACGGCAGCTAGCCATATCAGGGTCTATCACGATTACATCTGCGAAGTATTCTTCCACATCTGCAACCAACGCATTATATTAATATTGTGGAGAGAATCAAAATATTTGATGAAACTTACTCTCATTATCCAAAGGGTTTTCTTTAACAAGTGAATATTTGCAAATTATTCGTAGTCAAGTAAAATACTTAGTTGTACTTTTTGGTCAAGTTGTCAACCTTCGTTCGAACATTCAACCACGAAATGTCCATCCCGCCGTTCTTCATGGACTGGGCCATCTCCACGTAGACATGGGTGTTCTTCTGGGCCCCTCGCAAGTCCGCAATATTTTCCTGCCACAGGTCTTCATCGCCTCAGACCACTTCACTCTGCTGGTGGTTGATTTTTTACCGGCTTCAAGAAATAAAAATTTTAAAATAATACATATATAAACAAATAGATTCCGAAATTTTTCTACTTCTTTTATCTTGCCAATCATTGTTTACATATTCGAGGTGAATACCAATTTTTGCACAGTGAATGACAATTTTTTAGTGTTGCATCTGAAATTTATCGGCTGAAAACGTAATCGAACATTGTGAGATAGGAACATCCACCGTGGATGTTGAAATGGATGAGAAAATTTCGGCACGGCAAAACCTTACGGCACATTCAGCCAATGGATGTTGGATGTAGCCCAATGTGAATAGGCTATTATAGGCTTTTATAGCGAATATATTTTTTATCCGTGATAAAGTTGTTAGTAGAAAATGTATTCTGACACGAATTTTTGAACAAATAAATATCATTTATTTTTATTTTCATTTGATTTTTCGATTAAAGCATCATTTTTATTTTTGCAAAAATTGTATTATATGTTATCCATATTCGAATTAAAAAATGCCAACTCTTTATAGAGGCTCTTTAAATATCCATGATATAACTTTTGGCAGGCTCCAGGTCAATAAGTTTTGATTTTTGTTCATAACTTTTCTAAAACAAGACATAGAAACACCACAAACGAGGCTGTCTGACTATATTGCTATTTCATGAATCAACACGGAATCGTGGACATCGGCAGTCTTTGCCTATCCTTAACAAGTCAACAGACATTTCCGCATGCCAGCATTGCTATAACCGCTTGGGAATCCCAAAGGCAGGCTTATGCAAAGTCCGACATCAGCAACTAAACCCCAAGTCGCAGAAGCCTTTGAGTGTGTGCGTGCCCCGTAATCGGCCGTTCTGTTTGTTAGTGCCGGAAATTCTCTCCCGCAGCTAACACAGGAGCCAACGTGCTTGAGTTGCCCAAATGCAATCAAACAGGGGGACTTGTTGTTTTTTAATTAAACTATTTTTGGTTTAGTTTCTAACAACTACGTAGTGCCGACGCCTATTTATCACAATGTGAATGTTTTAGTGACCTCTTTGAATATCAATTATAGCAGGCTACAAGTCAATAAGTTATGATTTTTGTTTATAACTTTTCTAAAACAAGACACACACTCACCACAAAGGAGGCTGGCGGATTATATAGCTTTATCGTAAATCACCACGATTCAATCATCAGCAGTTTTCTTAGTGGTGTGTGTGTCTTGTTTTAGAAAAGCTATGAACAAAACTTATAGCTTACACTGTGTAACACTAAAAAGTTGATAGAGTCGAGACCAAAAAGTTCTGAAAGGGTATGATGGTAGTACAAAAACCTTCGCTGGGTTTGGCCTGGTTACCTGCCGTTTTCTTTTTATTGCATTTTAAAGTTTTCAGCTTTTGATTGGGATTCGCAACTCCATGTCTCGTAACACTATTTGGAATTTCGCTTTCAGGTCTTACAAAAAGTTATTGCTCTTGGCTAAGCTTACAAATCATTCTTAAGTAGCAAGTCAAAAAAGTCACATCTTTATACTCAAAATTACAAAAATGTCTTCAAATCATCATGTTTTTCCCTCATTTTGTACTGTTTTTCAACTTTGTTTTGAAAACTGTAACGAATTTGACTAAGCAATGCAGGACAAAAATGTAGCTTGGACTTAAATAAACAATCAACTGTAACATACCAACTTCATTCGATTGGTCCTTCGTATAGTTACGGGCCCTTAAGCATGTGAGAATTGGAACCAAAACTCGAAAAAATGGCCAATTTTTGGTACCAATTGGCTGACACAGTCAAAAATTTCGATTGTTTTGTATTAAATCAAGAAAATAGTAAGAAAACATAACTTACCAACTATAATTAAAAAGAAATTTAGTTATTTTTACTTTTTTACCGAAAATTTTGGTTTTTTCGAGTGTTTATGACAGTTGTACGTGCTTGTGGGCCTATAACTATATGAAAGAGCAACTAAATGAAGTTGGTTCGTTCTTAGGGTGTGTTTGTGCTGAATTACTTGGCCATATCTGATAACGGGTTTCAAGATGAAGTTGAAAAACTGTAGAAAAGTGGTCAAAACTTGGCTTTTTTCGGCTAACTTTTGTAAATTTGAGTATGTAGATGAAATTTTTTTGATTTGCTACAAAGAAATGTTTTGTAGGTCATACCGAGAGCAACAACTTTGTTGAAGATTCAAAAGCGATATTCAAAATAGTTTACGAGATATGGAATTGTTAGTCCTACTCTGAAGCTGAAAAGTTCAAAGTGCAATAAAAAGAAAACGACAGACAGGGTCGATAGACAGAAACCCAGACAGTGTTTTTAAACTACCATCATACCCTTTCAGAATTTTTTGGTCTCGACACACTATCAACTTTTTTGAGTTCAAAAATGTGTCATAGTGTTATTGACCTGAAGCCTGCTAAAAGTTCTATGATTGATTTAAATTTAGAGTAAATAAGAATTTATTCTTGTTGGGTTGAGATTTTCTCGTCTCTGTTGACCTTTGATACCGTTTTCGTCTCGGTTTGGAGACTATAGTTATAGTCCTTTGATTGACCTTTGATACCGTTTTCGTCTCGGTATCAAAGGTCAACAGAGACTATAATACATCAACAGAGATTATAATCTTGGTATTAAATTGATTTATTTTCTCTGCGTACGCTTCCCATTTTAAAACTTGACCTTTGCTTTATTTTCCTTCTTGAAATCGTAACACGCTGAATTTGGATATGATTTACAAAACGACTTTTCATCGGAAAACTATTCACTGATCTAGTACTCTCAAATTATTTCGATCAAAAGATATAGAAAACTTAATAAAACAGAGGAGGTCCGGTAAAAGTTTGGGTTCGGGAGGGTTTTGGGGTTTGTAAATTTAGAAATTTCAGTTCATGGTTCGGTTTGAGCTAAACTGATTCATTTTTGTTGACTGCAGCTTTTTAATCTTTCTCGAATGGAGGTTAAAAAAGTATTGAGACAGGGAATAAAGCTTGTAAAAAAGCAATCTGAAAGAACTTTCATTTCAGATAATAGTATATTTGAGTATTTAGAAATTATTTAATTTATTTAACAAAATTCTGATAAATAATTTCGAAGCCTTGCTTCAGTTTATATAGAAAGTTTGCCGGTTCATGGTCAAGAATGGCTTTAAATTGTATGAGATTGAGACCGGTAGGTTCTTAAAACAGTACTCTAAAGGCAACCTGTTCGTAGATTCTAAAACACCTGTAGGTATTTTTGGAAAATTGTATATTTTTTTAGTTTTATTGAAAATTTTGTAAAATTTTTGTCATTTTCCATTACATCGTTGGGATTTTTTAGAATTCGCTGAACGAATTCTCAAAGATATCGTCTCTGAACCTAAGCTTTTTGGCCAGGCACATGCAGCTACAGACTCAATTCGCATAATATATTGAAGTGAAGAATCTAAAGTGATTTCGAAATAATCACTTAAGATTCGATTATCCCACTATTAGACGCCTTACAAGATTAACTTCTCTTACTCTTCGTATAAGTCCCCCCTCTAACTTATTTACGGTGTTTTAAATTAAAAGTCTAAGTCCACCAAATGGACCAGTTTATTAGTAATAAGCATAAGAATATCAAAGAGCATAACCAACTCAAACCAGTTGACTTAACTAGCTACCCCCAACCCATTCCATTCCGCATCCGATTCAATATGCATAGCAAATGGCTGAACCATATTTGCCTTTATATGTAGATATTCCATCTATTCACTCTATTCAAGCTTGGCTCGAGACCCACTCCGACTTGGTGTCCGAAGCGGAGTCATAGAACTAATAAAAAGTCATTAAACAAAACATGTTTTGGCCTAAACAAAAGGCTTACCATACACACAATTTGAATAATGTGAGACGAAAGAGAAGTGAAATAGCCAACGAAAAAAAAGTCAATAATCTGATTGGGAGAAACGCAGACACGTTCAATTAAAAACACAACAGCAACAACAACGAAAAACTCAAATTAATGAAATGAAAATAAATTAAGAGAACGAGAACTCGAACTCGAACTCAAAAGAAAGCCACCAAAAAATGAAAAAAAAAGAATACAAAATGATAACTTTTCAGTTCGAGGCGAAACTGTACCCCCCTGATGAAGCTGATGATCATGATGCTGCGTGGCAGCGCACCCGAACCCGAATCCGAACGATCGATACAATTTTTTTGTTGTGTTGTTTTGGGCCTTAAAAAGTCAGAGGCAGAGTAACAATGCCAAGTCACACACACACACATACACACAGAGACTCGACTTCAGCTTCACGTGGAATGAGAACAAGATCATTGCATTTTTCGAAGCCAGTTCCAGTCCCAGTCCCCCAGCCTGGTAACAAGTTTTGACTGAAAAATTCTAAAAATAAAGCCGGCCGGTTTGTCGTTAAAAAAAAATTAAAGAAAGAGTGGGCCCATCATCCAGGCCTCTATTTATCTCTGTGTGTGTGTGTGTGTGTGTGAACAAAAAATAACCAAAATGAGTAACATTTCAAAAAGGAACGGACAAAAGGATGCCTGGGTCCCGAAGTCAAAGTCAAAGCCAAGTGCCAAGTCACTCGTTTCGGCTTACAGGCAGCTGCAATCGACCAAGAATCTTCAGCTGAATTGAGGGTTGGACTACAATACTAAATCACAGGTGGTCCAATCGCAGTGTGTAGAGAAACAAGGCCTGTTCTCAAGTGATATCAAACTGTTAAATAACTTTAAAATAACTTTGAAAGCAAATCGACTTATGCTAGAAGAGATTGTTCGATTAAGATTTGAATTGAGAATATAATATTGGGTTACTTGATCTGCCTGCAACTATAAGAAGTATATGTCCCATACACGTCAAATCTTTATCTCTTACCATCTCTGAGAACTGTGCGTTCATACAGAAGAACGGACACACAGACAGACATGGCTATATCGACTCGGCTGTTGATGCTGATCAAGAATATATATATACTTTATAGGGTCGAAAATGATTCCTTCTCCCTGTTACATACTTTTGCACAAACTTAATATACTTAATATATACTGGAAATGGTTGATATAACTTAGAACTTTGCTTGTGCTGTGATCCAAGACTTGTTCATTTCCGAAGTATGTAATAGGCTATTTACACTGGGCACATCTAACATCCCAAATCATGAGTTAAAATGCTTAATAACTATTTGCTATGCCAACATTTATAAATTTTTAATAAGTAGGTTGGTGTCTAAAAGGACCACCCAACAAAGATGACAAATTTTACCACGGTAAATGATTAACACTCATAATGTGGGATGTTAGATGTGCACAGTGTAATTGCCCTATTATGGTTGGATCAACAGTTTTTGTTATAAAAAGTAAAATAAGAATCCAAATGCTTGGTGCAGGTATGGATTTTTGTTTCCGTATTTCCGGCAGGGGCCGAACCCATTTCGCTATTCACACCAACACGAGCCTAACGCCTGCCGAGACTTGTGCCAAGTGCTCGAAAATTATATAATAATTTATGTTAGGTGAGATTGAAACTGTTAACATCAAACTAGCAAGCAACTACAAGTCTGTGGTCTGAGGTCTAAGATTTTAGGTGATTTAAGATTTAAGGTCTTTCAGATGTGAGATTTGAGGGTCTCAATTGTGTGGTCTGAGATTTAAGGTATAAGATATGAAATCATCGTCTATTTTGAACGTCTTTTTGAGGTCTAAGGTTTGAGGCTTAAAATTTTAAGGTTTGAGGTTCCTTAAATCTTCAATGAGATTGGAACTGTTAAACAAATTTACATAAAAATTGCTTTTGGTACAGAGAATAAAAATTCTGTGTAAATCAATTGAAGACTTAAATGCAAAGCAAATTTCACTAACAATTTCTAAATTGATTGATTTCAGAGAATTAAGGAAAATTCACTTTGTGTACATCTAGCAACTGTACGAGTGCGCAATGTGGCAATACTTTTCAAAACGAAAAACATTTTCTAGAACATGCCTGACAGACATTAAATTCTCTATATCAAGCAGGCCTTGACTTTTAATCGAAATCGAACAGAAATAAATAGCCTAGGAGGCAGAATACATATTTCATTTGTGAGCGAGCAGGCAGTCGTACAATCAACTAGCCTGTGCTCTAGTTTTTAATATTTTATAATTTCTACTTTTCTTTTATTGGGAGCAGATGATTTCTGTTTTTGATGTGTGAACAAATATCAATAAACTAAAACCTTAGTTGTTGGGGGAATGTACCCCAAACACACGAGGCATAGCCCAACTACTTTTTTTTCTAAACAATACCAATATATTTGGCCTGCAAAAATGAACTATTCTTTCTTTTTTTTTTTTCGTTGTAATCTTTTTCTTTAGTTTCAGACTTCAATATTTCTTTTTCGACCCTTGCAACTACAGAATTCTCCTTGGAGTTGTGTCGGCTGACTTTTGCTAGTGGTCAACTCTTTATCTTTGTGTAATAATGATGTAGTTGATTTAAAACTCTTAAATCTGGAGTGCTCTTAAGGAGACTTTACACTTGTCAGAGTCGGTTGTCAAAATTCCTTAAAGATTAACTCATTAAATAGAACTGGGGAAGGCTTAATTTTCTAAACATTAGAGATGTATGATTTGCTACAGTGGCGTAGATAGGGGGGATCATGGTGGAATTATACAAGGTGAAATCATTGAAGTAGGCTGCCTCTTTTAGGGGTACCAGTTGAATGATGAAAAACACTTAGCAGCAAAAGGGAAAGTCAACGTGCTCTCACATGTCCATATCAACTGGCACCCTTCTCGCATGGTGGTGGATTCTGACGACTCCATAGACTAGGATATTCTTTACAAGGTAGCCGCACCGCTCTCTCACAACTTCTTAAATAAGTGTCAAAATGAGTACAAAAGAGAGCAAGAAAGGAATGAATTTCTGTACTCGCTTGTGTTAAAACGAAGAAAACACGAAAAGTCTCAAACAAAACTTTGAAGCAGGGGTTGTTTACAGACCAGTGTTGCCAACGCCTCTACACAAAGAAAAGGACGGAAAACGGACAGATTTTTTTTAAAAGGCAAAAAAACAGGACAAGCTATGATTCCTTATTAATATAATAAAGATTTAATGAATATCAAAAAGCTGATAGGTTAGGTTAGGTTGCAATGGTTGAAATGGGAAGATCCCATTTCTTCACTTAGGCCATAGTAGGCCCGTTGTGGTACCATATAACTCGTAGAGGGAAGGTCTGTCCTGTTAAAAGTTGATAGTTGGCGACCTTTCTAAATGGTAGAAAATTGTTTTTAGCCGACTCGAGGTCAAATAAAACACACAGATGTCTATGCTGTTTTTTCGGTATGCTGACCGCCAACCATCTTCAGGTATACAATGTTTTTATACGTCTGTGCCGTCTGACGTGGAGTTTCGAATATCTTTATTTTCGTTTAATTTATATCGATAGTGGTATTATCAGCATCAATTTCGTGTACATTCGTTCCAATAACCCGAGGACAACTATCAGAAATTTTATAATTTTGTCCACCTGTTGGGCACCATACCATTGCTAGTGCCGCCTCCTGATGACAAGCAGATGATGTTGGAAGTGGCTGAAACGTTATTTTGTTTTCCTTGTGCGAAGGGCATTGCATTTTGCAAGTGATTTTTATGATGTGGCCATGTAGCGCGGACCTGCAGTTGCAATCATTGGCAATATAACTCTGCAATCCGGACAATTGGTATTTCGGCAGTATCCAATTCTTTAATTCAGGTTCTCTTAACCAAGATTCGCAAACATTTTTTATTGTAAACGTCTTTCGGCATGTTGAAACTTTAAAGCGCAGTGAACCGATATTCGATTCTTCTGATTTTGATTACACACAAATAAAACAGGGCTGCATCGCTTTGAAAAATGTTTATCGAAGGCGGCAAATCAATATGAAAGCGATGACACATACTTGTAATTGATAAACTGTATAAATGCCCTTAGAACACTTAAACAAGGATAAAATAAAATAAAAAGGACATTTTTTCCGGATAGGGGACGTTTCAAAATTTTTCCGGAAATCGCAGTTTCAAAAAGGACAGATCTGTCTGCAAAAAGAACAAATTGGCAACACTGTTACAGACTGACAATTAAGAAGTAAGCAAAGAGAGCGAGTGCGACTACCTTGTTAAGTATATCTTGATCTAGACTGCGAAATTGCTCAGTCGACACCGTTTCTGTCAGAAATTAGTCAGCTGTTCACTCTCATTTACACAACTCATGATTGTGTGAATCGGTCAACACTGAATTGCAAGTAAACCGGCTAGAGTCTGGAGAGGGCTCTCTTGCTCACCAACACAAGCACACTTTTTTGTTCTCTCCATTTGGCCGGCACTGCTCTGGATACATTTGGTCAGCTGTTCGCTCGCACTTAGCATTTTTGGCGTTGCCACGTATTACGAATTACGCGTGAGGTGTCAAAAAAATTTACACTGAAAGTCCAAATAGCATAAAAATTACACTTTACAAATGTTAATACGAAAATCTCTAGTGATTTCTGGGGCACATAGCAAAATCTGCCACATTAACTGGCTAAAAACAGAGTAGGGCCATTTTCACATTTTCTATATAGCACTATTTTTTCTCATAAACTAAGAAATAACAGCATGATACAATAACTATAAGGAAGCGCAACCGAAAGTGCCTTTTCGCATGCGCGAGAATTTATCGAACCCCAGGGCTAAAACAGACACTAAACCAAGGCCACTCAAGGTTGTTACTCTCATTTCCTGACAGATTTCGATAGAAGTTACGGACTACAGCTTTGATTCCTCGAATCAATGCCAACTGAGAATATCGAAGCTGAGGTAGTTATTTCACCATGATATAACAGAGCAAGATATACTTTTGTCTCTAGAAAATGATAAATCGATCCAAAGTAGTAAAGTAAAATGTGCTTTTATCAGAGCTCGCAAAATATGCTCAACCAAATTTTCAATGCTGTCTGCTCACCGAAATGACAGGGAAAAATTTAACAGACTCGCTCACTCTCTCTCTCAACAGAACACTAGATTTTGCTTTTCTCGTGTTTTCTGTTTCATAGTTATCGATGAGAGAACACACGAAACTGTTTTACTATAACACTTTGATGGGGATAATTTCGATCAGCTGTCAGCAGCTGAGCATAGGCAACTGAGCAAATCGAGCAAAGTGTCTTTTTGTTGTTGTGTTACACACTCACCTTGGTCTACTAGGATTAAAATCTGTTTGAAACTATGCTAAATTCGATGTCTAATCTTTTAAATGCTTATTTTTATGCATTATATAGGTAGTACAGCCAATTAAGTTTGATTAGCCGTTTACCTAAAAATCTGATCCAGCTCAATGGCATGCTACTAGATAATCTGCATGATTTTGTTTTTTATGTACAGTTCAGTAAGCGACTCAATCAGCTTTCACGACAATCTCAGTCCTTAACAACGTCGAATTAATTAATTGCAAATTAATTCCTTGGACTGATTTCCCCAGTCTGGTCCCCACATAAATTTCAAGCGATATGAGCTTGCGCTTAAACATAACCTTTATAACCTCTTTTATGGACAGCTCTTTCACTCGTACATGATCCATAATATTTCTCGAGGTTATTGGAGTCATTTGCGGGGTATTATATAAATTTCGCGAAACACTTCGCAGTCTAACAGTAAAAATGGTCTGCTGTCAGTAATAACAATTTTCTTGATAGACGCAACTATTGTCATTTCATTGGCTATTTTCCTTTTCTTTGCATTTTTTTGCACACCGGTGTTCTCGTTAACCTCATTACCGAGTACTTCCAGATGTTTAGCCATCAAATGCCGCCTCAAATTTGTAATATGGTGGCCCGATTATTTTATCCCACATAAGCTGCATAGCGATTCATTAAAAGTCTCCTCAAATTTAAAAAAAAATTTCACTTTTTTATTAATTTTACGACCTTTGCACTTTATAGTCAACAATCAACTGCGTCAATGTTAACGTTTTGTTTTGCCTTCTACAGAAGCATACAAACATGCAAACACACTTACAGTTTACTGAGGCACACACACATGCTTAGAAGGCACTTTCGACAACTTCTGCCCAGAAAAGTGTCTCAAGAAAACAGATGAACAAAGCAACCGGAAAAAAACTCTCATTGATTGAGCAAAGAGCACGCTGTGAAAAGTGAGATTTGAGATGTCATTTCGTTTCACTTTTTCATAGTGTCTGAGAATGACTGTATTTTTTCTGACAGCCTGTGAAAAGGGAGCACTTTTTGGGAGCTCTGGCTTTAATAAACACGTTTTTTATATATTTTGTTTAACTCGAAGTCTCTGTAACCCTTTTTGTGGCGAATGGTACTTCGAGTTAGAGAAGTTTGAATATACATATTACTTTTGGTCCACTGCACATATTTATAGCCTTGGCTACTTTAAGTGTGACCAGGTCGATTTTCTAAGCTCATAACAAAGATTGTCATTGTACGGGAATTTGCTTGCCAAAAGTTCTTGAAGAATCAAGAATAACCAATTGCCAAAGACGGACTGTTCATAAATCAGCTCAAGCGATAAAGTTTTCGAGCACTCAGAACAACGAATTAATGGGTCATTCACTATTTACCTCTGAAAGGGCTCCTAATGACTTCTTTTCGTTCCCAAGGTCAGCGGATACATCGTTTTTTTAACGCCAGAAGAGAGTGAACTCGTTTGGTATGTACTAGAGAAGGGCGCGGGAAGGAAAATTTGATTCCGTCCCGCTTAGATATTTCGATATTTTTTATACAAAAATATAAGAAAATAAATTTTCACCAGAAAACATACCTTTGGTTGTGGAAAGTGGCCGCATATCCTTTGTCACAAAGAATAGCTGCTGTCGAGCTAGATTTTCGATGACATTAAATGCAACATTTCTTTTCATGAAATTGTTCAAAATGGGTTACTTTTCGCTTGTTGTGGCAGCTGTGTCGGTGCCAGTGCGGCCTGGATATGGCAACACATCTTTGCACTATACACAAAACAAAAAATCCACCTGCTTGTTACTGACTTCTATCAATTTTAAGTTGATAGCGCCCATCTCTAGTATGTACTATCTTAAAATAGGCAGAGTGACCGTACAAAAACAAATTTTGATAAAAAATGGTAAACTTAAAAAAAATATGTATTCGAAAACAATAATGGCGAAATAGTTCGAATAATTTGACTACTTTTTGTTCACTGTGATTTCTTCACATTCTCTGTGCATCCCTGAAGCTGTTTGCTGCCTGTTGCATTTTGGACCAGTCCCTCTGCCTGTCCTCGGCACACCATTACGTTGCTAAACATTGTTGTTGTTGTTGTTGTTGTTGCCGTTGCTGGTGCCTCTGTCCAGGCACAGCATGGGGGTAGCTGGTTGTTCCCTCATCTCTCTTAACGTTTGTTTGCAACAAGTAACGCCGTCGCATCTGCATCTGTCCCTGAATCCCTCCCTCCTCCTGTATATTTGCTTGGACCAAAGAGTTAGTTACCTGGCTGTGATGTGGCTACCTGCTGCCCAGGTAGGCGTATTGCATGTACATATCTTTCGCTCTCTCTGCTTCTCCTGTATCCTTCACCAACGGTCAGCAGCAGCAGCAACAGCATCATCATCATCATGATTATGTACATAAGGAACTTGTCTCTATGTGTACCTAAAAAGGGCCCACAGATTGCTATGACTTGGCAACTTGGACGCGCACTGGGCTAGGCTGTCTTCTGCTTAATGGTTTTAGGAAATCGAAAATTAAATAATTTATCTCGATTTTATGACGTTACAAGCCGGTTTTGTGCCCTCCAACGGCTCCTCCTGCATCTTTCCAGCACGCGATAAATCTTCAGCTTACCATCAAAGGCAATAGAAATAGGGGGAATCAAGCTTTGCTTTTAAGTCGCTCCCCTAGTTGGGGTCAAGCCCACGCCTAATCAAAATCTCCCCCTCGAAAACTCAGGCAGCTATTTTTAAATTTGAATTTATTTTTTGTTTGTTATTTTTTTTTTTGTCTGGTCATCGCTCTCAAGTAGTTGAAATTGGTTTTTAAGAAAGGCCCAGAGAAAGTGGTAAAGAGGTTTGAATTTTGGTTTTGTCATTGTGGCTGCTGATGAAATGGTGTCAAATGAAGGGGCAGGAGCTGGTCAGTAGTTCGCATGTGTATGCATCGTTAACGAATTGATGGAAAAGTTTGTGGACAAGACAGGTCTTGGATATTGAAGTGATGACAGCAGATGGTACAGTTGTCTGTGTTTTTTTCGTAACATTTTAATAGTCATCGAATTCAGAACAATTGGATTTTATACGCTTGTCAAGGATTTTATACCCTGGTAAGTGGCTGTTGAATTAGGATTTCCACGAAATGCTTTAAGTATATTCAATTTCCTAGCTATATGTTTCATATAAGAATCAAATTAAAAGTAACTTTACTTTAAGCCTCGGATTTAAAATGAAAGAAATATTGTTTCCGGCCAGTTAAAACAAATTGCTACATGTTTTTATTTCGGTTCGGTCCCACAGAATATGTGTAACAGGCAGAAGGAAGTATCTCCGACCGCATAATCACGGTTGCCACTTGAAAACATTAAAATGCTACAAAAAAAATTGTGAACGCGTGGAAGATTATATATATTTGCATTTTAAGTATTTAAAAACTAGCAACAGAAGGGCCGATTACGGGGCATGCACAAACACACATACAAAGCTCTGTGACTTGGCGTTTGCTACTGTTTGTCAGAATTTTTGCAACAAGTCTGACTTGGGATTCCCAAGTCAGTTTGTTCTGACATGAGGTAGCCTCTGACAACTTATTGAAGTTGGGCAAAAGATCGCTGATGATTGAACTGTTGGAAGTTTATGAAATAGCTATACGATCAACCAGCCTCCTTAGAGCCTGCTAAAAAATTCTTAGATTTCAAAAAAAGATTATTTGAATCTGGCGCCAAACAAAACAGATCATGCTTATAGGGCACTTATGTTATAGAGCACACTAATATGTTAGCACACTCGAAAAAAAAAATACTAGATCGTCGAGCTGTACTCAGAAATAGGCGAATAACTTCGTCAAACGAAGTCCAAATTCAATGAGGCAACATTTGTAGTGGCCAAAGTAGAAATTTAAAAAAAAAAATGAAAATGACAAGCGTAAAATCAGTCTAAACCGATTAATTTTAATATGGGCATTTCCACCAAAAGCTGTCCACCGAAGTACCAAAAAATTAAGAACGCTTACTTAAAAATCTAACAATCTGTTTTAACTACAACCCATTTTCCTACAGGGGAAACAATCTAAATTGAACTAATGTAAGCCAATTTTACATTTGAATAATATACCCAATTCGAACATATTGCGGAGTTTCACGAAAGCTAACGTCTAGAGCAGATAAGTTTTTCTCATTTGGACATCAAAATTGCACATTTTTTTGATAAAAGTCGCCTGATAGATTGCACTTAACTTTTGCATATCTAAAATCTAATATCTAAGAATACACAGGGTTCTAAGAACTGATTGCAAAAGAAACCATAAGAAAGCTATGTGATTCGCAATTAATCGTAAGTTTTCTGACTTCGCATTAGTACCGAAAGCAGCTATAAGATATAATCATCCGACTTGGACAAAAATTTGCAAATCGCGTTCGCAATGCATACACGTATCGATTATCACCTAGTTTTTTGAAGCTTCATTGAAATACAAAAAATAAACAACATTTCTCGATCAAATAAATTCTAATATACAGATAAAATATTCAAAAACATTTTAAAACTAGTTGTACCAAATGGTTTTGGCAGATCTCGCTGAGTTTTGCTTTTATATGGATGGACAAAAGCATCACTTCCGTTTTTTGTCGCGTGCGAATCACTTTTTGATTGGCTTTATCTTGGAACCAGCACTAGGTGTACTCTACTTTTTTCACACTAAATAAAGTGCTGCGAAAGTGCTATAAGTTAAAGTAACAAAGGAAAAACAAATTATTTTAATTTGACTTCTATTCCACTTTAAATGCGTACGACTGTCGCGTTCGACATCATGGAAATACCCATATATAAGATTCCTCTTGTCGCTATCGGAATGGACAAGGTTATAAACAATTATACAGTCCAAGCGCGAGTTATATCAATTTAATTGAGGAAAAAAACAAAAAGCGGATTTTGGGCCATAACTTCAGATTTAGGCAGTGTTTGGAAGTACCTAGGTACAAATACCTAGGTACATACCTGGATACATATTTTGTGTACCTTTTACCTTACCTCGGTATTTTAAATTCGAGTACATTTTACCTTAACTAGGTCTTAAATTTCATTTACCTTGTCAATAGGTAAGGTACTAGGTACTTTTCGTACGTGATTTTTTTCGCTCTGATTACATTCTAGTCGAGATGCTGCCGCGCTCTGCTATATTGAAAAGAAAAGTATCTGGGACCTGTTTGTGGCTTTAACTGGACGTCCAGTAAATATTCCATGTTCAAAAACTATACAATTTATGCTAGAAAAGAGGAAACCGGACTATCAGTCGTGCTCTCAAAGATCAATTTTGCTACTGGAAAACGGTTTTAAATCGCAAATTTTGTACGAAAGTAAAAGCGTGTGCGATTTTCCCCACAAACATGAAATAATTTCTACTATATTAGCTGAAGTTCATAGCAAATACCGACTTAGAGATATCCAAATGTTGGAACAGTTACATAAAATGTATCCAATTTCTGAAATAAATGCTTTTACAGTTTTGAAGGTAACACGTGAAGCCTGAGTTTTTAGCAGAGTTTGATTTAACGGAGTATTCTAGTGTAGAGGCATGAATTTGAGGTGTTTTTTCGGGTGATATAAATGAAAAACCAAAAATATTTTTACTATCCATTTTTTGACAAGATATTTATTGATGTTTTAAAAATACATAAAAAAAAAAAGTCGAAAAATTCAAAATTCAAAATGCTATAAGATGTTGAAGTGGTCCCCCAAAAATGGCGCGCCAAGTTTGACGTGATTGCAAATTTTCTAATGATCTGAAACAAAAAAATTAAAAAGATTATTAAATAAGATTAGTGCTGCTATCGTACTGTCTTAAGAAAAAGTGGAAAAAAAATTTGTTTGTTAAATTACGGCCGTCTGAAAAAATTTTAAATTTTTCTTCTATTTTTTTGACTTTTCTGAATTTTTAAAAAATAGTAAAAAAAAAATTTTTTTTTATACTAATAGTCAGTCCGATAGAGACATGTGTTGAGAAGACTCACACCAAATTTCAAGTAAATCGGTTCAGTAGAACTTGAGAAATCATGTCAACCGTGCTGGCAAAAGTAGTTTCGAGAAAAACTCTTTTAAAGTTTTAACAGCAGTGTAATTTTACCTGATACTTCTTTACAAATGTGCGTGTAACTCTGAAAATAATAGCAGGATACTCTTGAAATTCTCTGTGTGTGTTCTTAAATATTTGTACATTACGAAAATAAAATAAATAAAAAATTGATTTTTTTTAAATTCTAGACTAGAATACCCCCTTAAAGGTAATAGAGCGGTATAGTTCAGCTGATGCTGAAATTATTTGTCCAAGTTTTTTTAATGAATTGAATAATGTTACTGACATTGTCGCTAAGGCTATTGATCTTCAATTTAATTTATTTATTCGGCTGTAGCCCAGTGCTACAAGATGATACTTATTTTTATCGCACTAGTCACAATTTTGCAGGGCAAAACCTGTTTTTCCTGACTTCAATGCTTGAAAAATATCAAATATCGTGATCAACTTAAAGATGCTCTTATTCAAGGAGTTTAAACTACAAGCGTGGCAAAGACCTTTGCTTTAAATTGAAGTGGATTACAAAAAACCTGGATTTTTAAACCTAATATTTAGATTTAAGCCTGTACCGTTAATATTTATTACTAATATAAATTGATGAACCATGCTTTTTAATTTAAAAGTACCTTTTTTGTACCTTTACCTTTACCTAGGTACTGGAAATTGTGGATACCTTTTACCTTACCTAGGAATATTTGTTGACATTTACCTTGTACCTTACCTGGGTAAGAAAATTGGGTACCTTTCCAATCACTGGATTTAGGCTGTGTTAGGAATAAACCAAGTATGAGGAAATGCTATACTACACCTGCACGCTAAGTCATTTCGAAAGTATATGTTCGCAGTAACACTGTGTTATTATAACAACTTGTACATTCTATACGGAGTCTGCGGGAAGCTGTTGCATTATTGCTTAAACAAAAACAAAGTTAATAATGTGGCTTCAAAAGAGCATTTTTTCATACTGCTATAATCGTCGGTTAGTGCAATCATTTTTATACTCTGTAGCAAGATATACTTAACAAGGTAGCCGCAATCGCTCTTTCACAACTTCTTAAATAAGAAGGAGAACACAAAAAAAATTCGTCGGTGGAGATGCGTCGCTCACAAGGGTTGTTTACAGACTGACATTTAAGAAGTAGGCAAAGAGAGCGAGAGAGCGAGTGCGGCTACCTTGTTAAGTATATCTTGCTATGTAGCAAAGGTACACCGTACGCGGATGAAATTGCCATCTTTAAATGTGGTATTTTTCCTCAAACGCTGTGTGACCTTATGCAAACCGCACTGACAACACTTGTTCAGTGGACAAAATCTTGTGGCTTGGGCTAAGACGGAATTAGTTCTTTTCACCAGAAAGTATAAAATTCCTGATCTTATTCCTCCTAAAATTAACGGAGTAAACCTGTCATTTGGTGACAATGCCAAATACTTGGGTGTCATTCTGGACAAGAAACTACTCTGGAAAGACAACATAAACGAACGCATAAAAAAGGCTACCATTGCTCTTTACTCGTGCAAAAATGCAATAGACAGAAAATGGCGATTTTCCCCCTCCGTTGTACGTCCCATACTACTCTACGGAGCACTAGTATGGTGGACAGCACTCGGGAATCAACATGTCCTGAACAACCTCCACAAAGTACAGAGAAGTGCAGAGATATGTATTAGTGGTGCTCTCTCTAACTCTCTCCAATTCTTTACCTTCTACCACTAGACCTTGTAGCAAAACAAATGGCTATCACAACAGCCCTAAGACTAAGAGAATCCGATGCCTTGAACAGGTTTAAATCGGTACACTCTACCATACTCGAAGACCAAGAGGGTATACCACTAAATACGGACTACTGTATACCACAAACAACGTTCGACAAATTATACGACTTCAATATCCCAAACCGACACGATTGGGAAAACCTTCCCCATGGCAGAGCTGACGCCATTAACATCTATACTGATGGTTTTAAGCTCGACAAAAAAGTAGGAGGGGGCGTTTTCTCTCCCAACCAGGATTTGAACTTATCGTTCCGCCTTCCTGATCACTGTAGCATGTACCAAGCGGAGGTGGTAGCCATCCAGGAAGCTGCCACCTGCCTTAGCACACTCGCGGTCAAAGAAGGAAACGTATTTATATACTCAGATAGTCAAGCCGCACTTAAAGCACTCGACTCAAATATCAACAATGCTAAAACACTTACGGAATGTCGCTTATCTCTAAATGAGATCGCACGTATACACCTAATATGGGTGTCTGGACACCCCAACATAGAAGGAAACGAGTCTGCGGACAAACTGGCCAGAATAGGTACTACCTTCAAACAGCTTTCAGAGAAGAGTATGATAGGGATGCCTACGGCAACAAATAAGCTCCACACAAGAGCTGGAACACTCCGTCTCGCTACGGATCGCTGGAAAAACCTTTTCTCCTGTGCCCATATTCAACCTAAAACGTACTAACACACTTTTACGTCTCAGAACACATATCACTTCTGGTGGGGACGCTTACGGGACACTGTCTCGTCACGTACCATGACTTCTGTAGAAGTAGAGGAATAGGAGGAAACAGTACAACGCCTTCTCTGCCACTGCCCCGCTTTAAGCAGAAGGAGACTTAGGACACTTGGTCAAACTCTCCAACTCAACCACTCGGAGATATTCGGGCTAGAGATGCCAGCTCTACTAAAATTTATTCTGTCCACACAATGGTTCAGTACCGAGGAGCCCCCCTCAGTCTTAAAAAGGGTTAACAGGAAATAAGTGGCCTAAGTGGGAGAGCGACTTGTCGTTCTCATCCATCGCAACCTAACCTTACCTAAAGGTACACCGAGTATACCTAGTAGTCGCAATTGTTTTGGTACACGTATTCCACACACTCCAACTTGACGGCTATTTGTCAAGTGACATTTATGCTATATTACTGCATCAAAAGTTTTTGTCGTCATTTGTTTGCAATCATGGAATGAGGCTCGCTCGAAAATCGTGTTGTCGTAATTGGCCTGCATAAATGCGGCTACGAAAAAGGTGAAATCTTTCGAATGTTGCGCCCACTGGAAATCACCCGACATTTTGTGTATCGTACTGTGAAATTATTTGAGGATACTGATGGAATAAAAGAACGCTCGAAATCCCGTCGTCCGCGCACTGTGCAAACGCCGCAAGCCAATCAAGCCGTGAAAGATCGAAATGTCTCGTGAGATGAATATCAGCAAGGACAGCATGTCGCGCTTCTTAAAACGTGACTTGGGACTCAGATTTTTCCAAAAGAACTACAAGCATAAACACCATATCATGGTTTTTTTCTACACACGTATTTTGTCTATGGTTTTTGGGAAAAACCATGATTTTTTATACAAAACAGTCTGGCAACACCTCTTTTGCAGCACTGAGAAAGTAAAATCAAAGTTGCGGGCGCTCAGAAGAAATTATATGAAGAAAAATGCAACAATGGAACAAATGGTGCTACCAGGAAGATATGCTCCTTTGATGAGCTGAACGAGCTGTACGTAAAGCGTTTTTTTGCCTTTTGTTGGCATAAACTCTAGTTGTTAAGATATTGACCCCCAAATTTGGTTTGTACGCATATTTTGGACCCCAAAGACGACTTGCAAGAATTCACTCAATTTAGACCAATATTTTATATAGCTGCCATATAACCAATCTGGCAGATTTGCTCCAACCTTGTTGTTTCTTATGCTACTGAACTGAAATTTGGTTTGTACTCGTATTTTTAGCTTCTAATACGACTTACAAAATCGGGTTCGACTTGGACCATTACTTCATATAGCTCCCATATAGCTGGCCGATTTGAGCTAACTTTGTTGGTTTTTACGCTATTGAACTGAATTTTAGTTTGAACATGTATTTTAAGCTCCTTAAGCGACTTATTGAACTTTGTTCAATTCGGCACACCATTTCATATAGCTGCCATATAACCGATCTGGACGATTTGCACCAACTTAGTTGGTTTTAAAGATATTGAACTGAAATTCGGTTTGAATACGTATTTTAAGCTATTTTAGCGACTAATCGAAAATGGTTCGATTCGGTATACTATTTCATATAGCTGCCATATAACTGATCTGGCCGATTTGCTCCAACTTTTTGGTATTTTACGCTATTGAGCTTCGTTGGCTTGTACTTTTATTTTTAGCTTTAAATACGACTTACAAAACTTTTTTGTGTTTGACGCCATCAAGCAAATAATTTTTATTTATCTCTTTCTCATGTAATCTATTCAACTTAAGCACGAATTCAGCTGCAATAAAACCGATTTTCTCGAAAAGTCGCACGTTGTAGCAAGAAGTGTTATTTACTCATAAATCTGCACACTTTCGTTAACAACTTTGCATTTAAAACCCTGTGCAGCGTTGTGCCATGCTAAACTATTATACCAGAAAACACAGCTACACTACACAGTGGTCGGAATCTCCATTTTTTTGTCAAAAAGTCCAAAAATTAAGCTACGACATTGCAATTTGGCACATATTTTTGAGTGGACAAATGTAAATTTTGAATAAAATTATGTCTCGATTGGACCACAGGTTCACCAACCTGCCATACAAATCCGCCAACCTGCAAAGAGTATTAATTTTTTTAACAGTGTTTGGAATAAAATTGAGATATAATGGATAATTATTATTTTATTTCAATTATAAACTATAGTCATATTCATCATAATCAGATTCCTGATCTTCTTCTTCAGGAAAGTTGCAATTCGCCGGAGACGGTGATTCCAAAATTGCAATAACGTCTTGTGGAAGTGATATCTTTTTGTTCTTATTCCTATTATTGGTCTTGGCTTTCAGGCTCATTTTCATTGTATTGCTGCTTGTAAAGGCTTTGACCCGTCGAACCATCAAATCCATAGCTCGCAGAAAGTTTGACCTGAGAGGCAAATTTCTCAAGACAGGTTCTTGTAACATAATGATCCGGGAGGCGGTATGGTTTAACAAATTTTGAAGTGTTACCTCAGCTACGGATTCTTTTAACAGAATTTCTTGTGGTCTGCATTGTGATTTGGCCTGTAGAATTTTTCCATAGCTCGGGTATATGTCGCAATTCTTCTGAATGCACATTGCTCGAACGCAGTTATACTGACTTTTGGTAAAAGAATTGTCCAGCAAAAAGGCTAAGGCTTCATCTTCTGCTAAAGGAACCGGTTTTTTGACTCCCAGAGTGTGCTGTAGCTCAGATTTATCTGGCGTTTTTAATGTTTGCTGCAAAACAAACGACAAGTCCTTATCCTTAGCCTTTTTTGCAGAAACTGAAGCTGCGTGTAGAAGAACGTAGGCATCGTTCTCTTTCGATAAATCGGTCACAATTTTTCTCTTAAGGCTCGATTTTCCATCCTCGTATTTCAACCAGTGACTGGTTAGGATCAACCTGAAATTACACATTAACAACACGCGGCACAATCGGGCGACCGAAAATAAAAATGACAAACGCGTGATCAACTTATAATCTTTAATATCTGGACTAAAAATTTGCATTTTTACAATTTTTATTTTGCGTCTAACTTTTTAAACAGACGCACTAAAAGTTTGAAAATATTTGCTGCCAATTTCACAAAAAACAAGTGGCACACAAACAGCTTCAAAAAAGCCCTTCAACAAAACAGTGTTGCCACAAAGTTTGAATATGTTTTGTTTATCTAATAGAAATATGTAAATATTAAAAAGCAGTTAATATTTGAAATCTGAAAAAAAATGTTTGGGGTCTATGCCAAAAAAAGGTAAAAAAAAACACCACTGTGTAGTGGCTAACACCGCATTGGACGACACAATTGAATTTTTTTGGATTCCAAGAGCTTTGTGTCGAATGATGTGTCCGACATAAAATTAGGTAAAACGAATACCATGCAGCTCCCGAGGCTATGGGCAGCCGGACTCCAAGTAATAACAGTTTAAGCGTTCTCAATGAAACTAATTAATGATTCTTTAAAAATAACGTATTGCAAGTGCTAGAGGACATGTCAAATGAACCGAAAGATGGTTTTGATTCTGGATTTGCATCAGCGTCCAGTAAACATCTCTTCTACGCTGGCTATGCAATCGTCGCATTCGCAGCTTATGACTGCAAGTCCACTTGAGTAATGCTGCATAGAACATTTTTTGGCATTTTGACTGGGATATTTGCCTTCTACGTTTTAAGGTCTTCATGCGCTACTTTCTTCACTTCAGAAGATTTAGTACTAACTTTGATGTCACTGAGTGAATTTTTACTTAGGGAAGAGTTTTACCAAGCACATCGTTTCGATCGATAATTCAGTGTTCCGCAAACTAAAGGTACACCTATCAAATTAAGAAATTTTAGACATACACCAAAGAAAAACGCAATGTGTATTTAATATTTATTTATTACTAAAATCAATATAATAAAATTCATTAATTTGCAAGCGTTGTTCGTTTGTAAGTCGATTCATGGTTAAATTGTAGACCGAACTGAACATGTTTGACAGTAACATGTGACACGAAAACAGCCGAGCTGCCAAAAACTATGTGACCAAAAAGAAAGTTGCCAAAAAAACGCCCTTTATCTAATATAAAAAGATGTTTAGTGCGAAATGTGATCCTAAAATGAGCACAGGCGATCCAAATCAACTGATCAACTGATGATCACTGTACACCAATGCAAAAAAGATTTAGCATAGAAGCACAATTTAAAACGGGTGTGGCGGACCAGTAGTATGTGTGGCTGCTGGTGCGGGAGGTTGTAGGTTCGATCCCGCCTTGGACCATCTAATAGGAAAAGTTTTTTTCTTTCTTTAGAAAAAAGCTTTTACACACCCGGTCACCTGCGCCAGCTGTGAAAGTAACCAGCCATGAAAAAGTACACACGCCAAGAGATTGAGAGATGCTTGGCCCCCTTGGTCCTCCTTTGGAGGTGCTGTGTTTGAGCCAATTTTACATTTTTTAAAATTTAAAACGCCTCTCTTTTTTAAGTGATGTTAACTCCATTGTGACAAAGAGATTCTTCATGGTGACAACAAGATACTTACCTTACTCAAAATTATCGTCGACATAGGAAAACACTGTTGTTAGAGGTCTCTCGGTCTCACAGTGCTCCAATGAGAAGAAATAGATCCATTTTTAAACGTTTGCTCCAAAAGCATTTTTGTTTAGCATCAATAGCCGAGTTGATCTAACCCTGTCCGTCTGGACGGCCGTCCGTTAGTCTGTAAGAACTATAACTATAAGAATTGTTTGTATTTGGGCGACGAACAACACTTTTTTAAATGCTTCATTCGACTGCCAACCAATACCATTTTTATGATTTTGGTTAGCATTTCAGGAGTAACCATCACATTTGATCGGTTTGAGTATCTCTGACACCCTCCTTTATGAAATTGGTGGAAATTTTCAAATGTGTATTAGGATCAAAAAAATGTTATTATTGCACGGCTGATATTTAAATTTAAACATTTTTTGATTTTAAAACCAGTTTTTGGACCAAGTTTTCTAAATTGAAAATGGAAGCATTGATTGTATTACTCCATGCACTACGTAATCCAGATCCAGAGATGGTCGATTTACCAATTGAAAATGCGTTCAATTTCTTCTCCTTAACTTGTCATTCTTTTGTCGTAATAAAACATTTCTGTTTTCAGTTTGTAGTAAAGTCTCTTGCTCTAGTCAAAGCACTAACCCATTTTCATATGTCTTAGCCGGGTCACGAACCACATGTCTTAGTCCAGTAACGAACCACATCAGAAATGATCAAATTCATTTTTCTTTTAATTCTACATTTATTCAGCTTAACAATAAACACTCTTACTTAGTACAAAACCACATCTTCGATGCTATACCACGTGGTGGAGTATATGGCTTTCATTTCCTTTTGTTCCACAATATTTGTTAGCAGAGGGATTAATGAGGCCATCTCATATAGACTCTCCTCATACACTTTTAATAGCTCCGACCATTTGGTAAGCAACTCCAGCAGTGTCTCATCTTTGGATATGGTAAGCAAAGTGAAATGTGAGGTAAGCAGAGATCCCAACCATTGCAGAGCCTGTAGTTCGGTTTGAGCCAAAGACGAATCACGATTGGGACGCTCTTCGAGCTGAAGTTTTGGATCACTAACCAGATCATAGAGATGCCCCAGCAAACGTAAGACTTGCGGCAACTCCAGCCGCTGACGCAAATGTTTTTCCATGGCTGTGGGATCAAAACTCGAGGCCAGCACCACATTGAGAAGTTCATTGGCTTGCTGACTTAAGGCGAATTCTAAGGACCAGGCCAGCATACGTTCGGATATGTTACCATAACGCCGGAGACACATGAGCACTTGGTTCGCATCCTTTGTTTTAAGGAATAGGGTTAAGAGTTTTTCGGTAATCTCTTGCTCTCCCGCACCATTTTTCTCTAGCTGACGTACCAAAGCCTCGATACTTGTATTTAAAGGACCCTCATCGTAGAAATTGGACATGAGAGTAATATCCACATCCTCCAGACCATTGTCACTGAGCCTGACCTCACCATGAACATGTTGCTTGATAAGTTCCTGCATTTCTTGCTCAAAAACTTCCGGAGGATCAAAGGCGACATTTTTTTTATCTGCTGGAGGTAATGATGAGAGGATCTGCCTATCTTTCTTGGGAGGTCGCACAGCATTATGCAATTTGGATGCACCACCAAAACGTATGGCACCCTCCAGCGATTCCTCCTCATTGATGTGATCCAATTCGATGGGTGACAAATGAGTATCACTGAATTGGGAGCCCAACATATCCACTAACAGTTCCCGGTTCATGCGATAGCGTACGGCTCCAATATTCTGTCCCATCGCCAGAAGTATATGCTCATCGCGGGACCAAAGCCGAGAGAAATCCAAATAGACCTTAAAATACTGCTTGGCATTGACCACCTTGAACTGGGTATTGTAGACCAAAAGCGAAGCACCCTCCTGACCATAGTTGGCGCCATAGATGGCTACAAAGTTCTGTGAAATGCCATGAACCGACAGCTTACTCTCCACATCCAATTCTGCCAGCATGGACACAAATTGCCCAGGGGTGGCCTCCGTTCTACGCAAGCCCAGGTTAAGCATAAACAGGCGCTTGTCGGACCCTGTGTTGTGGGAAGTATTGATAATAAACATCAAGGACAGGAGGCCACTTCATTCTATACTTACATATGGTCAGCAGCTGTGGAGCCAGATCGCCCTCTATCACCGCATAGCCTGTCAATCTTGCACCCGCCCTCTTGAGTTTAAACTCATGGCGTTTTCCTGTGGCCAACGAGAGACGTATGAGCTGCAGTTCATCAGTGGCACGCTTCTGCTCAAAATATGTAAGCAACTGATGACCCTCCTGCAGATTAGCCACCGCCGGCTTGCTTATGATTTTACTAGCCGCTAAGGCTAACTGTTCGGCTGTGTCCTCCTTTTGATCTTTACGCGTTTCCAGAGCCTGTGAGAGAGTTTGGCAAGTGCCATCGCTAAATAAAACCAAAGCCTCTTCCTCCGATTCCACCAGATGAGCTATGCTCTTTTGGAACTGAAAATGAAGAAAACCAACTTAAAAGTTGTAGACTTGGAGTGGAATGCGAGTAAACTACCTTAAACTTTTTGCACTTGCCCACATCTGAAGTATCCACATCCCATATGCGCAGCGCATGATTACCAAAAACTCCCACATACTTCTGGCTATGGAAATCATAGATCACTTTAGCGGAGAGCTTTTCTGGCAGCGACCAGCTTAGCAATTGCTTTTGGGTGCTGATCTGTAAAGGGATTGAGATTGTCTTTTGTAGTTGTTGTTGTTTATTTTTGTAAGGGGAAAACTTACATTAAGCACCACGACGACATTACGCGCCAAAGTGGTCACCACATTGCCCTTCTCCTTGTCAAAGGCTAGTCCTAGGAATTCCTTGGGATCCGGTATGGGAAATAAATTGTAATATGAGAGAAATTTGGACATTGTTATGGGTCGTCAACACGTGGGGGAATGAATAATGAAGCGTTGTGCCTATCGATAAGTAGCGTCAGCTGTTCTTATGGCAGTGATGGCACTACAGCAGGTTTTTAGCTAAAGGCACTGTGGCCACTTGATACTTGAAGAGGTCATCCCGGAATTTGTGAAGTTGTGCGAACGCAATCGAAAAAATATTGAATAGGCCACATATTTTAACTTTAAGAATATATTTAGAAAATTCTACTATGATCACCCTTAGCACCAATATCAGCACAAATGTTAGAGGTACAACAAATATTTTGTTGCTAAAAAAATTGAGTTTTCAAATGGCCATATAATAGCTTTACCTGCCTATACCAACTTTTTACTTGACCAATTATGTACCCTCTAATGTGGGCTTTTAATTTATTTGGATGTTTAAATTGTGTAAAGTACGTAACGAAAAATAGGATTATTTTAATTTCACGAGAAAAATTCTTGATTTGATAAAACTATTTGCGTATGGGACCATAGTTTAAGTATTAAGTTCTGAAAAATCTGCAATCAAGGCTACTTATTCAAATTTTCAATAAAATTTGGGCAAATTATTTGCTGGTCGAACCTTAGCTTAAGAAGGTAGCGGATTTAAAATGAGTTACCATTCTCAAACACAAGAGAAATAAACAATTAAAAATTCGTCAATATTTTATTCACAGAATTTTGTGCAGTTGCTTGAAACGAGGCTTTACTCATTGATTAATTTGCCCCTACAGCAGTTGGTTTTTTTCCCGCCAACTCCAATTCCATTGCTGACTCACTAGAAGTTGATTGCTTTGCCAGCCCTGGTTGGCCACGTGCTATCGATAACATTTTAAGTCGTCGTCGTAAAAGAAAATGGGAGGAAAGACAAAACAAACACCTCGTACCAAAAATAATGCCAAGGTACAACGCATTAACTATTATTAACCCGTAAACCAACTGAGCCCCCTTGTCTATTCACAGCCCTCCAGCAGCAGTCGCACAGCTGAATTGCTGGGCACCACAACGCCCATTTTTGTTGGCTTCTCGGCTCAGGCTGATGGCGGTTTGGTGCCCTTTGCACCGGGATTTGCCAGCTCAGAGCAAATGCCCGATATCTTTGATGCCAGCATAAGTCCACAAACCCAAATTATATTGCGAAAGCTGTCCAAGAAGGATCCACTGACCAAAAAGAAAGCCCTGCAAGAGCTGCAGGAATGGATTGAGAAATCCGATGTGGAGACTCTGAAGAGCATATTACCTTTGTGGCCCAAATACTATCATAACTTGGCCCTTGATCCGGAGCATAATGTAAGAGAGTTGAGTCAAACTGTTCTGCAATTGCTCATGGTCAAGTGTAAAAAGGCCATGGCTCCGTATCTCAAACTGTTGGTGCCTGTGTGGTTGGCCAGTGGCTATGATACTTACGCGCCGGCCGCCAGCATAGCACAGCAATCCTTTCGCGAGACCTTTGCAGGGAATGCAAATCGCACCAGTGAAGTGTGCCGACACTGTCAGGTGGAGATCATGGAGTATGCTACAAGGAATTTAACCTTTCACACGGCGGCCACCTTAGCCATAGGCAAAAGTTTGACCCCAGAGGAGGCAGAGCAGAAATATCAACGTGTGGTGATGGGAAGTTTACGTGTCCTATCGTTTCTGCTGGAACACATAGGTCAGCAGCAGGTGGAGCAGGATGTAATCAAACTCAAAGAGGGTCTGTCTACGCTAATGGATCATCAGAAGTTCTGGAGCTATGCCAAACACAAGGTGCCCACCATCAAGTAAGTAAAGACCATTTAACTTGATTTCCATCATATCAAACTTCAACTAATCCTGTAGAGCTGCCTGGTTTGAGTGTGTTTATCACATACTACAAACCCCAGTACTGTTGGAGCTGGTTGTTGCACACAAATCTCAGTTGATAACGCTGAGTTTTCAAAACATAGACGAAGGGGATCCTCTGGTGGCACCTCATATCTGGGGTTGTGTACTGCTAATGCAGAGTATTTTTGACGATTGGTGAGTTACCCCCCCACAATACGACATTCCCAACCAGTTTTAAACGTTTAGTTTCATGCTCCAGGTCTGCTTCTCTGAATATACGCAAAGCCTTGATGCCCAAGTTATCCGCATTGCTTAGGAATGCCTTCAATCGCAATGCCCAGGCCATTTGCCCCAATTTACTACCATTTCTGGCCAACATAAGCCCAGCCAGCCTTCAGGAAGTGGACTTATACGAGTTTTATGAACGTTTCTTTGAAGATTTAAAATTGGCTGTTACGGGAACACATGATCCTCCCTTGTCCAAGTCAGATGCAGCCATGATACATAAAACCTACTTTGAGTGCTTGCGATTTCTGTTCCAACAAATCAACCAGCAGCCGGAACTAAATGAAAAAGCACAGGAATTTGCTCTGAATCTGCTCCAACATCAACTGCTTGAGCCCATAGCCGATCTACTCCAAAGTGAGCTGGCCCAGGTCAAGTTTTTCTTCCAACATACCTCCGCCTTGGTGGCATTTTGGGACAGACAAAGCCAAAACAGACAGGATAAGGGTTTGTTGTATGGCAAATTGCTGCAGAAATTCTGGTCTTGCCTCTTTGAGCTGGTCAGTCAGTACATGGCTAAGGAGGAAGTAAATGATTTGCTGCTGAAGCATGTTTTAATCCTGGTGCAGGATTTGCATGTGGCTCATCCCAGTTTGGAGTCGCCACAGGTGAGATTCCAGGAGGAGTCGACACCGGAGCGACCACCCACACCCACCAAAAGGGCACAGGAGACGGCCAACTATATACAAAATGAGCTAAAACAATTGGTAATCAAACTGTTGGGAATATGTCTGGACAAGGCCACGGAAAAGGATTCGGGCTCCACTTATATAGAGCATATACGCTTGCTCACTCGCATGTTTGGCGATTTGGAGTTCTATCTCAAGCTCTCGGCGGAGGGAGAGTTGAGTAAAACGTTGGATAAGTTGGTGGCTTTGCTGGATCATCACTCCGAAGAGGCTTGTGTTTTGCTAGTGGAGATTTGCTTTGAGATTTTGTCTTTGATGCAGCCGCCGGAGCAAAGATTTAAATATTTGGACGATACTCTTATGAAACTGGAACAGCCACTGGTACAGAATTTGCTACTGCAACGTCTGTTGTCCTATCCTCTAAGCCAGGAACAGGCCGTCCATCAGTTGCTAACCTCACCACAGTGCTGCGCCATTATCTGCCGCATAGCCCAGGAGGTGGTGATGGATCAAAATAGACAAAAACTTAATTTGCTACACAAATGTTTCTTTCAAACGGATGCGGGAAATATTCTCATCAATAGCCAGACAGTGGATCATATACTCCTAACCATGTCCAAGCCCTTGGAACAGACCCAACAGCTGCTGCTACTGGAGAGCGAACAGGTGGAGGTGTGTGGCAGTTTTATAGCTCAGATTATGCCTGTTATCTGTTCGCAAGACAACTCCTCCCTACCTGTGCGCCAAGAGATCTTTCTTAAGCTCTTTAAATTCAGTTTGTCACATCAAGCAAATGATAATCTCTCGGAGGATACACTGTGGGAGCTGACCACCTGTTGGCAGGATGCTTTATCCAGTCGGGATATAGAAATAGATGACGATCTACTCGATAAATGTGCACAAATAGTGGAAGGATTAATTGGCGAGGGCATAAATAATCAGACGGTGGAAAATATGTCTGAAGCCATGGCCAAATTTGTAATCTGCTCCACCGAACATTTAGAAGACGACGTGCAAAGATATCAGAGTATAGATACCACCCTAAAGGCTTTGCTCCAATCTCCCGTAAAATCATTGGAGAGAGTACAACTATTCGAACAGCATTGTCTGTATCTGGCCACTCTGCAGGAAAGTATTACACCCGGCTTGGCCCTGGAAACAGCCTGTCTGGAGCAGGAGAAAATATTAAGCCTCATTCAACGCTCCACGCTCAACTTTTGCACCCTGTCTAAGCTAGTGTGTCGGATGGAGATGCCGTTACAACAGCCTCAGGAGGGAGAAGATGAACTTACCGAAGATTACTGTGATCCCAATGCTAATCTACTTCAGCAGTGGAGTGAATATTTAATACTGGAACTTCAACAGTGTCTCAAAATAGCCGGCATTAGCGAAACCTGGCTGGAAGTTTCTAATTTAGAGAGTCCTACCGAAGAGTTGATACTGCTGATGTCCGAGAAGGTTCATAGTTTTATGGCTAATAGCTGTGAATTGGTGTCCATCATCAAAGAGCGTATGCTAGAGGAGGCCTTGAAGTTTAATAGTGTGTTTAATATTCGTCTATTGGGCTATCTGATTTATTACCCGCAATATGCGGTGTTTGAGGAAAACTCTACCATACTGCTGCATGAGGAACTGTCCGACTTGATGGTGAATCAAAAAGCAGCCTACGCCTCGTATGTGATCATTTTGCAGGTGGGTTAAACGAAACTTTAGTCCCTGCCGATCTTTCTAATCCATTTTCTGCTTTCAGCAACTGCTGCCACGACTTTCCCAAAGGGTCATCACTCTACAGTCGGTCATTATGCAAGCAGATCCACCTCAAATGTGGATCAAAGCTGCCATATTTCGTTGTTTACTTCTAAATAATTTTGAAGCAGAACAAAATGAGCAATCGGATCGTAATATCATAGCCTCCGCCGTGCAATTTCTAACCAGCATAGGAGAGCAGCAGGCCAGTCAAAAGAATTTGCTGCTCTATAATGTGTAAGTTGAGTTGTTAACTAAGAGCACAATTTACTAACTAAATGCTTTTACTTCCAGAGAACTTCTAAAGCAGCCCTACGAGTCGGTGCTGAATACAGTCGAGTTTATCAAACTTCTAACTGAAGTTCTGCAACGTTTTCCCTACGAATTGACCATCAAAAATTGGGATGCCATACGTATAGGACTTAGTTCGTGGGTATTGAGTGTGTCCAAGTCTATGACAAGCTATAGTGATCCAAAGGTAAGTGAGCTTGCAACTAGGCATCAAAATATTTATCTAAATTTGTTGTTCCTTGCAGACTTCCTTCTTTCTGGTGGCCGTTTATCAACTGTTTGCCGCTCTCATCAGTTTCATTCGCTCGGAGAAGCAGAAAAGCTCAACGGAAATGCTCAAAAATGTGATTGATGAATGGGATTCCCTATTCGCTCGTGAGGTCAATGTGGTGCTATTTAAATCGTATTATCAACTGACACATGAAGCAAATGTGGAAGCAGGATTCGAGTCTTGCTATAAACTGCTGTTGGAACGTCTTACACCCACCCTAGAGCAGTTGGACTATAGTTTTGTCTATAATGTAAGAAATCCCTTTACATTTTTTTGCCGTTTCTTAACTATTCTTTCATTCTTTTCCAGTTCTGTAAATCACCCAATTCAAAAATGACTTTGGATCATCTCTGTAATTTCCTGTTCAAGCAACTTTATCACACGCAGCATTCTGTACGCCTAAATGCCGTCTTTGCTCTGCGTCAACTTACCCCCCACTTTGTGGCCGATGATATAGAGCTAAATGAGAAGCAAAGTGATGAGTTGGATGCCTCTTCTTCTAGCTTATGCAAATGGCATTTTCTCAATCGTTTCGAGGATTATCTCACTCGTTACGATTTCTTGATACGAAAATATTTGGAGGAATTTACATTTAAGCTCACCGAGCTGGAGGATCTGGAGCCCATCAATAAACATGATGCTTTGAGCTATTTACTTTTATGGGAATGCATCTTGAATGTGTGTGCCAAATCCCCAGTGGCTTTGCGTGCCGTCTACACCAACTGGCTGAACGAGAATCGCTATGAAGAGGTTCAAATTGAGTTTTACTTTTAAAATTTGGGTTTACACATGCAATTTTTTTTCCAATTACAGAATTTTCTACACTTTCTGTTCCGTGCCATGCCCGTGGATATATTGAAAAATCATGGTGCTAAAGTCCATAGTAATGGTGTCTACAAGGAGCTCACTTGGTCCCAGCTTAAGGGTGAGTTTTGTTGTCTATTCAACTTAGTTATCGACTAATGTCTCTTCGGAAGCATCTCCAGCGGCACCCAAAACATCGGGCAAATAGTCGCCTTCATCAAAGGGGTGGAACATATAATCCTCGCCTTCCACATCTTGATCATAATCCTCCGGCATTTCTTCTTCCATATTTTCGGATAGAGAAATATAATCGGATAGGGGAACAAATTGTTCGGGATCTTCGTTATACATAGCTTGACGCTGGACGGGTATTTGTTGTGGGGGCTCCATATAAATATTCAAATTCGAGATGAATTTATTAATCCAAACGGTCAAATTGTTGGCTAAAATGCGTTGATATTCACGTAGATTACTGGTCGTGTAGAACTCTTGATCTAAGAAAGTGTGGAGGAAGTAGAAAGTGGTATTAGTTGGGCGGTTTCCGAAATATTGAAATAAAGCGTGAGGTACTGAGCCGAAGTCGCGGCTCATATATGTGTATGTAGCTCTAAGATCCATGTGGCAAACCAAACCGTTGGTTTAAGTCCTCGAAAAACTACTGATTCGAACCAATATCAATTCCTCAGCGGTTTGCATCTCAGTAATTTAAAAAAATCTTTACAAAAAATTTGAATGGTGAGAGTTTAAAACAGAGACCTACACGAGTAATGCGCTTGTTCCACTGGCACATTCCAGAGGTCATTCTGTGAATGATCTAACTGACTTCATTGGCCGGGTTCAGCAGATCAGCTTGCTCCCTGATCAATTATAAATTTTCAATAATCTTCCTACTGAACTCGAGGGATGCGGCATCATGATAGCCAATTTGAGGTATCACGATCAGGAGCATGTATCAAAGAAATAGTACGCTACTTTAAAAAGATGCTGCTCCCTATAACAGCAGAAATTACTCGACGCATAATTTGTTTCTGATACCTGCTCAGGGATCAATTATTCTGCTGAACACGCCCATTCTTTCTGTGTATTTTCCCATTAGATATAAATGTCCATTCGGCAGATCAACCGCAAGATCCAGTCACTTTCACCGACTATCTATCCACTGTCACAACATTTAGCTTTTTCCGCTAAAATGCTAGATTTTATATCGATATGCTATCGAATTCCCAAGTGTCAGCAAAGGGAACAGCTGCTGTGACAATGACGTTGCACAGGGGCGGGAAAGACTTTTGGCACAGTGGGAGAAGTTTATATACCCCTTTATTAAAAACTGACTATGCCCATAAGTTGTGTATGACCCAGTCAAGCGTCAAGTTTTCCATTCTTTGTTATAGAAGGGAAACACATGGAATTTGATGAAGATGTGAAATGAAAATTTACACTGTTCACATCTAACATCTTACATCTGTCAGTCAATGCCCTCAAAAATGGCATGAAATTTTTTTAACATTTGCTCAACAATACGAGATTTAAAAATCTTGTGGTGATTCAAAGGCTATGCTTGGTCCTTTTCCCGAAGAGAGTCTATTTGGCTGTTTGGCTGGGACACATTTTGCGAATTCTAATGCTCCAGTAACTTTCACCTAAATTAATCAGCATCAGATCTTGGTTGTTTTGGTATATGGGCATTGGTATTACCGATGCATTTTCTGCACAAAATTTCTGAATTTATGTCAATTGGGTCCTCCGCGTGTAAGCTGGAAAGATTTGCATCATGTCCGGAATGTGGCGAGCGCCTCTTTAATCACTGTCATGATTATGTCGCAGGTCCGCATACCAGCTTCCATGTAAGGCATTTTCAAGTGTTCTTTTTGCCGACTTAATCGGGGATGACACAGAAATCACTACACAGAAAAAAGTAATGATATGATCTGGGTCTCAATATTATATTTTTTCATATCAATAAAAAGCCGATATGACACACTTGAATTTGACCTGTTCGAAAATATCAAAGTGAAATTTTCGACCATATCAAAATAATATTTTTTAAGATAATATTTTTTAATATCAAATTGATATTTTATAATATAATTATTATACAAAGAAAAAAAATTAATTGGAAATGTAACTATTTATTTTTTACCTAAGTTCTATTATTTATTGTTTTATCGAAACAGAAAAAGACCCCGCCTTGACCAGGGATCGAACTCGGGACCATTTGTACGTTACAAATTGGCATGGCATCTATCCGCACTGCGCTATCGGGCATACGTGTGGTCACATGGCTGAGAGGCTACTTATCAGTGTTGCCAATTCAGCTCTTTTCCCGTCATTTCTGGATTTTTTTAAAACCGTATTGCGGGAAAAATTTAGAAACAGCGGGAAGCGGGAATTCCAGCTTTTTTAAAAATGATTTCGGCTTTTTTCAGTTTTTTTTTTTATTTTGGAGTCATTTGCAAAACTTATTAGCAAATCGTTAGTAATTGCCACCTCTAAAGTTCAGGAAACAATCATCTCAAAGTGCTGGCCAAGTTTACGGATAATTGATTAAAATGCCAAAAGTTTTCAAACAAGAAAGTCGTAAGTAAAGAATGAATCTTATACCTCTTGAGTTTACTGAAGTTGTTGCAAATCCACATCATTCTACGACCAAAAAAAAAACTAAACATTGTTTCCATTTTGAAAGTATCTAGAAGGTATTGGAAAATTACGATGGAACTAAAGTTTTGGAGTAACGCATCCAAGGACTCTGGAGGTAAAGAAAGACTTTTTGAGTTCTTGTCATGGTCCAACGCTGAAGTTGAGCGTGTCTTCAGTCAGGTTAATATAGTAAAATCAAAACTCAGAAATCTAATGGAGGTGCGCACGCTCAACTCAATATAATGTAAAAGATATTGTATATTAGTGAAACTGAAATTAAGAAATTAAATTAAAATTATAGTCAGGCATGTTCTCAATTTCATTACTTTCTGAATAGTAAATCGAACGCAATTCCGCTTCGGTTTCGTTTTTTGTTCTCAATTCCGAATGAAATTGCTTTCGTTTTACTTTTTGTAAACCACCAGTCCAAGCGGGATCGGCACTAGATACATAAGAGCGAAACCACAATTACATTTTATTTATGTATATCTAGAGAAACTGTAAAACTGCGTAAATTGGCAATTACTTTTCATTCCACCGACCAACAAGCATTACTTTTCAAAACGAAAAACTTTTTCGTTTTGGTGTTGCGAGAACACGAATCAATTCCACTTTCGAAAAGTTGCCGTGGAAACGAAATTGAGAACATGCCTGAATATGTGTAGTATTGGTAGATACTAGTTACGTCGACATGCGAAATGCTGCTTCGATTATAAGGTCCTTTCTAGTAGCCTTAAGCTAATAGGCACAACTGAGGCCTACGGCAAGGATGAGGACAAGGAACTTCATCACTCTGATCATATATTAAATATATAATTGCATAAATAATAAGAAACGACATGCACTTTTTTTCCAGCTTTTTTGTCGAAAAATACAGCTTTTTTTTCCTCTCAGTCCCGCCGAAAACGGATTTTTTTGCTCGGCAAAAGTTGGCAACACTGCTACTTATATATTTCTTTACATTGCTTGAAGTTTCGATGTGAAACAATATTTGTCTCTTTTCTTTTTCTCATTTTCTATACATCCCTTTCCCCTTGGGAGAGTTTCGAAAATTAAATAGATATACTTTTGACCTTTTCTAATATCATTTGACAAATTGATATTTTCAAAAGAAACTTTATAGTTTAGAAATGATATGAAAAGAAGAAAGAAAGAAAATGAAGCCCATATCAAATTGATATTAATCTTATTTTTTTTCTGTGTAGAGATTTTCGTATAAACGCTTGTATTTCAAATTTAAACTGCATGAATTTATATGTTAAGTGGCACAAAAAAAGCTCAATAACTAGATCAGATGGCGAAAGTAAAGCGGATTGAAACCGATTGCTCAAAGTCAAGTCGATTTAAGCAGTTAGGCATTTCCACAGAAAGGTCAACCAAAAACCGAAAACATCTATTCATAAAATGCAGCTAACTTATCTTATGTATATCAATATAGGTTCCCGAATCAACATTTGTATGTTATTTATGATTACGCAAAAGGATACAAATATATATTTATGAAAAGCTTCAGAAGTACGGCGTTAGAGAAAGGCTTGTCATGTAATGTATGTCACGTTGCGTATCATAATGAGTCAAATATAATATATTTTTGAGCGAATCAGATATAAATATATAGCTACATGATTGGAGATCATATTGAAGTTAGTTGCATTGAAAAACTCGAACGCATTCCACAGAGTTTTGCTCTTTTTTGAAAGCAGACAAAACGCACTTTCGTATTATATCATGTAGCGTATGCCTTTTTGTCTGCCTGTATCTTGGGATCTTACTGTCTAGAACTCTCAGCTTTTACATTAAATATAGTGCTGCCAAAGTGCTATCCAAACACTAATATGCGGATATATTTTCTTTGTTATTCTTTATATCAAAGGCTACAAAATTCGTACGATTGTCATGTTCGTGGCTGTGGAAATGCCCATATACAATTTAAATTGGAAAAGCAAACGTTTATACCAAAATCTCCAGTGATTTCTGTGTCACTCCCGAATATATAAAATAATAATATGTAATAATGCATGACGAGTTTCTCTGCCATTACTTCATTTTGTGAGGAACGAGTGGTAAACTTTACTATAGTAAATTTACTATAGTAAAGGTGACGTACTCCGTACTTGTTTTCAACTCGCTCTCTCGGCTCTCTAAAACAGATGTCAGCTGTTCTGAGAGGCAAATGCTAGAAACAGATAGCAAACATTTTACCTTCTGCACTTTTCGTTTGCTATTAGCACAAATTTTGATCGAAAATGTTAACACAACGCCTGTGCTCCTTGGCCACAGCTCCCTTCTGCTTTCGTTCTTAGGTACAGGTACAGATAGATATTAAATTAATTATAAGCATATTCTTTTCATTGATTTTCTCTTAACGAGACGACGTTTGATTTCATACTGTCAAAAATAAGGCCCCTGTTTATAGTAAATTCACCTTCTGCTAGATGTTAGATGTTGATCATTGGAAATAGATTATTAGATTCAATGTAGGAAACATCATTCGAAAGCGGAAGAAAGAAACATTCACATTTTGAGAATGATGTTGCATGTTTGCCAGTGGAACAAGTGAATAAGCGTGCATTTCACTAGGAATTAGGCAAACTATTCACATTTAAAACAAAACAACAAGCAGGACTACTAGAGTATCATGTCTAGAGACTGGTAGACCATAATTTCTCCTGTGTCGAACAGTGTAAACGCAGCCTAACTCGGCACAAAATGATTATTTTTATTCAATGCCGAAATCACTCGTGCAGGTCTTTAGTTTAGAGTTCAATTTAGAGCCGGAACTAACCAATACGAAAGTTTAAGCTTAGTGAACCAGTTTAAAGCTAGCACAGAACCAAAACAGACCTATACATCGGTGTCACAGAAATCTCTTTCAACCAAATTCCAACCCAAAACCTATTCTCGGTGTTACAGAAATCTCTTACGGTTGATTTCAAATCTCTCGTGTTTTGTGAGGAGATTTATCAAAATTTACCACCATTTTTTTGCGAGAAATGCAGCTCTGTTTTTAGAGATGATAATTCAATTGGAACAGCTTCTGTGCTAACTAGATTTTCAAATAAGAAAATGACACCGACGAATTTTTCGAGCGATTTGCAAATCAACCGAAAATGAAATTTCTACAGATTTCTTTGACACCCCCGAATATGGGAATTTATAACTGAAACATATTTATTTTTTAGATTTATGAGCGTTTTTAACAAGGCTGCAACCCGGTTCTAAAATTGACCTTCAAGAACCCTTTCAGTTCGTGTTTTCTGGTTCCTCGACCGGACCAGGTACCGGACAGGTACGGACCTGCCAAGTTTGAAACCTCAATATATTTTCTATCTTCCAATTTTAAAGACCAGGCCCTTTTGGTAGCCGTTCTAGAGGATTTATGAATTATAACAACGTATTGAGCCCAAAATCTTTAGAGACATCTGTAAATCCTCACATTCTTAGGATTTTTCATGTGGCTAGAACCACCCTTACTTGGCCCTACTCATAAATAAATCTGTTAGCTGTCCATCTGTGTCCCTAAGGTGGAATATCCACTTGTTTGGATGGCACACCGTGACGGAACTAGCCTTCAACAGAATACAGTTTCTTACTTCCTGTACTATTCTCTGTTCGACTGTTGGACAAAATGCGTAATTTATGTAAGTGTGCCAACATAATGCGCATCACCGTTCCGTGAACCCAACTTTATAGTTTACAAGGAGTTCAGCAGAATTTTACAGGTTTGTAGCCTTGGTTTTGAAGCAAAAGCTTTAAACTAGATAGAGCTTAATAAGGATTGATCTTACAAAGAGCGACAATCCTTAAAGTGAAAATAATTGTTTAGTAAGACGATTCCAACAAGGTTCCCAAACATAGGTTTTGGTTTAAGCATGTGTTGATAGTATCTTAGATCATTGAACCCTTTTGCTTGTACTTTTAGTGAAATCCCTTCTCGGCACTATATTTGTTGACAAGAATGCATTTTTCCAGTCTATTTTTTCCTTTCTGAAAAAATACTTTTCATTATCTTTATTTCCTTACTGAAAAGTCAATGTAACCCGACTTTGGATATGTTTTCCAAATGATCCATTAATTCACAATGTGGTTCCAAAATTTTAAAAGAAATTATGTTTCATAAAAAGTAACTTAAGTGGGTTCAATAATTCAGAATTAAGGGATCATGCGGCATCTTTAAGCATTCTGTCTTATCCGGCAGAATAAAAAATTCAGCATTACAACAATAAATGGACTACAGATTTGGCTTTTACTCTAGTCTTTAGTCAAACGCCAGCAGCGCTAATTTGGTGAACCTACAATTTCGCATTATTGTATATATCCAACTCACCCGTAAAGTCCTTAATTCGCTCCAGTATAACCGCACATAGCAGTGAATTCTCATCAATTACAAACTGATCGTTAAGCAGAAAGTCTTTCATCTCCTCGAACAGAACACATATAATCTTTTGCATTTGTTTGCGTTGACGCATCAAAATTCGTTTCTTTAGGCTCTTACAGCGTCGGCGATGCAATTGCTTGGCCACACGACGCAAACGCTGCTCCTCTTCCATATATTCCAAAGCCTTTTCCATGGTCATTGCCTCAACCGGTGGTTTAGGTTTCATTTGATTCTGCAAGGCCGTCAAATGTCTGGGTGAGAGTATATTTTTGAACGATTGGAATGTATCCTTGACGCGCACAGGATGGGGATCGGCGAGACGTTCCACACGAGCGGTACAACTGGGCACATAGACTTTCTTGGTGATATAACGCGGTGGCTTAAGGGTCTGCGGCGATGATAAATCCTTTTTGGGTGTGGCTAGAAAACAAATATGCTCCTCCCGGCTTAAGACATCGCGATCGATGATGATTTGACCCGAATGCTGACAGGGTACATAGCATGGATGATAACGTGGACAAACGCAGAAGAAGCGATACACGGCTGGTTGCTCATGGACGGGCCATTTGACTAGACGCTTAATGGGCTTGGAACGATCAGCTCGAACTTGCACCATACCCAAGCGGGCATTCAGCTCATCTGCCACAGTGGGACCATCGGACTGTTTCTTTTTACGCTTTGGCGGAGGTTGTTCAGACTGAATTTTGAAAAAGTTTAAGGCCTCGGCAACTGTGGCCTTCTCATTGTCCAAATGCATGCCACGCTGGGGAGGTGGTGCCTCCGAGGGTATCTCCTTAAAGTTTATAGGCTTTGCTTGATCCATGACGAAAAGACAAAAAAAATAACAAAACAAAAAATTCAACAATAATTTTCGATCTATACGATTGAGGAACAAAAATTCTTGTGAAGTTTTCCAGTTGGCAAAACTTTAAACTTATTTGAAAGACTGATCATGGCCTCTCCAACTCTCTCCAACTCTCCATAGACTCCCAGCTGACACTGGAACGTTATGCCTGTCATCTGTATACGGAAACCTTGCGCAAATTGCCCGCCGTGGTGCGCAAATGGTGGAATACCTGTCAGTCCAGGCAGAAAAATTTTGTAGACAATCTCACCACCAACTATGTGAGCTCCTTGATCTGCAGTGAAGAGCTGAAGGCCATAGCCAATCGCAAAGAGAAACATGAGAATATGCAGGTGAGTTAATAAGATTCCTGGATGCTCATGCGTAACACAAAAACGACCATAATACTGATGAGCAGCAGAACAATGACAATACCGCGAAATATCTCAAGGGGTACCATTTCGATGGTGATTTTAAAGCACTTCGTTCAAGATTTTTAATATCTGCTAGCTGAATCAAGGTGTACTGAGTTTACAATTTAACATTTTAATGTCTCACCTCCCACAGGTTACTGTACATACCTCCACTCGAGAAGTACTGGCTGTCTATGCCATAGATGAGGCACGCATGGAATTGGTCATCACCCTGGCTACGAATTATCCGCTGGGTGCGGTGAAAGTAGAATGCGGCAAGCAAATAGGCGGACGTGCCTCCTCCCGCAATGTGGGCATGCAGCTGACCATCTTTCTAACACATCAGGTATGTTTATTCCTAAGGAATTTGCACTGGTTTCCCCCACTTATAATTTCTTTTTTAGAATGGCACCATTTACGATGGCTTAACCATGTGGAAAAACAATCTGGACAAGAAATTCGAGGGCGTAGAGGAATGTTATGTCTGCTATACGGTTATACACCAGGATACCTGTCAATTACCCAAACTTACCTGCAAAACTTGCAAAAAGAAATTCCATGGACCTTGTTTGGTAAGTTTTTTACTTGATTTGTCTTTGTTAGGGAAGGAATATGATGAAGTTTCTTTGTTATCTTTCAGTATAAATGGTTCACCACCAGCAGCAAGTCTACCTGTCCCATTTGCCGTAATGTCTTCTAAATGGTTGATTTAGTTAACAACACTCACACGTATTAAACAAATGGCACAAACTCCTCTTCCCCCTCCCAAAAAAAAAAAACAACCCCATTTGAAGTAGGACATCTAGTTACGTTCTTTTATCCTTTTCTGTTTGGTCAACCCAAAATTGTAAATCAGCTATAATAAATAATTATAAAAAAATAAATTATAAATATTTAATTTAACAATAGTAATAATTGATTTTGATGGAATTTTTGAACACCAGTGAGAATTTTGAAAATGTCTTCCCGTATAGTTTTTTGTTTCAAATAGCTGTTTCGATTGTGTTAGCCCGTGAAGATTACTTCAGCTGGAATAACTGAGAAAATGTTCTTGCTTTCTTTCCACCCTGAATAATTACACAAGGCAACAAGAGTAGAGTTTTTCCAGTAAAGGACATAAGCCAATATTTTATCCTTATCGACTTGGTGTCTAACCGTCTGTCGATCACTGCTACTCATACCCTGTTTATACACAAACAAAATATCATAACAAATGCTCCTCAAAGTATGCTTTGTGTATAAATAACATTTTTTGAAGACCTTCAACTGCTCCGACATGCTGAGTGACTGTTCGGTGTAAATTATGTAGTACGCTGCCACAAATGACCATAAATTTTCTTATTTAAATGGGTAATTATTAAAAAAAAAATTAGGTAGCATACTTTGAAAGGCATTTATCATGATCATTTTTATGTGTATAAACCAGAGGTCGCAAAAATAGGTCCCCCGTTTGCCTTTGTCAACGACAGCTTTCGTGCGACCACATTGAAAAGAGGTACCGAAACAACCTTTAACTACGCTCTCTGCTTCTATTTGGTTGTGAGAGGAGAGAACATACATTTTTTTGTTTGTTTTCCTATTAGGTCTTTTTGGGACCGCTTTCAAAAGGTCTTCTTCGTATATATGCATTGGTGTGAAAGGCTCGGCTAACGATATGAATGTATGCGACGAACTACATATATGCGCTCTCTCGTTCTCTCTTGCACTGACTCTCTCTCTCTCTCTGCTTATGTTAAACTCTGGCGCAACTCTTGAGTCTGCAACCTTTTTAAATAATATTTTGACAGTTTGGTCTTCGAGAAGCACGCAATTTAAGACCAATTGACTGAGTTGGGCCTGTTATTCGGTTGCTGTCAGACCGATCAGTGTAGTCAACCACAGCCACTTAGCAGTGAGCGCGATGACAGTATACATTTGGTTGAGGGAAGCCCGAGCCCGTTGTTTCTCTGATTTTTCGGTCAGTAACGTGAGCAGAGCGAACTGAAAAAAGGGTTGAGAGTTATTTACGAGCTATGGTATAAACATGGTAACAAATTCTTTGCTACGTAATCTAATACGCCTGACTTCCCAGGTCTTCCCCAGATATCAGATCGCTTAACTGCATAATTCAGAACGCTAATATTGGTATTACCGCTTTTCAAAAATGTCCTTTAATAATTTGTTTTCTAAATCTTAAAATAAAATAGAAAAATAGGGCAGACGCCGATAAAGTGTACAATATACAGTTTTCCGAGCAAATTGCACAGTGAACATGTGCATCGTTGCTAACCATATTAGTGACAAACTTTAATTCAAGAATCTCTCCTCTAGCCTTAAAGATGTAGCGACTTTGATCCATTGGGAATGTGTCTTTGAGACAGTTCCTTACTCCAAGGTCACAGTGCAACTCTTTATAAATAAGTCGTCCGGCGCTTCTATGTGATTCCTCAATGCATGTCTAACTGTAAGCTGCATCCATTTTAAAAAGCGTTTGCTCCGTCCAGGATCACCAGCCAGAATAATCGTCTAAGGAAAGCTCCATCCCGTGAGTGCTGGCTAGGTTTTCCCAATTAATAAATAATTGCTAACGTTTGCGGAGTAGGGCTTGGGCCAATATGTTCGGAAGCCTATGTTCTGGCATACTGAAAACTTTTCGAACATACTTAAAATGCCTGTCTGCGGTAGTTATATGCAGCTTGGACAGCCCAGTTTTGAGGTAGATCACCCTGATTGGCGTGAAGCTTGGCAAGCGGAACAGTTTTTTGACTAATTATCACAGCAGACTCTCGACATCGTCATATTCCATGATACCCCATACTTGGATTTAACTGCTGGCTCAAAGAGTTGAAATCATGTTCCGATTGGTACATCTTTCTTACTTAGTAGGGACCTCCATGCACAGTCGATAGCCATTTTCGCATATTTTTTCCCAATTTTTATACCCTTGCAAATGGTATTCTAATTTTGCCCAGAAGATTGCAGCGCATAGAAATATTCATTTCCGACCCCATAAACTATATATATTCTTGATCAGGGAAACGAGCTGAGTCGATTGAGCTATGTCCGTCTGTTTCTACGCAAACTAGTCTCTTAGTTCTAAAGCTATCGAGCTGAAATTTTGCACAGAGTCTTCATTTTATTGCACGCTGCCAATATGTAGAAACCGACCGGATCGAATGACTATATCTTATAGCTGCCATAGGAACCATCGGTCGAAAAATGGGTCTTAGTAAGAAAAACTTTTTTGTTTTCAATAAAAGCGTCCTTAAACTCGGCCATTATTAATATTATATGCTTTCAAACAGATTTGCAAATTTTGGTTAAGATCAGATGACTATATCTTATAGATGTCATAGGAACCATCGCACAGTGGACCAGCTTGTATGGAGACTGCGGCCAAAAATACTTTCAGTAGAAATATCGACTTGATACTTTGTTTACGGCTTTATAAAACCGTTAGATATGATATTTGATCAAATGGGCGTGGCTAAACTCTGACACTCCCACCTCTACCATAAAATTATACAAAGCGTAAGAAAAATGATATGTTAAAACTTCATATTTGAGTTTCAATTTTTGTTTAGTTTGTTTGGCTATGTTAGTTTTTGTATTAAAAGCCTCCACTTAACATAAAAAGAATCAAAAATAAAAAACTTAAATTAATTAATTAATCCTCAAAAAAAAAAAAAACAATTTCATAATAAAACAAACTATATATCACTGCAATCTCAGATTTAAAAGTTAATCCAGCAAATCAAATACAGATTTTAGTCGAATTGAATTGTGCTTTGGTGGAACACTCAAAAAAGAATCAAACACAACAACAACAGAGACCAGGAACGGAACAGTTGCACCACAGAAACAAATATCAAAAAAACAAGCACACTATAGGCTTTGGAGTATAACACAACTTCCGGCACTTTCCGGCAGCTAAACTTTAAAGTTTTAGAATTTTAAAAGGTTGAACAATTTTATCAAATAAGTTTCATTGGGGGACTCAGATGGGATCGTAACCATTACTTTAGCTGAATTTATATCACAAAAAAATAGTACTGACAAAACATCAATTTTATAAAAGAACTCAACCAATTAAAAACCTTTAATTTATTAAAAAATAAAGTTAGTATCTTTCTTTTTACTATTCAGCTTAAGTTTCTTTAATATTAGTTAAATTTAATGATGATTTAATTGTTTTAAAATTCACTTAAATCTCAAAAATCTACCACAGTAAGCACCAATATATTTCATGTTTTTTCTTTGGGAGGCATTCTTATAGAGTACGGCTGTAATGAAACAAAATCAACTATACAATTAAAAAGCTCATTCTTTTGCGAGATAGTGAAAACACGTTTGAATCCCAAATTCTCATTTTGCATTTTTTATTTTTGTCCTATGGCAGAAACCACTGTGCATCGGTCGTAAAATGGATCTTAGTAAGAAATACTTTTGTTTTCAAGTATTTCGATCTTAAGGTCTTTGATTATTAATATTAAAAGCTTTCAAACTAATTTGAAAAAGTTGAACGACATCGGGTGATTATATCTTATCTTATCAAAATGGGTCTTAGTAAGAAATTTTTTTGTTTCTAATGTTAGCGTGCTTAAACTCGCTGATTACTTTAGATTTAAATTATATGATTTTAAATAGATTCGCAAAATTTTGTCGAAATCGGATGACTACATCTTAAGGCTGTCATAGGACCGATCGATCGGAAAATGAGTCTTTGTGAGAAAAACTTTTTTGTTTTCCATTTTATCGTTCTTAACTTAGCTTAATTTGGTCGAAATCAGATGTTTATCTGTTGGAAAAGTGGTTTTAGTTAGAAAAATGTTTGATTTTTTTGTAAGCGTTCTTAAACTCTGACATTTCAAAACCAGCTTTTGCAAGGGTATAAAAACTTGGGCACAGACGAAGTTAGCTTGGCCTTCTCGTTTTAAATTGTAATTCAGAACGTTGCAGTCTGTTTAGAATTCAACACACAATTTAAGAATCGTATACTATGCCGTAAAGCACTTGTAAGACGATTCAATATACTAAAGATGGAAAAGTATACGGATGTGTAATGCTCTTATTATACGAGGCAATGTATTATTAATATGTAGAGAAGTATATGGGTTGGTAGTGCACGTGGAAGTTCTTTGCATAATCGTGAGCCTTCATCACTTTTGCAAATTAAGTTTTCAACTTTGCAAAATTTGCACAAAATATCCTTCCTTTTTTCTTTGAAATATCTTTTAGATGCGTCTGAAAGACTTTGGCTTAACCCTTCTCTAAAGCAATCAAAAATAACATCTTTGTCGCATTTACTTGTCGCATTTTTACACTTGGCAAGCAAGTAGGCATTGGAGAAAATAAGGTGGAGTCCTAAAAAATTAAATTATTTCGCAAAAAATGCGTAAAAATGCCCTTTGAGACAAAGTGAAATGGAAGCTGAATTGGTGGCTCTACGAGGTGCAAAAAGTCACAGCCCTAACAAAGCTAAACAAAATTTGGTAGGGCTTTGCAAAGTTGCATATTTTCACAAATTTTTTTTGTGAGATTAAAGGTAACACATAGTACATACCACAAAGAGATTAAATTCCATCAAAAATATTTAAGAAAACTATCTTTTTAAATCAATTTTTGGCAATTGCAAATCGCAGAAAACAAACACACAGTTAACATTGAACTGTCATTCGTTAGCATAGCCTGAGTTTAGCAGCTGCTCAGTTAAGTCAGATCTCTGTTAAATCAAAATTCGTGGTATGTAACATTAAAGACTGATGATGTATTTGTGAAACAATGAGAAAAACCATTTTAAGTTTTGAACACTTTTAGAAAAGAGGTTATTATGCCTAATAAATGGCAACATTTCGTATAGTGCAGGGCCGGTAGTGTGTGTGTGGCTGCTGGTGTTCCGCCTCGGAACATCTAATAAAAAGTTGAATTCTTTCTTCAGCGCCAGCTGTGAATTAACTACCCTACAGGAAAAGTGTCTAGTTTACAACCAGAAATGTAGCAGTCGCTAAAAACTTGAAACTGTTTGCACTTCCTATCCAAATCAATGCATTGAAGTCGTCCATTTTACACAGGCATGTCATAGGCAGATTAAAATTGTCCCAGGCAGCAGCCAATTGCAACCAGTTTAATGCCAGACTGAATAATTGGGAGAGAATTGTCTCTGCAGCAGCCATTTTCAACCAGTTATATACCAGTTGACCTTTGTGTGTTCCCAACTAGCTCAAATTAGTATTTCAAAAGAACATTTCTTCAGAAGCTAATATTTGTTGTTGCCCAGCTCACCCGAATCTAGCTATTTTGCTACCAGTTACTACTAGGTGTGGGACAGTTTTTTTTTTGTTTCTAGTTGACAATTTCTCTTCTGGGTAGCCATGAAAAAGGTTCTCAAAGGCAAAGTGCCTGCAAATTTCGAGCGCACACGCCATGAGATTGAGAGAAGCTCGGCTTTGGGTCCTTTTGGCCCTTTGGGGCTGCCAAGCCAAATATTTTTGTCTGTTTCATTTATAAACAGTTTATATAAAAGCAAAAAGAGTTTTTTCATATCATAGTAAACTGTTTCTGTCAACTCGTTAACCCGTCAGTGCCATACTTTAAACATTTCACAATACACTTGTACTTCCAACCGAACGGATCGCTCTCAGTAAATCTCTTCCAAAATATAACAAATTATATTATTTTACCAAAAATGCCTAGGCGTGCGAAAACCCTTCGTGTTTGTCCATATTGTGAACGTAAAGTGTGCGCGAACTTGCGTCCTGTTAATGTGATAAATAAAACCGAAACGAAATTAATTAAAAATTTAATAGCAAAAGATATAGAAAAGTCATTGAAACTTGATTTGGCTTCGTTACCGAGCAGCTCGTCGGTGAGAAAGCGGAATAAGCCTTCGCTGGAAATGTCACCAGCCGGTTCTATGGCCAAAATATCGGAAAACATTGTGGATATTATCAAGGAAGAGTTTGAACGTCCGAATTGCGGTTTAAAGAAGAGAACCAACTTGAAGGCTAGTGCTGATGCCCTTATGGCCTTGCTGGGTGCAGATAAGGTTAATTACAAGGACTTCAAAAAACAAGTAGGTGTGAAGAAAGCTAAACGCTTTGCCAAAAGGTCGGCAGTGGGCAAGCGTAAGGCGGCGACTCGTAAGCGTTAGAAATTGTTGCAGCCGTTCACGGAAACCTTTGCCAAATTCACAGTTAACATTCAGCCCTTCCCCAACCCCTTCGAACAGAGTTCACGAGTTTGCGCCGTGCGCAGTTTTCCTTTAGGGGTGGGGCTGATGACACGAATTGGGTCTCGCCCTGGACTCAGTTTTGTCTTACACTTTTGGGCCAGCTGCTGCTTACTTTGGGATTAGCGACAAGCGCTGCATACTGTAAAAATGACGTAAACCAAGGAAATGATGAGCAGCCCTAAACAACCAAAGCTTGGCCAGCGTGTTGCGGTAACGGGTAAAAATCTTCAGGGTCGTGTGGCCTATGTGGGACACACCAGTTTTGCCGGCGGTTTGTGGTACGGCGTAATATTGGATGAAGCCAGAGGTAAAAATAATGGCACGGTTGGTGGCAGAATCTACTTTAAGTGTTCCAAAAATTGTGGACTTTTTGTGCGTGGGCAGCAGTTGGTGAAATTGGACATCGAAACGGATAATCAAAAATTGAACGAAATGCAACGCAAAGTAATGCGAAGAAGTGCAAGGGGTGGTTCAACGGAGGAGCAGGTGAGTCAGTTCGAAAAAAATGTAAGGGAATACAAATTTATGCAATTTCTACCTAAGGAAACACAACGAGATGAATTGGCGACGACTTCAGAGCAATTCCAGCAGCAGGCGAAGGTGCTTCCAGCTCAGAACAGTCCAAAGCAGCTTACCAAGGTGAGTTTGGAATAGGTTACAAAGTGTCTGCTTTTATTATATGCTTACAACATTTCCCTAAAGCAAATGTTGAAACCAGAGACACCCCCAAGTCCAAGTAGGCAATTAAAACAAGAGAGGAAAATGCCATTGCTTCCGCAAGGAATAGGCGCTTCACATAATGAAAAGAAAGTGGGAACAGAGCAGACCAACTCATCACTGAAGAATACCCCGGTAAATTCGACTATGCAATCAAAGCAGGAGACTGAAGCTATAGCCAATTTGCCTATCGAGACGTCAATTTTAGAGAAGGACAGCAAAGTAGTTTCGGAACAGGCCAATCTTTTACTCAAGAATCTAGTGCAACCCGAGACTTCAAAGCAGGAGACCTTGACGTCGGCAACTGAAGCATTAGCCAAACCTGCCGGCAGATCTCCTTTAGAGAAAGAGCAACTGAAGCTGCTGCCATTGGCTTCCACTCAATTAACACCACCCACTTTAACCTGCAATCAACGACGTTCCACTTCATACACCCAGCTGCGACCCACTCGCATAAGTCAACCCAAACCTACCACAGCTCAAGCTCAAAGCTCCACGGCACAGCTTACCCTGGCCATGCCTGTACCCTTGGCTCTGGCTCCGAAACGAAGCAAGACCAGCATGAGTCCTACCAGCAGCAGCAGCAGCTCAGTAAAGCGTCTAGCTCCCGCTGCCTTTGTGGAACCCGGTTTCCTTTCCATCCTAAGACCACAATTCACACCTGGACCAGCTCTAAGAACACCTGCACCCGTGGATAATCCCGAGTTGCGGCAACTACGTGAAGAGCTGCAAATGTTGAGGGTACAAAAGAGTGAGGACAAGCTAAAGTTATTGGAACTGGAGCGTATCAAGATACACAATGAACAGTTGCTAGAGTTTAAGGCTCAGATCATGGCCCAGCATGTGTTACTCCAAAGAGAATTGCAAAGATCTCGTCACGAGCAGCGGGAGGCACAGGAAAAGGCCTCCAAATACCAAAGGGAACTGGATGAAGTGGCCGAAAGTATTGAACTTCTGACACTGGACAAAGAGATGGCCGAGGAACGCATGGAAACTTTGCAAATGGAATTGGAACTGGCCCAGGAACGTAACGATGAGCTAAGTCTGGATGTGGAGATATTAAGAGCCGAACAGGAGGAGCAACAGCAGCAGCTGAATGGGGGCCAACTCATTGAGAAGACTGATAAACAAATGGCGGCAATGGGCAACGGAGAATTCTTGCGCCTGGAGCAGTATAATCAACGACTTCGCGAGACAGTGGTCCGTTTAAGGGACACCCTGGCACAGGAGAAGCAACTGGCTCAGCGCAACCACAAGGAACTGGAGACCAAACATTCGGAAATCAACGAATTGAAGAGCATCAAGGAATTGCTAAATCGTCGCGTGGATCAAATGGAAGTGCAGTTGATCGATCTCAAAGAGCAGGTGGATGCCTCATTGGGTGCTGAATCTATGGTCACACAACTGGCCAGTCTTAAGCTCGAACTGGAGGACAGAGTTAAACTCCTGGAAGATGAGGTGAATGAACTTGAGGCCCTGGAACAGATACAAGAGCAGCTCATTGAAAGCAATCAGGAGCTGGAGACCGATCTGCGCGATGAGTTGGACAAGCTGACGGGCCAGGTTAAGTCGCTGGAACATCAAAAGAATGGCGCTATGGAGAGTCTCTATGATCGTGATGTGACCATTATGAAATTCAGAGATCTAGTGCGTCAGCTGCAGGAGCAGCTGCAATTAAAAGCCGACGGCACACTGTCCATAGAGGATTTTAGTAGCGCCAATGAATCCCAGCAAGAGCAGGAGGAACAAAGTCAGGCGGACTATCAGCATATATTTAGTGTCAGTAAGGCCTACGGGCGTGCCCTGGAGCAGCAGTTGAAGACGTTAGAGTTGCGTCTACAGCGTCAACATGTGGAGCAGATTTTGGCATTTGTGCCCGAACAATTTCTGCTGAGGGGAGGTGAACACGATGTGGTTCTAGTGATGCTGTTGCTCGAACGAATGAATGAGAAGTTGGCGATTGTTTGTCAGGCCATCAATGAGAAGTTTCCCACAGCCTGCGAGTTTGGTGAGTAAGACCAGGGAATAGTATTGGTACACAGAAAAAATAGATAGATCCATTAGGATTGGATAGTTAACTATTCTTTTTTTGAGATCCATCGAAAGAAGGATATTAAAATATCTATATCTGTGCCGAAGTTTTTATACCCTTGTAAATGCTGTTTTTGAAATGTCAGTTTAAGAACGCTTTCATAAAAATCAAAAGTTTTTCTAACTAAAACCCATTTTCCGACAGATAAACTTCTGATTTCGACCACATTTTGCGAATCTTTTTGAAAACATATCAAATTAACAATCGACTAGTTTAAGAAAGATAAAATTGAAAACAAAAAAGTTTTTCTCACTAAGACTCATTTTCCGACCGATCGGTCCTATGGCAGCTATAAGATATAGTCATCCGACTTCGACCATATTTTGTAAATCTATTTGAAAGCATATGAAACTAGTAATCGGCGAGTTTAAGAACGCCAACATTAAAAACAAAACAAAAATTCTTACTAAGACCCATTTTCGACCGATCGGTCCTATGGCAACCATAAGATATAGTCACCCGATGTCGATCAACTTTTTCAAGTTAGTTTGAAAGCGTTTAATATTAAGAATCACCGACCTTAGGAACGATTTACTTGAAAACAAAGGTTTTCTCACTAAGACCCATTTTCCGACCGATGGTTCCTATGACAGCTATAAGATATAGTCATCCGATCTTGACCAAAGTTTGCAAATCTGTTTGAAAGCATATAAGATTAATAATGGTCTAGTTTTATGACGCTAGCATTGAAAACAAAAGTTTTTCTCACTAAGACCCATTTTCCGATCGATGGTTCCTATGACAGCTATAAGATATAGTCATCCGATCTTGACCAAAGTTGGCAAATCTGTTTGAAAGCATATAATATTAATAATTGAGTTTTATGACGCTAGCATTGGAAACCAAAAAGTTTTTCTCACTAAGACCCATTTTTCGACCGATGGTTCCTTTGGCAGCTATAATACATATATAGTCATCCGATCCGGTCGGTTCCGACATATTAACAGCGTGCAGTAAAAAGAAGACTCTGTGCAAAATTTCATCTCGATAGCTTTAAGACTGAGAGATTATTGTGCGGAGAAACAGACGGACAGACTCAGCGCAATCGACTCAGCTCGTCGCCCTAATCAAGAATCTATATAGTTTATGGGGTCAGAAATTAATATTTCGCTGCGTTGGAAACTTCATTTGAACTTGTTAATATACTTTTATTCATCTAATTGGATCTATATGATATTTCCATCTGATCTTTTGTTAATATCCAATTCTCCATATTTAATCTTAATTAAAAACTACTCTGTGCGCCGCAACAGGTCCACAGACTCAAACCACATTTTGAAGGCATTCGAGAACCTGCAATATTGCTCTACCGTCTTTCTGGACATAAGACAGGCGTTCGATCGCGTTTGGCACGAGGGCCTGTTATTCAAACTTAAGTCCCTCCAGAACAATATCTGCTGATTCGCTCCTTTCTCCTAGGGCGCCGTTTTACGGTTGAGCTGAGAGGCGAGCGATCAAGCATCCGTCCCATTCTTGCGGGGGTACCTCAGGACCGGTACTAAACTCTCTTTTCACCTCGGATCTGCCGTATCCAGTTGCACATCGCACCTTTATTACCACGTACGCTGACGATACCGCTTTTCTTGCATCCAGCAACATCCGCAAAAGAGCATCTGCTAAGGTCCAGCAGTTCCTGGATGGCTTTGGTCGTTGGGCGAAACGCTGGAAAATAGCTATACGCAGGAAAGTTGCTCGAGTGCGACTTCTTGGGTCAAGAGTCCCATATTTGAAATCTGCGGTTAAATATCTTGGTGTGACATTGGACCGCCGCCTGACCTGGAAAAGCCCATGTGGTACGAGCAGCAGCTACAGTAGCAGCTAAGGCGAAGGAGCTTGATTGGCTTCTCAAGCCTCGTAGCGGACTTTCGTTGCGATCCAAAATCCTTGTTTACAAGGCTGTTATCATGACTTCCTGAACCTGGGGGATCCCGCTATGGGGTACGGCATGCTCCACTACACTCAAGAAACTTGAATCTTCTATAAGCGGAGTACTACAGCGCATTGCTGATGCTCCCTGTTATTATTATTATTATTTGAAATAATTGGTACACAATTGCAAATTGTGGCCAATTTAAATGCCATAGCAACTTAGGCCTTAGGCTTGACGCATACAACTTACATACAACTATAAATAAAAACTAATCTTAATGACAATCCCATGGATCTGTTATTAATATCCTTTGTTATATCCACTTGATCTTAAAGACTTTTTCCATGCATCTGGAATTAATATCCTTACCATATCCGTCTGTCCGTCTGTATGAACGCACAGAACTCAGAGATAAAGAGATCAAGTTTATTTTTAATTTTTGCCACGCCACCGTCATATGTCACAGTTTTGATGATAGATTGTTCGCACCTTCTAAAGATAGTTAGTAATTGGCATTATTTATCGATTTTCCAAAGAAATAATATAGATCGGATGAACGATACTCAAGTTATGACCAAAGAAAAGTTACTTCCCCCGCCCTGGCAATAGTGGCGTCATCTATTGGACAGTTTTGAAAATCCCTCATTGTTCAACGCAAGTAGTGGCGCCATCTATTGCTCAGCAGCGCTGCTTTCAGTATATTACAGTCGGGCTTCACCGACTTTCTTACTTGTTTACTTCAAATGAAGTAAATCGCAGTGTCTTTGTCATTCGTGACTTTGCTCGCTATGGGGCTATCGATTGCCGATAACAAAATTCGATAATTGAAACAAAATCATTTTGACATGTTTTTGCATTCATTTGGAGTAATTTCATGTATAATGTAATACAAATGGTCAAAAAAGAATGCACAAGAAACCATGAGAAACTATGTGATTGCAATAAACTTTCAGTTTTACCTTCGCATTATGGAATGGAAATCACATAAATATGATGATAGAAAAATTGTTACGTTCGCCATGTCACGTATCGACAGAAATAAATATTAATTTAAAAAAAAGTACAGAAGATTTCCAAATCAAATAAAATACATTTCAAAGAACTATTCATTCATAAGATATTAAAACTATTTGGGCTTAGATATTGTGTCAGGTTTCGCTAAACTTTGTCTTTATATAGTTGCACCCGAAAACAACTTCTTTTTTTGTCACGTTCGAATCGCTTCCTATTTTGCCATTAGTTTGGAAACCGAATTTCACTTGATATACACTTTAGCTATTTTGATTTTTTTTTTTAATTTTTAACGTCACGTTCGACAGAATACAAATGTCCATATTTCGAATATCCTCTGTTTCGGGGATCTTTTTTTTCTGTGTATATTTGGGGACTCATATTCCACCTCTCTTTATCATTTTAGGTCGGGATGCCATCTTTGAGGGTTACTGCGTTCAGCGTTACATCTTTCGTGCCCAGTGCCTGTATTTGCTTAAGAGTCTCCAATTGGTGCTACAACAATTTCGTCATGGTTTGGACCACTGTGACTATGAGCTGTGCACCCATGCGGCCATTTATCGTAGTGATCTGGAGCTGCAGGAACAGCAACTGGATGAGTTTGTGCGCCTGCTGAAGACGGGTCAATTGGATGAGCATACCAATTGTGAGCCCATTCAACGTGTTCTGAACTATATAAATGGTTTGCATCAGAATCTAATGCCACCACAGACTTTGGTCGAGCTGTTAGATGAACAGCAGCTCTATGGTAGCCTTTTGGAGGTATACGAGGCCGGTTTGGATGCGGTAAATGCCAACGCGGGCTTATTGCATACCATCATACAGTTGGGAGATGAACAGACTGCATCATTCCAATGCATGCAACTGCTTATGGAGCAGAGTTGTTCGCTTAAACAGAAACTCAAGAAACTGCAGAGAAAACTGGGAAGCAGTACTAAGACTGCGGCCGCCTGGACGGGTATGCAGTGTAAGCGATACCAAAGAATCTTGGAGGTCAACGATAGTTTGGGAGCACTCATCCATTTCTTGGGCATGACCGCACGTGAAGCCAGTAAGGAGGCAAATGGTGGCATAGCCCATGAAAAACTATGGCGAATGTTGGTACTCAACTTTAACAGGCTGGCTAATCCCCATCAAGAGGAAGTGGATGCCTATAGTCAACGTTGTGTGCTTTTACTGGAGGAACAACTAGATGAGATTTTCACTTTACTCGATTCCAGTGATGTAAATACCGAGTATGTACGTCATCCTGCCAACAATACCCTGCAGGAGCGGGCCAATCAAGTGAAGCGTCACTACGAGGATATCAAAACGCTGCAACTCTCGGTAAATGAGCGCGACAAGGAGATCAAATCTCTCAAGTACTTGGCCAAGTTGAAGCAACAGGATTACTCAGAGCTACAAATACGCAAGGAAATGGCCGAAAAGCAACTGAGTAAACAAGGCCATGTACTTACCGGCCTAGCCGAGGCTGTGGAGCAGCTGGAACAGTTGATGTTAGTCAAGGAGGCTGCCATGGGCAGGGCTCTAAATAGTTTAGAAGAAAAATTCAGCTACCTAGAGCAAGCCCAGCAAGAGTGGAGACAGCAACAACAAGTTGACAGTGCCTGCGCGAACAGCTCTACCCGTAGCAGCAATCGAGAATTGAACTTCCTTCATCAGGCTTTGCGGCAAGAGCGTTTAATACGCGTCAAGATGCAAGGCAACGCTATGCTTAAAAACTTTGCCACGCTAGAGCCTCTGCATGTGCCTCAGCCTAGTTCCGGGAACCTGGACTTAACTAGGCTAGAAGCAGAGCTAAGCCTGTTGAAGAATCAATGGCTCTTGGCTCAACTAGAACTCGGTCCTTCAGCCAACCAGAAGCGTTCAGAGATCGAGCTAAAGGGTAGCCGCCTACTGCGACATATCTTCCAAACATATTGCACTCAGCATCCTTATCGGGCCAAGACAACCGACTTTGGTCTATTCATAAGCGAGGATTTGCGTCGTGCTTATGCCACAAGTTTCTAATAACACAATTTCCATTTAGAGAGAGTTAACAAAGGTGAATGTGATTTTTGCTGCTTAATTAATTAACAAATATAATATAAATTATATATTAACATATTACTGAACTGTACAACAAGTATAACTAGTTAATTTTTCGTGTTAAAACTGAATAATAAATAAAAATTTCCGTACTAGCTTAATTATCAAAAGGACTCTTTGGACTTCAATCTTAAAGAGAGTGAAACAACGAAGAGAGCTCGAAAATGTGACTGCCTCTCTCTCTAACACACCGTGATGCATGACTTCGGCATGCATTCGGTGTGAATTGCCGAGTGTGTTCGGCCCCCAAATGGCAATGGCTATGGCTTTCTGCTTTAATCCAGTGTACCCAGCCATAGTACCTGTGGGCACGGTTGCCACACTTGGTGTTTTTGCACCAATAATGGTGTTTTTTTTTCCTTAAGCTTAAGTGAGAGCGAACAGCTGACTCAAATGTATCCAGAGAGCGCAAGTGAGAGCGAGCAGCTGACTAATTTCTGACAAGAGCGGTGTCGCCTGATCGTAGAATTGTTTGGTATAAAATTTTTAGTCCTTAGAAATAGTACTATACCATATTATCAAAGAGTCAAAACATGGTATAGCTTCTTTACAAAACGAGCCTAAAAAGGTGCAAAATTTGGATTCAAAGTATTTCTAAGAACAAATTTCCAAAAATCTGTACTTGATGGACCACTGAAAACAGATTCGTGTTCAGCAAACGAAAATCATATCTATATCTATACATACATATATCTGATTCTAATCACCACCCACTCTTCAATATACTGGACCTTGTTGTTTAGTGTAATTCTCAAAACCTTTGTTACACACTCATAGATATAATTTGGAACTTAGTTGCTTGGACTAACAACGGATATCGGTCCATCTCTAGTCCAAGTGTGATAGGCCGAAGATCATCTTCTATGTGCAAATACTAATGCGCTCATATGCAGTGCGGCTGTGTACAAGTACCGATCCCCATTCATGTGTGGTCTGTTAAATACTTTGAAATATAGAGAAGTTACTGATCTTAGAGTCGGTGATTTTTGTATGTAAACAATAAAACTATTTCAGTTTTTTCAATGTAAAGAAATCTGTGGCACACTAAGGAATAAAAGCAAAAGTGTGTTCCGTATTTTTTACGGAAGCAATTATTACCTTTAAGGGCCGATTTCACAGCTTCTACAAAGTACTAATTATCGACAGTGAAACTAATAAGTAACAGAGTAAATTCTAAGTTTATTTGGAAGATCAAGTGGTTGCTTTATCTATTCAGAGCTTCTCAAGACTGTATGTTGTTTAGGTTTTACGCGTTATATCTTTGTAACCGACTCATCCGATTGGTGTCGGAAATTTGGGCACAATAGTAGAAGCTTGAACACCGCAGGAAGCCATTGCCCTTCACTTCAATTGCTTCAAATACTCCTCGATCACTAAAAACGCAAACATAATGCCCCCGCTGAGCAGAATAATGTCTGAAGACAGCATTGTAAGCGAAGCAAGGTTGTTTATCGGATTTTTCATCTTCGTTTGTGGTGCATCTATTTACCACGATAATAGATTGGCTAAGCTTCCTTAGAGAAGTATACATTGATTTGGTTGATTGGCTAAGCTTCCTTAGAAAAGTATACATCGATTGGGTGAGTTACTCCATTTTGAAGAGGTAATAAATTGATGCACCACATACGAAGAAGAAAAATTCCGCGATTTTGCGCCGCAGCAAAAAAAAAAATTAAAGAAAACCCCCCAATTTTTGGCCGTCTCCGTATCCTCTTTGTCGCCTGCTCATTGGCGAGACGGTTTGTGTGGGCCACCAAGCGGTCTTTATATCTGCTGGTGTAGCGGTTGATCTGGGAGCAAATTGGTAGAATGCCAAGGTATTTATAGATGTTGGAGTTACGCACATACCAGGGTGCACCGAGCATTCTGCGCAAGATGTTATTCTGCATAGTCTCGACCGTTTTAATAGAGGTGTCACAGGCAATACCCCAGAGGCAGATACCGCAGGTCCAGGTTGGTATGATAATTGAATAATAATACTTATCTTTGGGCGTAGTGAGTGCCCTGAATTCGATCTAAGGAGCCAGTCCAATTTGTTTGCCTTAGCATAAGTGACATCCACAGCTCGTTTAATATGGTCAGATGAAGTAAGTCTTCTATCCAGTGTAATGCCCAGGTAATTGACAGAGGGCGTATGTGGTATGAATTTAAGCCTCGGTGTGTGCAGTGCTGACTATCTGGGTTGACAGCAATATTCCAGGGGGAAGCCCAAGCACTGAAGCCGTCCAAGAAGGATTGTAATGTGGCTGACGCTCTACTGGCGATGGGGCTGGAAGCCAGGAAGGCGGTGTCATCAGCATATGTGGCTGGAACCGGCAAGTCAGTGATGTACAGAGTGTACAGTACTGCGCCAAGTACACTTCCTTAAGGTGCAACCGCTACAATCCGGCATGGTCCCTCAACTGGACCATGAAGCAACGTCCTTCGAGAAAGGACCGCAACAAAGCAAATTGCTCAGTTTGGAGCAGGGACTTGAGCTTAAAAAGCAGCCCGTCATGCCATACGCGATCGAATGCTTGTCGAACGTCCAGGAAGACAGCATGAAGAGTCGTCCTGCATAGTCTCTAGGATGTGGTTGCAAACCCCATGTACCTGTTTTGGGGCTCCATGGTGTTCTGTGAGAGCTTCGGCCACAGCACTGAATGCCAACATCCCACCAACCCACCTAGCATTTGGAAGATCATTTTAACATGAATCACTTTGTTGAGTCTTTTTTGAGCCCTTTTGATGATTAAAAAGAGATTAATTTCACGTGCGATTTAAGGAAGACTCGAAAATGAGCCATGCATATGCTCAAAATGGGATTTGTTAAAATACGACGAAAAAGCTTCGCTAATGATTGGAAAAATGACTCGAAAATGAGTCGAAACTGATCAGAAAAACGGGTTATAAACGACTCTTCAGGAAGAGTCGCGGCTAGGGTAACGTTTTCTGCCGACCAAAGTATCATTTATGATCAGAAACGTCTCTAGACTTATTAATCTCCACTTTGGTGACCCCGACGTGATCTCCTCAAGTTTCAAATTGTTGCACAAGAGATAGGGACCAACAATTTAACGCCGAGTCGGAACGGTAAAACATAAGAGCACTTTCTTGGTTCTCCGAGGCTTATTACTGCACCACGATATATGATAGCTCTTTTCTAAGCTTAGCCAGTCCTTAACTGTCCATAAAAAACAATTTCATGTAATTTCAAAAGTTATGTTTTTATATTTTCCTATTAACAATGATCACAGTCTAATGGCTTAGAACAGCAGAGGAGCTGGGGCAGCGGCATAGCTCAAAGGAGCAGAGTAAGCCAAAGGAGCAGCAGCCAGTGGATGCGCAGCATATCTGGCCAGGAGAGGGGCGGCAACTGGAGCTGCAAAGTGGGCAGCAATGGGAGCAGCTGCATACTTGGCAATCACTGGAGCAGCCAGAGGAGCAGCTACGGGAGCGATCACTGGAGCAGCAGCAATGCCATTGTAGTTCCGTGCAAACACTTGGCTACTGGTGGCCGTGACCACAGCAGGAGCCGGAGCAGCAACCAAAGCAGCATGAGCATGGTAGGCCAGAGGAGCAGCAGCCAACAGACCAGGCTTGGCAGCGGCACAGGCAACCAGAGCGAGCAGAACAACGGCCTGTAGAACAGAAGGGTAAAGTTGCCTTAGATCAAATTGAGGATTTTCCTACCAGAAACTTACGTATTTGTACATTTTGTTGGGGATTTTAGTTTTTGATTTGCTTGTACGAAAAGCTGTAAACTGTTTGATGTCCAAGTACCGTTAGCTTGGCTTATTTATACCCAAAAACGATTAGCCAGCGTCGCGACGCTTCATTTGGCATGCTAAAGTGTCGCCTGGCTTATGTTGAATGTATATCACGTCCCAGCTGCCCAGTTAAAGGTCAGAGTCAGGTGTAAATTGCATTAATTTCGTCTATAACTGTGATTCCAGCAAACTGGTAAAATATTCCCAAAATTTGAAGCTTTTTCATGGTGACTTAATTCGTAGCTGGTAAAGGTGACCGGTTGTGTAAAAGTTTTAAGAAAAACTTTTCTATTGCCTCTCTGTATGAACCCAATTTCCAACTTACCCTTTGATATCTGGCATAGAGAGCTGATTATATATAATTGATCGCATTGTTTAGCCCTCTCTTCATTTTGATTGGACTTTATTGTTTTTACAAAATATACAACTCGTCGTTATGTACAATAATTATTAAAGAAAAACAATGAGAGAGCAGCGCAAGCAGAGTTGATGATGAAAAAGGAAACGCTTATCACATGAGCACAAGGATCTATAGAGAGAAAGTGTATAGAGAAATGGCAAGATGGTTGGCTGGCCGTGTGACATCGGGGCATGGGGTATTTGTTTGTTTTTTTACACACATACATAAATACGTTTAATGTTTAATGAGAAGAAATTGGATTCGTTTTTTTGCGGCTATGTACAGTTTCGACCCGATATTCATCGGTTGTTTTGTTTTTGAGTCGCTCACGACGACTGACGCTTGGCCACAATTTTCCCCTGATCACGACTATTGATGACCTCAGCATGGAAGCCAGTCTCCCAGTCGGCATAGTACTTGACTGTACGCACATTGCCATCGGGCTCGACCAGCGAATACTCTCCCTTGACTACGTCACCATCGCGTTCTTCGCGCTGATGTTTATTGTCGCCGGTATGAGGATCATTGACGGCATACTCGAAGGCATAGCGAGGATGGGCATCCTGAAAGCAAAATAAAACTAAGATTTTGAGTTAAAGATACATTTGGCTACTCACAAAATGCTCCAGATGCTTCTCTGGCACCACCTTAAGCAAAGCAGGCTGAGCTATGGGTGCTGACTTCAGATAGGCTGTGGCTTCCACCGGAGCATGGGTACTCAAAGGCGACACACTGGGTGCATAACGATAGAATCCAGCACCCAAGGGTCCAATGCCACCCACTCCATGGTCATAGCCGGCCAAAGGAGAGCCCAGCTGATGCAATGGAGTGGAGGTATGTGCATGCGATAAAACTCCGTGATAGTTGAGAGCTGGAGAAACGGCTGCATGTCCCAGTGAGATGGCTCCATAATAAGGACCATCATGACCAGCAGCAGTCAGACCTAGTTTACCTTTTGGTAATCGAAGAAGATGATCATTACAGGGAAATTACAATGTTTCATTAAGATATTTTGATATTAATATACATTTTTCATATCCTTTGAATGATTTTCAGCTCCATTAGATAAAAATCTAAGATCAATTTGACATTAAATGCAGGGATGCAAACCGAACCAAACCGTAACCGAACCGCTATTTCAGCTGATAAACCAAACCGGTGTTCTTTTCGAAAATGCTGAACCGAACCGAAACCACACAAAACGGCTCGGTTCGGTTCAGTTCGCAGACAAGTTCAAGCAATAATACTTGTAATTTTGAGAATTTTAATCGTTTCCCTAATATATGATTTATCAGACTTTCGTTTAAAATAAGTTTCAAACAGTCTTTAAAATAATGTGTCAACCAACTTAAAACTTGTGATTCCGTCCTACCTCTTAATATACATGTCTTCAGACTACATTTCTTCCTCTGAAGTTACTAATTGATTTGTGTGAGTATCGCTTTTCTTCTACGGGACGATAGTCTCAATATTCTGACGTGCTTCTTCGCCTAAATTCAACTTTAGGGCGCAAGCACACATGCGACTGAAAGATGGACTGACGGCTGACCATGTTATGCTGGATTGATTCCGCAAAGTTGAGCTTACAACTGAATTTTGAAGATCAATCCAGTGCTTCTTGTGCACACTAGTATGCACGGATCGTGGTGTCCAGATCAGCCTTAAGTTCTACCGTCAGTTCATCTTTCAGCCGCATGAGTGCGCGCGACCTTAGCCAGGAGAATGTTTTTCTGTACGAATTGCACCGAAATGGTAGGCCAAAAACACCAGGCCAACACACCATTAGAAAGCTCCTTAGAAAGGAAGACAAAACGCTTATATCAACCTCCTGGGAAAACTCTAGACGGATGAGACAATTAAAAGAAATTATATTGAAGCACAAGGTCAAAAATTTCCAAAAATTTATCCAAAAAGGAAAGAATGCACTCGGGATCTTGACAGAGCCCTGTACACGGACCACTGCAGAATGCGGATCCACATGTAAAAGTTGGGAATAACAAACACTCAACTAGGCCCAACTAGTAACCTATAACCCACCAAAATCCTGTCATTTGTACAGGAGATTGGGCTGCTGGCAGAGTTGTAAGCTCAATAGAAAAACACAATAGACCAGAATTGGTCGTGGTGCGTTATGTCCTTACGTGTACCTTTCCGTCCAGACCCTGGTGGCATATAGACCAATCGAATAATGCACTGTTTTTGAAGTGAAATCCTTTGGACTAAGACCGAATATCCGACTTCATATATTTGGACACTTACATAAGGATTTTATAGCTATTCAAATGTTTTCTAGAAATGCAATGGAAATTCGTGAAAAGAAACAGTTCTTCATCAAAAATGTAATAAATTAAGAGTGAACCACTGAACCGAACCAAATCCGCGGTTTAGTTAGCTCCCTATCAGTTGAATGGGTCAAATTGTATTTTTAGCCCTGTAATCACTGAAAGCTCTCTCCTTTGCGATCTTAACTCTGTTAATCCTGTGTATGCACCGGGTCCCGATGGAGTACCTGCTTGTGTATTTAGGTTTTGTGCTGATGCACTTTGTAAGCCTATTCATAAATTATTTGAATTGTCTCTTGAGTCATCCTCTTTCCCTGTGTTGTGGAAGGAATCTTATATCATTCCTCTCCATAAAAAAGGTAATAAGTCGGATGTTGAGAATTATAGAGGTATTTCCAAGTTGTCTGCAATTCCAAAAGCTTTTGAGAGAATTATGACATCTCAAATGCAACATTTATGTAGTTCCATTATTTCACCCTATCAACATGGATTTGTGAAGCGTCGATCTACTACCACTAACTTGTAAGAGCTTACATCATTAGTGATCAAAGGGTTCTTTGGTAAGATGCAAACTGACGTCATTTATACTGATTTTAGTAAGGCTTTTGATTCTGCTCCTTATTGCTTCATAAACTGAGTTTAATTGATTTCCCAACTAACCTTCTTAGTTGGATCTCTGATTACGTTGTATTTTGCAATTCATATTCGAAACTAATCCAGGTTACCTCTGGTGTACCCCAAGGTAGTCACTTGGGTCCATTGCTTTTTACTCTCTTCATAAATGATCTTCCGTCTGTCTTGACTCACTCTCGTGTGCTTATGTACGCCGATGATGTGAAACTATGTTCAACATATAACGATTTGGTTTCCCGCTATAATTTGCAAGCTGACTTGGATGCATTTCAGTCTTGGTGTAAAGATAATCTATTAAACCTTAACAGTTCCAAGTGTAAGGTTATGACATTTTACTTGCCACAATTCTTCACTTATATGCTTGATAATGTCCCACTTGAGTGCTTAAATGATTCAGCCAATGAGGTAAATGATCTTGGGGTTATTTTTGATCACCGACTTAAATTTGACTCTCATGTTACTGCTACTGTTTGTAGGACCAGGAGTGTTCTTGGGTTTATTAAGCGCTGGTCGAAGGAATTTGATGATCCCTATACGACGAAGATTTTGTACACTTCTCTTGTCCGTCCGATTCTCGACTACGGATCATGTGTGTGGTCTCCGCAATATTCGACCCATCAAGATAGAATTGAATCTGTGCAAAAACAGTTTTTATTGTTTGCTCTTCGTGGTTTGGGCTGGAATCCTGAGGTTCGTTTACCATCGTACTCTAGTAGACTTCTTTTGATTAACCTTCCCTCCCTATGTAATCTTTATACATAGACTAATTAATGCTGAAATCGACTCAACTGAGTTGGTTGGCCAAATTAACCTCAACGTTCCTATTAGACCGACTCGTAATTTTATCCCCCTATCACTACATCGTTGTAATACTAACTATGCCTTGCATGAACCGTTTCGTGTCCTCTGTGCTGATTACAATAAACTCTACCGAATAATTAACTCTGAAGCTTCTCTTCCTGCTATAAAAATTTCTATTTTAACTTATTTAGCCCGTAGTTTACATTACTTTATGTTCTTCCTTCGCGATTTCGTGTCACACGTTAGTGGCTGCGCCTCTCGGTCGGTTGGGCGGGAGGTGGGCTGCTATTTTGCTTGGGGTTCGCGCGTAACAAGCTTAGGCTTGGTGTCGCATGGGCCACTTGAACGTACTGCGCATTGTACGTCATACAAAAAAACAATAATATTGTGCTGACTCTCTGTGCTTGCCCCTTCTAAAACTCTTTAGCCTCTCTCTTAAACTTGGTGACTTCCCTAACCACTGGAAGGAGTCATACATTATTCCTATTTACAAAGAAAAGAACCAAAGTCAGTAGTATCAAACTACAGAGGCATTTCCAAGCTCTCGGCAATTCCAAAACTTTTTGAATCAATCATCACTTCTCAATTACAGCATTTCTGTCGCTCATTAATATCTCCATCACAACACGGATTTATGAAAAAGCGGTCGGTCAACACCAACTTGATAGAGTTTACATCTCTTGTTAATATGGGGTTCGTAAACAAGCAACAAACGGATGTAATGTATACAGATTTTAGCAAAGCTTTCGATTTCGTTAATCATGAGCTCCTTATACACAAACTGTATATGCTTGGCTTTCCTCCTAAGCTTGGCTTATTTGCGTAGACGGAGTCTTAGAGAGTTAGCTTTAATTCGCTGTTTTCAGTATACATTCGTGTATCCTCTGGTGTTCCCCACGGCAGTCGTCTAGGACTTTTGCTTTTTAATTTATTTGTAAACGATATTCCGTCCGCGTTATCTTACTCTCAGGTGGTTATGTATGCGGATGATCTTAAGCTTTGCCTGTCTTACGATGATCCAGTATCACCTCTTTTACTATAAAGGGACTTAAACTCTCTCAATAATTGGTGCATGATTAACGGTCTGCCACTCAACAATGACTGCCACTCTACGACTTCATGATTGATGATAAGCCACTTCAGCACATCTATAAAGTCGACGACTTGGGAATACAATTCGTGCCCAAGTAATGTTTCAATGGTCATATATCGGTTATTACTAATAAAGCTGTGGGAGGTTTTGGCTTCATCAAAAGATGACCCAAACAACAATACGTTTCTCTGGTCAGACCTATTCTTGAGTATGGCTCATGTGTCTGGTCTCCACACTACCAAAAATATCAGGATCAACTCGAATCTATACAAAAACAGTTCTTACTTTTCGCCCTGCGTGGCTTAAATTGGAATCCCAATAGGCATCTAACACCATACCTGCAGAAACTACGCTTATTGTACCTTCCATCCCTGAATAATCGAAGGATCTACCTTAGTGTGCTTTTCCTTCATAAGCTACTGTCAGGTGAGGTTGACTCAAGCGCTCTGCTTAGCCTTATAAGCTTTGCAGTTCCGGCACGGGTAACGAGAAATTATGTCCCGATTTATTTAAATCCTTGCCTCACGAACTATGCTCATCATGAACCCTTTCGTAATCTCTGTCTAACATTACAACAAGCTCTATCATTTGTTCTCAGTAAACTCCCCATTGTTAGATGTAAGGACTAGTCTATTGTCTAATCTAAATTCATAATTGTAAATTGTTTGACTGAACTTCGTTAAACTTTAAACAACAATAAATAAATGACCACTGAACCGCTCGAGTCCCTATATCCTAGCGGTTTGCATCCATGGATACCAAATGGATACCAAAATCATTCAATGGATCATCAACAAATATCCTTTGTTTTTCTGTGCACTTACCCCCATGAATTCCATAGGCAGTGCTACTACTTAGCTTTCCACCCAAAGCATAGGCCGGAGCTGTAGTAAGTTTTGTTAGGGCAGCGCCATGTCCACTGGCGCCATAACCTAGGCCTATCTTGGCATAACCAGGTCCTGTGGCTAAGTGACTTACGTGAGCGGGTGCAGCTAAGGTGGCTATGGCCGGCTTGGATACATATTGATGGGAGACGGCACCATGTTCTGAGCCATAACTGTGACCATAGGTGGCCACTTTGGCTATAGCCGGAGCAGCCGCATATTGATGGGAAATGGCGCCGACACCACTTGCTTCATAGCCACCGATCAGTTTTGTGACAGCTGGAGCGGCCGGCAAATAAGTCTTGGACAGCGCTGGGGCAAGTGAGACAGCGGGCTTGGACACATACTGATGGGAAATGGCACCAGATCCACTAGCTCCATAGCCAGATGAAATTTTGGTTATGGCAGGAGCCGCAGAGGCGTAGCTACTGATGACGGGAGCCGCATATGTAGCCACTTTAGCCACAGCCGGAGCCGTGGACACATATTGATGCGATTGCGCACCATAACCAGCTGCATCATAACCACTGCCCAGCTTGGTAATAGCTGGAGCTGCATAGCTGACCGGAGCTGCCGGCAAATAGGTCTTGGACAGCGTTGGAGCTAGTGAGACAGCTGGCTTGGACACATATTGATGGGAAATGGCTCCAGAGCCAGTCGCTCCATAGCCAGAGGAGATTTTGGTTATGGTAGGCGATGCATACGTAGCCACTTTAGTTACAGCTGGAACGTGCGAGTAGGTGGCCACAGCAGGTGCCGCATAGGTAGCCACCTTGGCAATAGCAGGAGCTGCTGCAATGGTGGCTATAGCCGGCTTGGACACATACTGATGGGAAACAGCGCCAGAACCACTTCCACCATAGCCAGAACTTATCTTAGTGATAGCTGGACCAGTGGAATAGCTTGAAATGGCAGGAGCTGCATATGTGGCCACCTTGGCGATGGCGGGAGCAGGCGCCGGATATGCAGCCACTATGGGTTTCGATATATACTGATGTGAAACATCAGCAGCTTGACTGTAGGAGGCTACCTTGGTTAGAGTAGGAGCTGAAGCATAGGTAGAGATGGCGGGAGTTGCGTAGGTAGCCACTTTGCTGATGACAGGATCCGAAGAGTAGCTGCTGATAGCTGGCGCCGCATAGGTAGCCACTTTACTGATGGCAGGACCCGAGGAGTAGCTGCTGATAGCTGGCGCCGCATAGGTAGCCACTTTACTAATGGCAGGACCCGAGGAGTAGCTACTGATAGCTGGAGCCGCATAGGTAGCCACTTTACTGAAGGCCGGACCTGTGGAGTAAGTGGTCACCGCCGGTTTGGACACATACTGATGGGATATACCGCCGGAACCACTAGCTCCATAGCTAGTTGACAATTTGGTAATGGCAGGAGCAGCATATTGGGCTACTTTGGTTACGGCAGGAGCATAGGAGTAGCTAGCAACTGCAGGAGCAGCATATGTAGCCACCTTGGTGATAGCTGGAGCTGGTTTGGACACATACTGATGAGAAATGGCACCCGAGCCGCTTGCTCCATAGCCTGACTCCAGCTTAGTAATAGTTGGACCAGCGGAATAGCTTGAAATGGCTGGAGCTGCATATGTGGCCACCTTGGCAATGGCGGGAGCTGGCGCTGGATAAGCAGCCACAATGGGTTGCGAGATGTACTGATGGGAAACATCAGCCGCTTGACTGTAGGTAGCCACTTTAGCCAAAGTCGGAGCTGCGGAATAAGTAGCCACAGTGGGAGACGCATAGGTGGCCACCTTGGCTATGGCAGGAGCTGCGGAAATGGTGGCTATAGCAGGTTTGGACACATATTGATGGGATACAGCACCACCCGAACCGCTTCCACCATAGCCTGAAGCTATCTTAGTGATTGCTGGACCTGCAGAATAGCTAGTTAGAGCTGGAGCCGCATAGGTAGCCACCTTGGCTATGGCAGGAGCTGCTGAAATGGTGGCTATAGCGGGCTTGGACACATATTGATGGGATACAGCACCACCAGAACCGCTTCCACCATAGCCTGAAGCTATCTTAGTGATTGCTGGACCTGCAGAATAGCTAGTTAGAGCTGGAGCCGCATAGGTGGCCACCTTGGCTATGGCAGGAGCTGCTGAAATGGTGGCTATAGCGGGCTTGGACACATATTGATGGGATACAGCACCACCGGAACCGCTTCCACCATAGCCTGAAACTATCTTAGTGATTGCTGGACCTGCAGAATAGCTAGTTAGAGCTGGAGCCGCATAGGTGGCCACCTTGGCTATGGCAGGAGCTGCTGAAATGGTGGCCACAGCCGGCTTAGACACATATTGATGAGAGACAGCACCGGAGCCACTTGCTCCATATCCTGTGGCTACTTTGGTTATGGCTGGAGCAGAGTAAGTGGCATGAGCAGCCGGTAGATAGGTCTTGGTTAGTGCTGGCTGGGACACATACTGATGAGACTGTAATCCATGACCCGAACTTCCATAACTGGTGGCAATCTTAGTCAGCGTCGGTGCAGATGAGTAGCTAGAGATGGCAGGAGCCGCATATGTAGCCACTTTGCTAAAGGCCGGGGCCGAGGAATAGCTGGTGATGGCCGGAGCCGCATAGGTGGCCACCTTGGCTATGGCAGGAGCAGCTGAAATAGTGGCCACGGCTGGTTTTGATACATACTGATGGGATATGGCGCCCGCACCACTTGCAGCATACTTGGTGATGGCTGGAGCTGCATATGATGTGGCTGGCACATATGACTTAGTCAAGGCCGGAGCATAGCTGGCTGAATAACCTGTTCCATGTGATGACAACAGAGATGAGGTGGTGGCCAATTTCAAAGCTGGAGCCGAGTAGGTGGACACCTTTGCAAATGTGGGAGCCGCATAGGATACCGAGGGAGAGTAGGTGGCTATTTTGGAGATGCCCGGACTAGCCTGAGCATAGCTATAGCCAGGTGAAGTGAAAGTCTCCACTTTGGAATAGCCCGGCGTGGCCTTGGAGTAGGTGTAACCCGGTGAGGAATAAGTCTCCACCTTGCCGCTCACAGGTGGAGCATAGTAAGGACCACTGGCAGCTGGTGCAGTGTATGTGGCCACCTTGGCTACGGCCGGTGTGGCCGAACTGTAACTATACCCAGGTGTGGAGTAGGTAGCCACCTTCGTCAAATAAGTTTGATCCAGCTTGGGGCCCGAGGACACTAGATTTTTCACCTCTATTCCGGAGGGCACCACTGCAGCATATTTGGCTGCCGGTGACTTATCTGCATAGGTAATGCCAGCTCCTCCATACTCCGCTGAAGGAGTGAAGAGAGTTTTCTGTACTGGCGCTATGTACTTATCTATTTGTGTAAGGTGTCCGCCATGCGAAATCCCAGCTATACCAGCTGTGGCTTCGTACGAAGCAGAGGCGCCTCCCACTGAGGTGTGCAACAAATGACCATTTTCTGAGTATGTGGATATGGCTGGTGTCTCACTGTATTTGGTCACACCAGGCGTAATGGAGAACTTGACTTCTGGTGGTGGAGCATACGAATAGCCGGCAACAGCAGGAGCGGCGGCAGCATGTACACAGGGCACTATGGCTGGCGCCAAGGTGGGTGAGGGATCGGCCCGCACAAAGCTAAGTAAGCTAAACAGCAACGTTACCAAATGGAACTGTAAAAGTCGAAAGGAAGATGGAAAAGTGGAGGGAGTTAAGAAAACGGTATAGATCCGATAAAACTCTTTAAAGGAGTGACAAATGGAGATGATTACGTGCCGCCCGTCTGGCTATACCAAAATAACCGGATATATAACCAAAATATTCAAGCCGGTCCCGATCCCGACGGCAAACACTAGTTTGGATACATCCAAAAAAAAAAGAAATCATCAAATTTGACATCAATTTAAAACTATTGAGTATCAATTTCTCTTTAATACTCCAAGTATCAAGTTTATATTTTCGAAAGTATTAAAATGATATTTCGTGGACATCGAATTAATACTAACTTGTATCAGGTTGACCCTCTTTTGTATTAATTTTGTAGTATTGTTTTGATACTAGATCTTATCAATTTGATATTTTAATTGTCAAACTTTTAGTATCATTTTGGTACTAGCTTTTATCAATTTAATATTTTTTCTTATCAAGTTTGTAGTATAAATTCAATTCTTTTCAAACTGTCAGTAAAATTAAAAAACATTTAAAAAACTTTTTACTTTATTTCGAACTCTCACAAAATGTGTTTTATTTTCACTAATGAAATGAAATCTGTCACTCTGCATGTTCCGTGTCCACGCGGATGTTGTTTAATTGGTAGTCACTGTAATGCCGAAACCGATACATGTAGAGCTTTACGCCTTCGCAGAGACCCTGAGTAAACAACACGAAAAACGACTCTTCCGCAGCTGTCTTCGTTTCGATCTTCCCGCATTGTGCGTCATCTTGCGAATTGCTGAAACAGCCACAGCAGCATTGTGGCGTGGTATATGTCCTGTCTAAAGAGTTCCATTTGTTATTTACATAAGTTAGCAAAAAACGACCACTACAACAAATATACTGAGTTGCTTAAACTCACCTAGCAAATGTATAAATTAGTGCTCCATATTGAAATCCATTAATCCATAATTATTTATCTTCAGCACGTCGTCTGGGAAAGTGTCTTCATAGCATTTTAATTAAGTACTGATGTGTTTGCACAAAAATTAAAACTCCAAATGTGACACGTCAAACATCGTCAGCTGCGACATTCGGCATGCTTCATTTAACAATTCATATATTCTTCCAATTTTCAAACTAACATTCCTTGACATTGCAATTTTGTTAGTTTCAAATTAATACTTCTGCGTGTCAAAGTAGTATTTTAAGTTTCAAATTAATACCCAAAATATTAGTTCAATACTCTCTAGGTTTATATTGATACAAAAATAATTAAACTAGTTTCAGGGCCAATTTGATACAAAGCTTATTAAATTGATATTGATACAATCTTTTTTGGGTGTACAAAAAGTAGCACGACTTTCCGAGCCGCTTACTCTTGTGCGGAGCGTCCGAACCAGTTTGCTGGGTTATACATAACGCTGATATATGTCCTGTCTATATATAGTAGGTCAAGGAAATTTTTTGAAAATAGTAAAAAAAGACTTAAATTTTTCACTTATTTTGCAAAGAAAAGAGGCATTTTTAATTGTTAAAATTTTTTTTTGATATAATATTTTGATTCTCTGGTTGGTTCTTAGAGATAGTACACAGAAAAAAAATACCGAGCTATATTTAAGTATAAAAAGTAGAATTTGATCCCGACCCAATTGTAGCACTCATAGTGCCCTGTAGAAAATATAGATAATGTTCAAAACACCTCAAATAAAAATAAAACGAGAAAGCAAAGCTTACTTCGTTACCGATTTCGACCAAATTTTGCACATCAGCTTAAAAACATATAATATTAACAATGACCGAGTTTAAGAGCGCTAATATTAAAAACAAAAAATAGAGGAAAGCTAACTTCGGTTCGACCGAAGCTTATTAACCCTTGCAGCTTGATGGCGCCACTATTTTGAACATTTCCTTGACAGTTTGTTATATGGCAGCAATACGATAATACATCCGATTTTGACCAAACTCCTTAAAATTGTGTGGAAACTGATCAAATTCACAACTGGAATATATAAAGACGCTACCATTGAAAACAAAAAAGTTTTTCTCGCTAGAACTTCTTTTTCGACCTATAGTTCCTATGGCAGCTATACGCTATAGTCATCCGATTTGGATCAAACTTATCAAAATTGTGTGGTAGCATATAATATTGATCATTAACAAGTTTGGGAGCAATAGCATTGAAAACAAAAAAGATTTTCCTACTAAGACTTTTTTTCGGATATATCTTTTGCAAGGCAGCTATACTATATAATTGTCCGATTTTTATCTAACCGGGGGAAATTGTTTAAAAGCATTGAAAACTGATTAATACGAGATTTGGGGGCGTTTGCATTGAAAACAAAAAAGTTTTTCTCACTGAAACTACTTTTTCAAGCGATCGTTCCTATGGCAGCTATATGCTAGAGGCATCCGATTTGAATCAAACCTCGCAGAATTGTGTGGTAGCTTATTGTATCAGTAACAAGTTTGGGAGCAATAGCATTGAAAACAAAAAGATTTTCCTACTAAGACTTTTTTCAGACATATCTTTTGTATGGCAGCTGTACTATATAATTGTCCGATTTTCATTATACTTGGTGAAATTGTGTAAAAGCAATAAAAACTGATAAATGCGAGGTTTGAGGGCGTTTGCATTGAAAACAAAAAAGTTTTTCTCACTAAAACTACTTTTTTGACCGATCGTTCCTATGGCAGCTATATGCTAGAGGCATCCGAACCGGCCGGTTCCGACAAATGTGTAGCGAATTTGTACCAAAAGACTTCGTGCAAAGTTTGGTTAAGAAAGCTTTAAAACTGCCGGAGGAGATAGCATAGAAACAGACGGACAGACGGACATGGCTATGTCAACTCAGCTCGTCATGCTGATCAAGAATATATATACTTTATGTGGTCGGAGATGCTTCCTTCTATGCGTTACAAGCAACTGGACAATTTTAATATACCCTCTGCAAGGGTATAAAAAGTTTTTCTCACTAAAACCCATGTTCCGACCGAACATTTCTATGACAGCTACAAGAAGTAGTCATCCGATCCGGTCGGTTCTGACATATTAGCAGCGTGCAGTAAAAGGAAGGCTCTGTGCAAAATTTAAGCTCGATAGCTTCAAAACTGAGGGACTAGTTCGCGTAGAAACAGACAGGACAGATCAGCTCGTTATGCTGATCAAGAATATAATATATATACTCTATGTGGTCGGAGATAATTCCTTCAATGCAAACTCCTGGGCGAAATCATGGTACACTTTTCAAGTGTATAACAAGAAAGAAAGTCGGTCAAGCCCGACTATAACTTACTCTGTACCCTTAACGTAGCAGCTCGCATTTGATCACGAGTTATACGCGCTCATCTCTAAGTTAAACTCTCTCTCTCTCACTAAGATTGCCGTTCAAAAGAATGATGTGGTGAAGGGTGGGGGGTGTTTACTGGCCGTTTTTTACTCATAACTTGAGTATCGTTCATCCGATCTTTATCATTCCTTCAGCAAATCGATAAATAATTTTGTTTACAAGGACGTTTTTGACGTTTTTTCCAAATTGCGGGGGCGGGAGGGGGCGTGGCAAAAATTGAAAATAAACTTGATCTGCCTGCAAGTATAAGAAATATATGCCCCATACATGTCAAACCTCTATCTCTTACCATCTCTGAGATCTCTTCGTTCATACGGACGGACGGACAGGCAGACAGACGGACAGACGGACATGGCTATATCGAATCGGCTATTGATGCTGATCAAGAATATATATACTTTATAGGGTCGGAAACGATTCCTTCTCCATGTTACATACTTTTGCACAAACTTAATTTACTCTGTGTACCTTCGGTACAGAGTATAAAAAGTATGCTTCGACGGGAACTTGATCCCACGTCCTAGACGTTCTAAGCTAATGCCTTGCCACCCGATCACCATTGTTGCTCGCTGAGCTGCTAAGTGCCAATTGCTTACACTTTTTACCATGATTTGGTCGCTATGTCTCGCGAGAGTTTGAGCTAAGAAGCCGTCTTCGAGGTCCAGAGTTCAAGTTCCAGTAAAGTAAGTAACAAATTTTTTTTAATGGTATCTAAATATCAGTCACGGATTTAGAAAACAGTGAGTGAAGGTGGTGTGGTCAGCCGTGTCTCCTCCCTTACCTTGCCCACTCCCCTTTTAATATTTTTTTAAAGTTTTTTATAAGTTGAACCCTGTCGGGTTTGGTTTAATCCATTCCGGAATCAACCCATTTCTAGTACCCCTTTGGCTTTAGTTGATTCTGAATGTCTTGATTTTTTTTCAGTGTATACATAAGAAAGTAACTAAATCAATTCCGTTTTAATATTTAAATTTCCAATTTTTAAACTGTCGAGAAAAAAATATTTTAATCCAGAATATATCTAATATTTTAAGATAAATTTTCTAGAAATCAGCTTATTTTGTCATGCAATTTGTACCAATTTTTATAAATTTGCAGCAATTCTATTTATTTTTATTTGATAAGAAGAATACTAGAGAATAAAAGCAAGGTCTACTGAGGGTATATTCTCAAATGAAGTAAATATTATATTCGTCCCAATACTTCAAATGAATAGAAACCCTTTTTAACAGCTTTGAAAGCTGAATGCTTTTGAATAACTCCATATCTTATACATATATAAGAAGTATTGTGAAGAAAATAATATTTTTCTCATCGAGAATGCGCCCTCAACCGAAATGTCCACAAAAAATATGATTACAAGTAATCCTGTTGAAATTTACTTGATGATTTGGAAAGTTGGCTGTCTGTAATACCATAAAAAACAAGAATTCTCTAACCGATCGTCATCCGATTTGAATTAGAATTTCCATTATTGTCGGGAATACTATATTGTATACCAGAAATCTTTGGAGACTTTCCTTTTGGTCATAACTTGCGTATAGTACATCCAATCTTTATCATTTCTTCGGCAAATCGATAAATAATTACTAACTTTCTCTAGAAAGTACGAACCATCTATTTTGAAAACTGTGGGAGAAATGACGATCTTTCCAAATTGCGGGGGCGGAAGGAGCAACCCTCTGTCTATTACCATCTCTGAGATCACTTCGTTCATACGGACGGACAGACGCACATGGCTATATCAACTCGGCTGTTGATGCTGATCAAGAATATATATACTTTATAGGTTCGGAAATGATTCCTTCTCTCCTAATATACTCTGTGTATTTTTGGTACTGAGTATAAAAAGGATTACACAACCGGACACCTTTATCAGCTATTGGAGTCAGCTGTATAGTAAGTAGTCATGAAAAGCTTCTCAAAAAATTTGACATTTGGATTCAGCGTTAAGCTGTAGGTCCTTTTCTCTGGTGCTTAAATTAAAACAGAGTTCCCTTGGGGACCGAACGCATTCGGTAATTCACTTGCATAGGAGGAATACTCAAAAGTCAGTCGCAGTCAGCGTTACACATTTTCTGTTCTCTCTTCTTGGGGAACCCTGACTTAAACAAGAAAGAAAGTCGGTCAAGCCCGACTATAACATACTCTGTACCCTTAACGTCGCAGCTCGCATTTGCTCACGAGTTATGCGCGCTCATCTCTAAGTTTCACTGTCTCTCTCTCTCTCTCTCACTAAGATTGCCGTTCAATAGAATGCTGTGGTGGTGGGTGGGGCGGGTGTGGGGTGTTTACTGGCCGTTTTTTGCTCATAACTTGAGTATCGTTCATCCGATCTTTATCATTCCTTTAGCAAATCGATAAATAATTTTGTTTACAAGGTATCTCTAGAAGGTACGAACGTACGTATCTTCAAAACTGTAGGAGATATGACGTTTTTTCCAAATTGCGGGGGCGGGAGGGGGCGTGGCAAAAATTGAAAATAAACTTGATCTGCCTGCAAGTATAAGAAATATATGCCCCATACATGTCAAACCTCTATCTCTTACCATCTCTGAGATCTCTTCGTTCATACGGACAGACAGACGGACGGGCGGACGGACGGACAGACGGACAGACGGACAGACAGACAGACGGACAGACGGACATGGCTATATCGAATCGGCTGTTGAAGTTGATCAAGAATATATATACTTTATAGGGTCGGAAACGATTCCTTCTCCCTGTTACATACTTTTGCACAAACTTAATATACTCTATGTACCTTCGGTACAGAGTATAAAAAACACCAGCCAAAGTAATGAAAAAAGATCGGTTTTGGCTCCTTTCGGCTTAAAATGAACACATTAAAAACCAAAATTAGTTAAATATTTAAACAAATTAAAACTTCTAAACGTGGAGAAAGTTTAGTTTCTTTGAAATTCTTTTCCAACATTTTTCGGTCTCTGTTCCAAATGTTCTTGTTGAATCCACTTAGATTTATTTTCAATTATAATGGAAAATTATAAAGTTTATATTTAAAATTAATTTTTTTGGAATTCGGTTTTTAATTTAGAGTTCTCACTTTAAAATACATATTTCTTTAATGTTTTTTTGCATATCCTTTCTAGGACCCACCTTCATATTTCCACTTTGTGTTTGGTTTTTTTAAAAATATTCCTTAATTGTGTTTAGAAATGGTATTTTAATAGCATTTGCACTTTTTCCAAAAAAATTCACAAATTAATCCTTAACACAGTTTGTGCGAGTATCCTTTCAGTCGTTGAGTATTTCGTTAGGCCACACACACAACTCAATTCGATTCGATTCGATTCTTAAGTCACGATCAAAATCCGCACTCCACGAACGTCTCACGCAACTTGTGGATGTGGAGCAACGCGTTGGACTGTTGGCCAGGCCCGCCCTATAATCGCTTATATACGTTCGGTCAGCATCAGCCACGCACCAGTTTGGCGACAAATCGACCAAAAAAACTAAAATGCGAAAAATATAGCAAAATTTGATCCAAGTCAAGTCAAGAGTTGCAACTTTGGCGCGTGCAGATGAAGAATTGATGACTGTTCGACTCTGGTTCTCTCAGAAAACTGCAATCCAGCTACGCTGCAACCTGCCCTGGCCAATTGTTGGCCCCACCTTCGCCACTCGCAGTCGAAGTGTGTGTGTTTGTGTGTGGATTTCATATTAGATCATAGCCCGAACAAACGCCTAGGCAACTTTTTGCATTTTGCGTATGCTTTTAAAGCGACTTAATTTGATTTAGATTTTAATCGCGGCCATTGCGTGCCACAAAAAAAAATTCAACAAAAAAAAACAAATGCATACTCAATTTGTTGCAAGGAAAAAAAATATGAGAAAAATTGAAAGAATTGTGGTATTAATGTCGCTATCAATAAATTTTGTTTTCATGGGCCTTGATGGTGCATTAGGCTTTGCGATTTTTTTCTTTCTTAAGAATATGTATGCATATAACTAATCGTAGAAGCTGGCGATATGACCAAAGTGTTGAGTTGTCGCCAATTAAGGTCAGTTCTGGCGCTAGCTCAGTCGCTGGTGAGGGAGTGTGTTCGAGATGTCTACAAAAGGCCAAAGCCAATGACAGGCCAATTTATTCCATGAAAATTGACAAAGAAAAGTTAATAGACTGATATCGAAACCGATCGGCAGTTGCGGCTGGTTGGGTTTTGGAAGTTTACAACTCCACTGCGGCTACTGTTCGGTTCATTGTTTTACGCTTAATTATTACAGTTTTTAAGTGCTTTCTCTTAAAATGTCTTATGATTCTCCTCCAATCAATCCAGCTAAGTTCGAAGCGAAAATGAAAATGGGGTAATACCGAATTTTCTTAAGGCAAGTAGAATAAGATTGATTTGATGTCACTTTTTTGAATACTGAAAAGATTAAGTTTATCTCGTGCTAATCGCATAAAGATTGAATGAAGCGCAATATTCGAGCCTTATTTAACTTTACTTAAGATTGAACACTTCAATTACGTTTGAGATTAAATTGAGCTCGATACTAAATACTGATTTTATCCTAGAAAGATCCATTTCAGTTTTTCAAAGATTTTCCAGAGATAGCTGTTAATCCAGCGGCGTGGAACTTGTTCACCAATTCTCTAATCGGCCATACATGGTTTTTGACATTTTACCACACCAGCTTTGGATGCAATCCGTTTTTGAATCAAACCGAAGCAAACAGCACCGAACCATTAATATATGCTCGTAAACCGGAACCAAAACCGAACTGAAAATCGCAATGGATAACGGTTCGGATCGGTTCATTTCATCGACCTGTTAGATGACGTAGCGACTACTTTAAGGTAGGTTAATTTTATAAATTGTATTCGAAGATACTACTATTCCCGCGTTTCCCTGATTTTGTTCATATCCTGCAACTTTCGATTAATACTACCGATTAAATATGCAGATTAAAACTCAGTCTTGGATATAGGTGTTTGCTTGGATCATTAACATCAGCGTTTCTTTTGTGTGATGCTAATACTGGCTTGAATTGGTGAAATGTCATAAGTTCACATTTTGAACAGTTTAAAAACGAGAAAGCCAAGCTAACTTCGTCTGTGGCGAAGTTTTTATACCCTTGCAAATGCAAACGTCACAGTTTATGAACGCTTACATAAAAATAAAAAATTTTTGTAACTAAAACCCATTTTCCGACAGATAAACATCTGATTTCGACCAAATTTCGCGAATCTTTTTGAAAACATCAAATTAACCATCCCCGAGATTAAGAAAGATAAAATTGAAAACAAAAAAGTTTTTCTCTTTAAGACTCATTTTCCGATCGATAAGTCCTATGGCAGCCTGAAGATATAGTCATCCGATTTTGACCAAATTTTGCGAATATATTTGAAAGCATATACAATTAGTTATCAGTGAGTTTAACGACGCTAGCATAAAAAACAAAAGAAATTTCTTACTAAGACTCATTTTCGACCGATCGGTCCTATGGCAACCTTAAGATATAGTCACCCGTTGTCGATCAACATTTTCAAATTATTTTGAAAGCGTTTAATATTAATAATCCCAGACCTTAAGAACGATTTACTTGAAAACAAAAAAGTTCTTTTTCACATAGACCCATTTTCCGACCGATGGTTTCTATGACAACTATAAGATATAGTCATCCGATCTTGACCAAAATTTGCACATCTGTTAGAAAGCATATAATATTAATAATGGCCGAATTTAAGGACACTAACACTGAAAACAAAAAAGTTTTTCTCACTAAGACCCATTTTTCGACCGATGGTTCCTATGACAGCTATAAGATATAGTCATCCGATCTGGACCAAAATTTGCACATCTGCTAGAAAGCATATAATATTAATAATGACCGAATTTAAGGACGCTAACACTGAAAACAAAAAAGTTTTTCTCACTAAGACCCATTTTTCGACCGATGGTTCCTATGGCAGCTATAAGATATAGTCATCCGATCCGGTCCGTTCCGACATATTAGCAGTGTGCAGTAAAAAGAAGACACTGTGCAAAATTTCAGCTCGATAGCTTTAAAACTGAGAGACTAGTTTGCGTAGAAACAGACGGACAGACAGACGGACAGACGGACGGACAAAGCTTAATCGATTCAGCTCGTCGCCCTGATCAAGAATATATATAGTTTATGGGGTCGGAAGTGAATATTTCTATGCGTTGCAAACTTCTGGGCAAAATTATAATACCCTTTGCAAGGGTATAAAAAGAATGTTCGTTGATCTAAAATCCCAAATACTGCAATCTTGCTTCTTTACATAGCAAACTTAAGATGATTAACAGACAACAAAACAACATGTCCTCTACCTGAAAAGGTTTAAGGTTCTTGGAAAATTAATCGAATCTATACATCTAAGACAAAGTCGTGTTAGTTACACCAATTATATCTCAATAATGGCTGGACAGATTTTAAAAATCTTTGATATGTTGGATTTGTTTCTGCCCCGAAAAGCAGAATAGCAATTCCAAACTCCCAAAAAGCGATCGTTCCAAAAAAATCTCGAAAATTTGCAAAATTTTATATTTAGTAGTCTCAATTGCTTTGGAATTGACGTCAATTGAAAACACTCGTTCTCGAGAACCATTGGCCTGCATAAATGCGGCTACGATAAAGGTGAAAAGCTTCGAATGTTGCGCCCACTGGAAATCACACGAAACTTTGTGTATCGTACCGTGAAGTTATTTGAGGATACTGATTGAATAAAAGACCGCTCGAAATCCGGTCGTCCGCGCACTATGCGAACGCCACAAGCCATCAAAGCCGTGAAAGATTGAATTCATCGAAATCCACTGCTCAAGCAGAAAATCATGTCTCGTGAGATTAATGTCGGCAAGGACTTGGTACTTAGTGCTCACAAGAGACACACCGGTCACTTGCTCACAACAGCATTGAAACAAAAACGCAAGACCAAATCGAAAGCATTGCGTCGCCGGTTCGTGAACAATGCCCCCAGAAGAATTCTGTTTACTGACGAGAAAATTCTTACCATAGAGGAATCATTCAGCAAACAGAACGAGTAGAGTGTATGCTGTGTCATCAAAGCAAGCGTCCGAACTCATTCCGAGAGTTCAGAGAGGTCACCACCCGGCTTATGTGATGGTTTGATGGGGAGTCGCCTATGGTGGGTTCTCCAAGTTCCATTTTTGTGAAAAAGTACTCAAAACTTCGGCGAAAGTGTACCAATTCGACGTTTCGGGAAAAGGTTGTGAAGCCTCTCAACACAACATTATTTGCAAACAAGCTGTGGACCTTTAGAAAACGACTCAAACATGGCTAAAAAACCATGTACCGAACTTCATTTCTACGGATGATTGGCCTGCTGGTAGCCCAGTCCTGAATCCATTGGACTACAAACTGTGGTCTGTTATCGAGGCTATGGCTTGCTCTACTCGACACCCAAATATTGAGTCGTTGAAGCGCGCCCTTGTGGACAATTTCTCAATGCTTGAGTTGCGCACTTTGAAGGATGAGTGACTAGAGAGACGTCGCCGTTGCCATTTCGAATAAGTAGTTGCTCTATGACTTGTAGCCAGTAAGTGACCGAATAAAAAGAAGAAAAAAGTTTTGAAAAATATTCATTCGTTTTAAAATGGTATGACCAACAAAACCGTGTACCAAAACAATTGCAAGTACTAGGTAGGAAGCCAATCGGTCCAAAAATTTGCAAGAATTTATAATAAGTTTAAAATACTATGAAGATTTGTAGCCATTGAATGATCGAATAAAAAGAAGAAAAAGTTGGCAATTGTCGACGGTTAAATAGGAGGAGCAGGGCGATCGGTCCAAAAAAATCTAGAAATTTGCAAAATTCATACATCAGCTTAGATTGCCATTAGGAGGTTTAAAGAGACGTTTAAATAGACCAGTAAAAAGACGGGTAAATAGATCAACCGGTACAAAAAGTCGCGAAATCTGCATAATTTTATAATGGGTTTTTATTATTATCAAGACGGGTGAATAGATAGATCCACAGAATCGTAAAATTAGCAAAATTTTAAATTGAGTTTAGATTTTCATGAAGATTTGATAAATGGGAATAGTAATGTAAGCATCACTTCTTCGTTTTTTGTTTAAAACTAAAATTAGCTCGTAGCTAACTTTATACTCAAATTTTTTGTAAACTTATATTACTATTTTTGTCATTTTCCCACGTTTTTTTATGTCTCTCGGTTTGCCTGGGGCTCGCGCTTGGTGTCGCTTGGGCCACTTAATCATACTAAGCCATTGTAAGTCAACGTCCAACGAATATGGTGATACAATTTCGATCTACGAGCTTTAACCAATAGAAATTTTTGATTTCAATCAAGTTAAAAAAATTTTAATAAATTTTAAACGCATTTGATTTATATTTTTGGTGCCCTTTTTTGCCTTTGTTTTTTTGAAAACAGTTCAATAAATTGAGATCAATAATAATTTTACAGGGTGAGGGTGAGACACTTTTGCAAAGCATAATGAGCTTATTATTCTTAGTCTAAACTTAATTCTTGGCTAAAGGCGAGTTGAAAACTTGTGGTTGTTGCTGCGGCCCATTAGATTGTGGGGTTTAATGGCTTAATACAGCAACAGCAAATTGCACTTAACCAAAAGTTTGATGAAAGAAAGGGCCGGTAAGCGGAGGTCAACGTGCCACTATTTGCCTATAGCTGTACTATAACATCACATAAAGATCCCTTTCAAAAAACGACGACTCAAAAAGACACCAGGGTAATTCCTTTTCAGTTTTCGTCCATTACCATCAAGGCAAACCACATATCGCTTGATCAGTTTCCACATTAAGTATTTCACCTTCAGATCAACATCTGAATGGCTTAGTTTTATAAACTGTCCTCAAAGTGGACTTCACATTTTCCAAATCTAAACGGTTTTCAAAAAGTTATATAATTCTTTAAAAAGCGTTTACTTAGCCATTGCAAGCAGCAGCCGCTGGCAACTAAAAAGCGTCTTAAACGGGCCATCGCCTACAGTTCGCACACAGCTTCCATATAATTTGGTGGCATAAATTTCATATAAGGCGCAAGAAAATGCTTGCAGAGCTACCTTAAGCCATATTTTTGCCCCCTTCCCCATTCCCTCTCATTGAAACTTATTTCAAATGTCCCGCTGGCAACACGCATACGCCAAGTGGTACACCCCACACAGACCACTCCAAAACCCAGTCGGCCTTTCTCAAAAAAAAAAAAAAACACAAATTATAGCAACAACAAAATCCAAAACTAAACGCAGTTTTTATGACATTTTTGCACTTTTGCTTGCTAGCCAACAAACTGGTTCAGTTTTTTTATTTTTAGTTTCTATTCTAGATCTAGCGATTGGAGAGCATAAAATTTGTAATTTTATGAATATGTTTGGCAAATTTTGAAATGTTTACGCTGAGGCATGTACAACATGGTTTCATTTCGAGCCATCTAGATATACGTACATATACTTTACTCGACTAGGATACAAAGTTATATGTAAATGATCGAGAAATCAAGATTTTTCAATTAAATTGGAAGAGTGTGTATATGGTGGGGGGGGGGGGGGGTGGGGAGTGGAGGGTAGTGTGTTTTAGCCATGGCCAGCTGTAGAGTCTCTTGGCTTAGCTTACGCAACCTCGTCTCCAAGTCTCGAACTGTGCGTGTGTGTGACAAATGCGTGGCGTACTAAACTCGTCCAGTCCAGCCAGAAGTAGGTTAAAATTCGCAGCTGAATTTTGCGCCGTTTTCGTTTGCAAATGTTACAAAAATTAAAATTCAATCAAATTGCGAAAAACTTGGCCGACAGACAGTCGACTGAAACATGTTTCATGTTCAATTAACAGCCCAAGTTTCCTTCACGCCACAAAAACGACAGCCTTTCACTCTCTTTCGTAGGATGGATGGATAAAAATCACCGAAACATTTAATTGCTGACCCAAGTTTTATCTATTTCAACTCTCCAACTGGAGCGACATTCTTGGCCATTGCGTGTTTGGTTGTAACGTATTTTGTTGCCGTTGTTGTTGTTGTTGTTATTATTGGTCTGGTCTGGGCTTCTAATTGAAATGTCAACGCGTGTGCTGCTCAATCAATTTTCGAGCTTAGGCACCAAACTTTGCCTAGATTTCACCTCAAGACATTTTGGGTAAATTGATTTGCACGCCAGACGGTGTCAAATGTAAAAGATTTGGAGATTTGGAAATATGTCCAGCTGAGGGTAGACAGCTAATTAAATTTAGTTGCGTTTTTACTTACCATAGAAATTATTATTTATTATTATTATATGAAAAATTTCAAATAAATTGCTGACACCCTAGCACAATAGGCTAATGAATTGTAAAAAAATATATAAACAATTGCAAGTAATTTAAATGGATAGCAAAAAGCACAATTGTTTTTTATTGTACATATTTTTCTGAAGTGGGGTCAGAAGTGATTGAAGTCATTGAAGCAACCAAAATATATCGTTTGGTTTTCCATCTAACTTACTTACCACATTTGTCTCTTCTCAAATTCCTCCGACGATCATGGGCAAAAGCCCATGATTCTTTCCACCGTTCTTTTGGTTTCCCTATTTTTTGTCCGAAGAACAGGACCCATGACCGCCCCTTATAAATTTTTAAACTCACAAGCCTGGCCCCTAACCAAACCCCCTGTGCTTAGAATAAGGTTCGGTTTAAGCCTTTAACTTTAGTCAGCTTTTTCAGAGCTTGTGTAAATATTACAATATATTTATGAATCGAAGCATGAACATTTCAACATCATATTTCAACTCGGTAAGCAAAGTAACTGATCCCAGAACCGAACCTTAGAATTTTCAACGGGTTTGAACCCCCGCACAGTGGGCAATTTGGCTAATCTAACGTAACGAAATTCATTACTCAAAAAATAAGGAAAATTTAACAATGTTGGTAATTGTACTCTGTAGCAAAGGTACACAGAGTATATTAAGTTTGTGCAAAAGTATGTAACAGCCAGAAGGAATCATCTCCGACCCTAGAAAGTATATATATTCTTGAACAGCCGAGTCGTTATAGCCATGTCCGTCTGTCTGTCTGTCCGTCTAGAGGTTTGACATATATGGAACATATATGCCGTCGACCTATTCGCAGACTTTTTTCAATCAACTTATTCCTCTACCGACTTTATTAACACTTCTTATCCTTATACAATTTCTTCTTCTAACTCGATTTGTGTTCCCTCAATTAGTGAAAGCTACATACTTTCGCATTTGAAATCTCTAAAATCCTCATACTCCCCTGGCCCTGACAACATTCCTAGTTGTGTTGAGTGCTGTAGTTCCTTATGCAAACCTTTGCTTAAGATATTCAATCTATCACTTGATTCTTCAGTCTTTCCAACTCTTTGGAAAGAGTCCTATATTATTCCTCTTCATAAAAAAGGTGGAAAATCTGATATTTCCAATTACAGAGGCATAGCTAAGCTCTCCGCTATTCCTAAATTATTTGAAGAGATTATTATAAACTTTACCTTGCAGCATTATTGCAAATCGATTTTATCACCTTTCCAGCATGGGTTTATTAAGCGTCGGTCAACTATGACCAATTTGCTTGAATTTACTTCATTGGTTAATGATGGGTTTCTAAGAAAAAGCAAACCGATGTCATTTACTCCGACTTTAGTAAGGCTTTTGACTCTGTAAACCATGATCTTCTCCTCTATAAGCTCGATCGGTTAGGATTTCCCGCCTCTTTTCTGCTCTGGATTTCGTCCTATTTAAAAAATAGAACCCAGAAAGTTATATTACGTTCAGACACTTCAAAGCCCGTCTCTGTAACGTCCGGTGTACCAAGGTGACTGGTCCTTTGTTTTTTACTCTTTTTATTAATGACGTACCCACAATACTATCTTATTCTCGGATACTTATGTATGCCGATGACGTTAAACTTATTTTATCTTTCAATGAACCGACACATTCCATTAGATTGCAAGATGATTTAAACTCCTTGCAGTCTTGGTGCTTGGTTAATCATTTATACCTTAATTGCTCCAAGTGCATGTTTATGACTTTCCATCGTTGCAAACCTTCGCTGGCTATTTATACGATTGGCAATGAACCCCTGCAACGAATATCTACAGTCGTTGATCTTGGTATTCTTTTTAACCCCAAATTGAGTTTCAATCCTCATATCTCCTCTATTGTTAATAGAGCAAATGGTGTACTTGGATTCATTAAACGTTGGTCGAAGGAATTTAATGATCCATACACCACGAAGCTCCTGTACACTTCTCTAGTCCGTCCTTTACTTGAATACTGCTCGTCCGTCTGGTGTCCGCAATATAAAAAGCATATCGATAGTATTGAGTCAGTACAAAAGCAATTCTTGCTTTTTGCTCTTCGTGGACTGAATTGGGACCCTAACCTTCGTCTGCCATCGTACTCCAGCAGACTCTTGCTTATTAACCTTCCTTCGTTAGCTAATCGTAGAACTGTCCTAGGCGTTTCTTTTCTTCATAAGTTAATCATTAGTGATGTAGATTCTACCGAACTCTTAGGTCGCCTTAACTTTTCCGTTCCTTCTAGTCCAACTAGAAACTATTTCCCTTTAATCTTGCCCAGATGCACAACTGATTATGCCCAGCACAATCGTTTTCGGGTCTTATGTCAAAATTACAATGACCTCTATCACCTGCTCTCAACAGATCTCTCTCTCTCTTATTATTTTTATAGTTCTTTATTTTTATTTTTATTGTTACATCTTTTTTGTCACTTTCTTGTCAGCAACTTACGATGTACTGGAAAAGTTGAATGTTCGTTTGGTACAATTTATGTTTGGATTGGTGTTAGATTACACTGTGACACATTTTTGAGCCCAAAAAAGTTGATCGCTTCGAGACCAAAAAATTGTGAAAATGTGTGAGGGTAGTATAAAAACCCATCACTTTGAACTTTTTAGCTTCAGAGTAGGATGTTCGATTCCAAATCTAGTAAATCATTTTGAATTTTGCTTTTTTTTCTTTAGCAAAGTTGCTGCTCTTGGCTTGGCCTACAAAACATTTCTTAGTAGTAAGTCAACAAAATTACTTCTTCATACTCGAAATTACCTAAGTTGCCCAAAGAAATACAAGTTTTGGCCACTTTTTTCCATTTTTCAACTTCATCTGGAAAACAGTTACAAATTTGGATATTTAATACAGCACAAAGTTGTAGCTTAGACCAAAATAAATAAGCCGTTAGAACGAACCAACTTCATATAATTACTCTTTCATATAGTTATAAGCCCACAAGCACGTTCAATTGTCATAAAAACTCCGAAAAACTAATAATTTCGGTAAAAATGTAAAAAAAAATTAAATTTTTTTAATTACAGTTTAGAATTTAGGTTTTTTTTCTATTTTATTGATTTTGTATTAAACAACCAAAATTTTGGACTGTGTCAGCCAATTGGTACCAAAAATTTTACATTTTTCGAGTTTTGCTTACAATTTTTTCATGCTTCAGGGCCCGTAACTATATGAAGGACCAATCGAATGAAGATGATATGTTCCAATCATTTGTTTATTTAAGTCTAAGCTACGTTTTTGTCCTGCATCGTTACAGTTTTTCAGACAAAGTTGAAAAACAGTACAAAAAGGGCGGTAAACTGGATGATTTTACGACATTTTTGTAACTTTTGGTATAATGATGTGATTTTTTTAAATTGCTACTTAGAAATGTTTTATAAGCAAAAACAAGAGCAACAACTTTCTTTAAGACGTCAATGCGAATTTCCAAATAGTTTATGAGATATGGAGTTGCAAATCACCAAATAAGAAGCAGAAAACTACAAAGTGCAATAAAAAGAAAACGTCTGCTAACCAGACCAAACTCAGCGAAGGTTTTTGTACTACCATTATACACTTTGAGAATTTTTTGGTCTCGACTCGATCAACTTTTAAGTATTGCACAGTGTTATCGGCGCCGGGTGTGGCGTACCAGTTGTATGTGTGGCTACTGGTGCGGGAGGTTGTGGGTTCGATCCCGATTCTTTCTTTAGAAAAAAGCTTTTACACACCCGGTCACCTTCACCAGCTACTGGCGCGAGCTGTGAAGTAACTAGCCATGAAAAAGCAAAAATTCTCTAACTATTGCCGTTCGGATTCGGCGTTAAACTGTAGGTTCCTTTCTCTTGTGCGAAAAATTATAAGCACACACGCCTAGAGATTAAGAGGAAGCTTGGCCCTGGCCCTCCTGGAGATGCTGTTTGAGCCAATTTTACATTTTTACAGTGTTATTGTTAGATGTTAGATGTTATGGCAGGTTCAACTACGTCGTCTTCGAAGTTGCCAAGGGAAGATTCTCAAAAGTCCATTTATCCTTCTTCTGCGAAGTAGTTGCCTTGCTAGCCAGCCGATTTGCGTGTCCTCTGAGTCTCTCAATGTGTAGTCCGCAGATTCTTTAACAATTACGTCGCCTATCATTATGACATTTAGTTCCTGTTTCCAGCCCGGGCGCTCCCGATAATCTGTGCAGAACTTTGGCTTGGAGGACTCGGATGCAATACCAAATACTTGCAGGCCGTATCTCCATCCGGCTGCAATGATTACCTTGTATTTATGTAAAAAATTGGCTCAAACAGCAACTCCAAAGGAGGGTCAGGGCCAAGCTTCTCTCAATCTCTTGTACATATGTACCTTGTTCTTTAATGACAATTTGTTCTGCTATTTGGCAGCCAACCCAATAGAGCAGTTCTTTCATACAGCGACTTTGTGAGCTGGTTTATGTGCAAGCCAAAAGTCAGACGCATGTCAAGGTACACTACTAGGTACCTGTGTCCTTGATGATGCGCTGGGAGTTGATCTTCCATGAAAACTCCGGGGCAGTCGTCTCTCCTTAACGTGTAGGTGACATTGGCTCACTTCGCTTGATATCAATCAATATTCCAGCGCCTTGCCCATCTGCAAAATCGGTACATGTACTGCAGTAGAATGTCCGTGGCGCTATAGACACATGGATGTCTGGCCAAAATAGCAGTGTCATCAGCAAAGGTGGCAAGGAAAAGGTCCTATGGGTCATTGCTTGGAATGGTATCTCTCCAGTGGGCATGTCCATGGTTGAAAGTGTGTAAAGCGTAGGGCCGAGAACGCTCCTCTGTGGAACTCCTGCACGTATATTTCTTGTACTCGATACAGATCCATCAAGGACGACAGAAAACGACCTGTCAGTAAAGAAGCTGCGCACCAGATCAAAGAGCTGTGGTGGGAGAAGACTCTTTATCTTGCACAGCAATCCTTCAAGCTACACACGATCGAACGCTTGCTTCACGTCGACGAATACCTACTCCTTGGCATGGTACCCTTCAAGGATAAAGTTAGTTTCCCTGTTTATCTGTTCCGTGCGACCTTCTAAACCCAAATTGAAAGGGCGGAATTCGTTGGCTAAGTTCATCCAAGGCAAGTATTCTGCTCAGCAGGCACGTCTCAAAGATTTTCGACACCGACGACAACATCTGAATTTTAATTTATTTTTGTTGCTTACAAATATTTTATCGAAAAAAAATACTTGGAGTCAGTTTTCCGAATCTGAATCGGAATTTTTCTGATTCTTCAGAATAATCCAACAATAATGCTTTGCTGGAGTTATTTACAGAACAAATGCACAAACTTGTTATAAGTGGATCCGAAGAAACTAATAACGAGTTCATGAGATCCTGCATCGTATTTATCAACTTCTGCCTTCATCCGTTCTAATTGAATCCGGATAACACATCTTCTTGGCGGATCGAAAAACATCATATGTTGGGTAGATATTGGCTTTTCGCTCTTTTTATACCAGCTTGCAAAAGCTTTTATGAGTTTTTGATCAATGTAAAGAGCTAAAGCATCCTCTGGAGTATATTTAATAGGGAGCTGTTGATCTATATACAGGTTTCGTTTAAGTTTTTTAGATGCTTCGGGATCTGTGCCTACCAATGAAACTAAATCCGTTTTCCACATTTGTATAGGCTTATACGTGTTGCTAGACTCGAAACTTTAATTCATTGACGTTTTGGGTGGCTTTCAGCAATATCCTTTTCTTTTTCGTCCTGCACCCAATTTGCTGTCTGGGCGTAGGAGAACCAACTGTTTGTTCAACCAAGCTGGGTTGTTGCACTCAAATCGCTGCTTATCCTTATAGCACATTGAAAATGTCATTTTAAATATTTAAGGCTATGCCTGATCCTATTGCAGATCTAACCTGAATTGCATCATTAACATGTATCATGTATTATTTCCCATCATAAACCATCTCAACCACACAAATTTTCTGGCAAACAATAAAACTGTAATTCGTGGGCAGACACAGGAAATTGCTAACTAGAAAATTCCAAATCTGACTTCTCTGATCTCTCGTCTCTCTGGCGTGGAATACTCTCCAGTGCTGCCCAACCTCGGTGATTATGCCATACAAACAACGCCTGGGAAACGACAACCATAAATTAACACCAGGCGCATTAATTATGGTAAGCCGCCGACATTGCGAATACGCGATTTCCAAGCGGTAAAAAACGCATGCAATGGAGCAACAAATTATGTGCCAAACATATGCAATGCAACAGCAACCAATGGAATGGCATTTTTGTCTCAGCTAATTGCTTGGGGTCCGCTGACAACGTTCTCTTCTGATATTGCACGGGCGGATCCTTAAAAGGTGTGCGTGTCAACGGGGGCAGGTTTTCCAACCGGATCTAAGTCTCAAGAGTCGCCACTGAGTCATAACTAGTATCTCTCTCGCTCTGCTCAATGCCGCTGCCAGAGGCGGGGACGGCGGCGCCTAATCTAGCAAAAATTGTAAATTATTTAATTGAGAACTCGTAGCGATTCTGAGACATTTCTCACGCGACTAAGTGCACATCAACTTTTTTATTGATTCGCCCCCAAAACTGGCTCTCGCCAAGAACGCTATGTGTGGGGGGGACCAATTTGCATATATGCAATCAATATTTTGCTCGCAATAATTTTTTTATTTCTTCGATACAGATGCCATAGATCGAAGTCAATGCCAACGGAATGCTTTATATTAGAATACTCGCTTTAAGATAGACTAAATTGGATTAGTCGTCGACTCGAGTTACGGAGGCCTTTTGCAGGTGGGAGCAAGTGCAGCCAATCATTAGGAGTGTCAAATGCCTAATCTGTGTTAATTATGACAAAAATTTATGACACTTAGTGCAGAAACTGAAAGTTCTGAGAAACATGCGGCGAGGGTTGTACAAGAACTTAATTAAAGTGGCTGGTGGAAGTTCTAGATGCTTTATTTGAAAAGTTTTGCCACTAAAAGTATGCTTTGAAAGTGTTTTAAGCATTTTTTAGAGAGAAGTTTTTGTGCGGTCGTTCGACTGGGGGACTAAAACTAGAAAAATTTTGTAATTGCGACAGATTCTTTTGGGTACACCTTGGATTTGCAATTTGTATTTGCAAAGTCAACCGCTTTTACCATTTGCCGTGGCAGCAGGTGGGTCTTGTGTTTGTGGGTGTGTGGAGTGGGAGGGTGCGAGGGTGGGATGAGGGGTTAACAGTGACTTAACAGTTAGTAAAAAGTGACTTAAAATTGACTTAACAGTAACTAAACAGTGACTAAGCTATGACCAGACAGTGACTAAACAGTGACTAAACTGTGACTGAACAGTGACTAAAAAGTGACAACTGCGACTTAACAACGACTAAACAGTGACTAATGAGTGACTGAACAGTGTCTAAACAGTGACTAAACAGTGACTCAACAGCGACTCAACAGTGACTCAACAGCGACTAAACAGTGACTCAACAGTGACTAAACATTGACTTAACAGTGACTAAAAAGTGACAACTGTGACTTAAAACTGACTTAACAGTGACTAAACAGTGACTTATCAGTGACTGTACAGTGTCTGAACAGTGACTAAGCAGTGACTCAACAGCGACTAAACAGTGACTCAACTGCGACTAAACAGTGACTCAAAAGTGACTAAACTGTGACTGAACAGTGACCACTGTGACTTAAAACTGACTTAACAGTGACTAATCAGTGACTGAACAGTGTCTAAACAGTGACTTAACAGTGACTCAACAGCGACTAAACAGTAACCACTGTGCCTTAACAGTGACTTAACAGTGACTAAACAGTGACTTATCAGTGACTGAACAGTGTCTAAACAGTGACTAAGCAGTGACTCAACAGCGACTAAACAGTGACTCAACAGTGACTAAACTGTGACTGAACAGTGATTAAAAAGTGACCACTGTGACTTAAAACTGACTTAACACTGACTAATCAGTGACTGAACAGTGTCTAAGCAGTGACTAAGCAGTGACTGCACAGGGACTAAACAGTGACTCAACAGTGACTAAACAGTTTGTTAACAGTTAAAATTACAATCAGATTTAACATCATAAAGTGACACCCGCTCTCTTTTCTATATTCCTTTCTTTTTGGACTTTTCAATGGTCGATTTAATGATTCGTCAGTCACGGTATGGCTTATGGTAATGGTTTAAAAGCAAACAAAATCTAAAATCATTTGGATAATTTTGTAAAACTGATCAAATAAATTAATTCCGCCCCCAAAGGTATGCAACAATTGTTGAAAATCACCTAAAATGGTGAAAAAAATTCATAAATTTTCACAAAATTAATTTATTTAAACACACAAATAACTTAACATACAAATAAATTACACATAAATAGAACACAAAATTACATAAAAAACAATTCACATCACACCCCAATTAAACTTCTATACTGTGACTTATGTCCACCAGCATACATCGGCACCATATGCTTCTTATCTCTACGCACCATGGACTCAACCAAACTGGCTGAGGCGGCGCCCTGTTCATCCTCCTCCTCGAAATCTTCAAACTCTTCATCTAACACCTCTGGAAAGAGAACGGGTCCCGAATTCTCGGGTCTGCGTGGATGATGAGTTTTTTTGGGTACGAAAACTTTGGGATATAGTGGCAACTTTTTGGGTTTCCTTTGGAAGTAACTGGAATATTCTGGACGAGGATAGGTTTTGGATATACCCTTATATTTATAATGCTTAAGTCCCGGTGTGGTATGGACCACCTTCTTCTGATGAATATGATTGGAAATGGGTTCGATGGGTCGTAGTTTGGAAGCCGTATAACTGGTATGCAGGGACTGCTGGGGCACAGAGGTCTTATGCAGATAATTCTGTGGCAATTCCTTGGGTTTGTAGTGGTCATAATATGGATGCTGATGCGGCTGCGGACTTGTGGCATAATAGGGACGATATTCCTTAGGCTCATTAACAATCACCGCCTTCCAATCACCCTCTTGTATTGGATAGTTTGGCTCCAATTTGGGCGAATAATCTTCATATTTGTGGGCTGCCGCAATTTGCTTATAATAATTCTCCCTGGCCTGTTGCAAGCGATCTCTGATGCCCGGTTCCAGTTCCATGGGCACTTGCTTGATGCGTGCATGTGGCTTGAACTCAATCAAACTGGGTATCTTGGGATGGGAGTGAGTTAAATCCTCTATGGGTTTCTTCAGGGGTTTGATATCTGAACTCAACACTATATGTTCTTGATCTTTACTATAATGATTGATCTTGGATTGGGAAGTGTCATCATTGACATTGTTGGCACCCTCTGGCGTCTCAGTGATGGGATGTGAATTTGCTCCCACTGTTTTAACAATGGCATTGAATCCCTTCTTGGCATCGGCTGTATAATGAACAGTTCGTATCGAACCATCTGGTTCCAGAATGCTATAATGTCCCTTCACACCATTACCATCACGTGACTCCCATTGGGATTTCACATCGCCTGTATGTAGATCCTTGACGCCATAACTGAAGGCATATTCGGGATGTTCCTGTAAAAGAGAAAGAGAAAAAGTGAGCTTATTTTTTTAAATCGTTTAAGTCGCCAAAAAAAACCGCACCTAAATTTTCAGACGCCAAGTGGTTGTTATGTCAAGGCGTCTAGAATTTTTCGGTTTAATGTTTGACAAAAATCAAAAAAGCCAAAAGAAAAACAAACCTAAAACAAATGCTGATTTTTTGGTGTCAAGGTAACTGAAAAACGCGCGCACACGTACTGTGCACAGTTTGACAGCCACTGGGAGTTGAGGTGATTTTGGGTTGGGCTGTTTCTTTTGATCTTTGAGCGACACATTGAAATCAATAGCAATTTAATTAATAATTAGACATTGCAAATGAGGTGAAAATTAACCCTAGAAAGGAACAATATTTTGTGTTACAAAAATGAGAGTAAGAAATATTCTTAGAAAATAAAAATTAGGACATCAGGTGGCGGTGTTTTTGTATGTTTTCTAGTATTATTATAAGCTTAAAGGTTAAATTAAGCAAAATTAAAAAAAAAAAACAAGTAAGAAAGTCGATGGAGACCGAATTTGTACCTGCAGTAGCAGCGCTGCTGCTGCGTTGCGGCAGCAAAATCTCTTTTGGTCATAACTTGAGCATCCATTATTTGATCCAAGAGAACACGAGTATGATTCATGTACACCGCAGCCGGATAAAATTGTTACAAAAGTTACATTATATAGGCATAGGCAGTGATAAAGTGGATCAAAAGTAAATGAAGCCCATAATATTATAATCGAAACTTAAATAAAATATAAAGAATCTTGTTTGTTTTGGCGACCAAATATATTTCAGAGCTTCTAAAAAGTGGTCCTTTTTTACAGGCTGTTGGAAAAACTAGAAAAAAGTTAGTTAGGCCTGACTATAACATACTCTGCACTAGATGTTCAGAGCATCGATTTTTTGTTAACATTTTAGGAAAAACATCGATTGAAATCGTTTTTAAATATTAAGTAATAATCGATAAAAACTATGTTTGTCACAATATAAATCAAGTTTATTTTCTGTTTGTAACAAGGAGCACATCAATGTTACTTGGCTAACATTATATTATCAAATTTTAATATTAATTTTTTCCACTGTTGAGCAAATTGATTTGAGAGCGAAAGGCATTTAAAAAAATGATGTCATAAGTGGAAGTGTAATTATACCAGTTACTCCTAAAGTAAAAAGGGTATCCAAAAGTTGTGTTTCCGATATAATAAAGTATTTATATTCTTGATCAGCATTTGAAAAACATGCCTTTCAAATTAATTAATAGCGGTCCAGTAAAAGTGTCAACGAGTTAGCTATTTAAAGCAATGAATGTGTAGACGATAATGCCAAAGAATAGTATGTGCCTGTAACACAAGTTACTATGCAACGGTAATTTTCCGCACTTAAACTAGTTATTCATACTAGCAATGCAAATTACCGTCTAAGTATGTTAAAAAGATTTTATTTGTAAAATTGAGCATAAATAGATTACAAGTATTTGTCAGAGAAGCCTGATTATCCATTTTATTTTTATAACAAATAACTGCTGAAGCCGTTAACCAAGTATCTTTCTCTAATGCCAGAGTTAAACTAACTATTAGCTTCACATTTCATTACTCCAAATCTCATATCTCACTTGACACTAGACACTTGACTTACCACCATGTTCCCAAACACTGTTGGCTTAGGAATATTTCACTATCAGCGGTGTCACAGAAATCTCTATAGATTTCATCTTCGGTTGGTTTGCAAATCGCTCGAAAAATTCGTCGGTGTCAAGAGATTTCATTTTCTTATTTGAAAATCTAGTTAGAACAGAAGCTGTTCCAATTGAACTATCATCTCTAAAAACAGGGCTGCATCTCTCGCAAAAAAATTTCTCATTTTTTAGTTTAAGGGTAATTTGATGTTCAAGTGATATTTATTGATTGTGTTATATGTTTTATGATGCATTTTTAAATTATAATTCAAATTTATATATTATATATTCATTTCATATTCTCCATAAATAAAATGCGAAATTTAAAAATGTGTTCGAGCCACTCATGAAGTGTAACTTGCCAGCCCTTAGTCAGCTGGCTTTTACATAGATGGCGACGAAGCTGTATATGGCGCCACTTGAGGTGGCTGCTTTTGACAAATACGAAAGACTTTGGTTGGTTTTGCGAATAATTATTAAAAGGCAAAATGCAATGTTTAAACTAATCAAATAATTTAATCATTTGATGCAACGTATCCAAAAAAATAATGTTGTTTTACATTTCCAAAACTAATTTTACTTCTGAATTTTGCTAAATCTCCTGACAAAACACGAGAGATTTGAAACCAACCGATAGAGATTTCTGTGACACCGAGAATTGGTTTTGGGTTGGAAGAGATTTCTGTGACACGGCTGTATATGATTTATTGATCATAGCTTACTTTCTATTTTATAACCTTTATGTATTTATGTACAATCTACGACATATATTTTAATTAAGTAAAAAGTAAATTTAATACTGGGTTTTAAGTGGGTAGGAAATGGCGAAAGTTTGGAATTTAGCCTAGCGAAGCAATTCAGGGACAATTCAGGATTGGACTGGACCAAGGGTTGTTGAGTGACTATTTATGTCAGGCTGAAGAAGCTCCTTTAATTCTGATGTGACGTCTTGATGCATGGATGATAATTTTTATTCGCTGCGAACAGGTTGATCGTCTGCAGTTGAGCTCCGACTATGAGTTGCGAAGCATTTGGTAGGAACGACACGATGTACCCTTAATTAATTGAAAGCTTTTTTTATCGGTCGATGTTGTTTTGTTGTTTCTGTACATTTGTACGTATGTATTTGCAGATGTGCGTCGTTGCTGTACATGTGTATGTATGTAATTGCAGATGTGCGGCGTATCTGCTGCATGTGTGTGTTTGCGGGTGTGTGTATGCACGCACTGTTTAATGTCTTTCGCCGTCGAATTGCTAGCACTTGCTTTATGTAAATTTGTTTAATGTTTTTTGCACATTCCACTGTTGTTGATGTGCTGCTAACTTTTTGCCGATTGGCGCGCATCGCTTTTATCTGGGCGCCATCCTGACGAGGGCAGCACCATTTCTGGTGATTTGGGCCACTTTGTTTATTTAATGTAAAACATAGTTTAGATTTAGGTTTAATTTATTACTTGTCGTCAGGCCACATTGAATGAGTAGTAGTAGTAGGATGTTGTTTTTATAGTGTAAAGATAAAAGATTGACAATAGAGTGATTACAGATTACAGCTGGCATCACATTACATTAATAAAAATGGTAAGTCTTCACAACAATGGTTTATTTAAAACCGTCAGTTCATACTATGTAGTATTATATAAACAGTTATAAATAAAGGTACGTCTGAGAGTCGCCTTTCATTTGACTACTCCACCCACCTTCCTAGTGGATCTTCCGTCAATGAGGACGTCTCTACAGACTATTTTAGAAAAAATAAAAACTTGAAAATCTTCGTTTATAATATGTCGCCGATATTTGGTTGCTTCTGCTAAAAATGATAATAGGGTGCGCCTATTTTCTTCGTTTAAAATGCTTTGGAGTTTAAACTCGTTTAAATTTATGCGGTGGAAGTGGAGATTTCGCACCTCTCTAAGGATGGGATAAGTGCCGATAAAGTGTTCCACATTTTCCTTCACACGAATATTACAAAGGCTGCTGTTTTCATCCAAGTCCCTTCTGTGTGGTCTAAAGTTTAATGCAATCATTTCGCACCTAGCCTTAAAAATATTGCTAATGCAGTTTGTTCCTAGGCTATCTTGGAAATAGTTTGATTGACCCAGGATGTGAGTCAGATTTTTATAAGTGAACCTTTCAGTGTTCTGTCTAGCTCGGTTTATAAAGAGTTGACGCTCTTCTTCGCAAAGCTTTCTTATGACTTCAGCTTGTGTATATATGGGAATATATATATTGTATATTGTCCCAATCAAAGTTAAACCCGCAGTTGTCCAGTCATCAAAAAACTGAGTTTTCCCAAGAAGCAGTTGACTCATTATTCACTTAGGCAGTCTTTTCTCCGGCATGCTCATGACCTTGGCTACATAGTTGAAATGCAGTTGCAATGTATACGTATACAGAGTTGGAAGGCCAGTTTCTATATAAATCGCGTAATTTGGCGTATTCTGCGGTAGCTTGAAAACTTTTTTGATAAAAACCGTCAACAAGCTTTCAGCATCGTCGAATCTAAGAAATCCCCAAATTTCAGCAGCATAACACATGATGGTTCATCACTAGACATCGGATTTTATGAACTTTTTTAAAAGAAGGTTGATTGAGGTGACAAATTTGGATTTATACTAATTTAATAACCCTCGTCACATTGAAAACTGCATATTCAATATATGCAAACAAATATGCATAATATGCAAAAAATTTGCAAAATATGCAATAAATATGCAAAATATGTATTTCTATAAAAAATATATAAAAATTACGATATTTACAAAAATTCGCATTCTTGAGCTTAGATTATTATAAAAAATATAAAGATGGCATATATTGACGGTTAAATGGAAGTTGTAGACCGAGCAAATGAAAGGTGTACCTTGAAAGTTCTAAAATATTGGAAAATTTTCAAATTGTGTATTCATTTCAGATTTTTATGAAGATTTCATGGGCGGCTAGAGTACACGGGTAAATAAAGAAGATGTAGAACAAGTGGTCAAGAAAATCGCGAAATTTCAAAAATTCTCATTTGAGTTTTAATTATCATAAAGAACGGTAAACCGGCGGGTAAATAGGAAGAGAATATCAAATGGTCAAGAAATTCGCGAAATTTTGAAAATTTTCAAAGTACCTAGATAACTATGAAGGTTGCATAGAAGGCAATTGAAGACGCGTATATAAGAGGCTTAGACCAAAAACCGCCAAATTTTTCAAATTTTCATTTTAGCATTTACGAAAGCGCAGGCGTTGGTAAATAAGAGGCGTGGATTGAACAGGTCCAAATTTGCAAATTTTTCGTATGATCTAATTTATTATTATGAAGGTTTTATGGATGGCAATGTAGACGGGTAAATATAGGAAGGACCGAACTGTCCAAAAAATCGCAAAAATTTCAAAATCAATATTTGAGCTTAGATTTTTAGCAAAATTTGCAAAATTTTATGAGTTTTGGGAATCATTAAGATGTGATAGATGGCAATTGTAAACGCGTACATTTTTAGATCCAACGGTCCAAAAAGTTGCGAAATTTACAAAACTTTTGCATAAGTTAGAATATAATGTAGACAGGTAAATTGACGGGTCAAGATCAAGCGGCCCAAAAATCCGGATATATACAAAATTTTATGATTAGTTCAGATTATCATGAAGATTTAATAGTTGGCAGTTAAAGACGGGTAAATAGGAGGTGTCGGTCAATCGGTTTAAAGAAATTTTAACATTTGCGAAATTCTTATGTTAGTTTAGATCAGAGATGGGCGCGTCGCGAAGTTCCAATGCACACGAGGCAGCGCGCTGCGTCGTGTGCATAGGAGCTCTGCCGCGGCCGACTGCACAAAATCACACGTACGCTATAAGCATTGAAAGCTATTTATAGAACACGAATGGGGCGCACGCAAATTGTGCTTGTATGCGTGTGAAAAGTTTGTCGATATGTGTGCATGCCCATCTCTGGTTTAGATTGACACGAAGACTGGTATATAGACGGGCAAATAGGAGGTAAAGATCATACGGACCAAAAACTCAGGAAATTTGAAAAAATTTATTGAGATTAGATTCTCATAAAAATTTTATAGATGGCAATTGTCTATTAAGCTTCACTTCTTCATATTGTGTTTAAAATTCTAAAGGGGGCGTAGCAACGCACGCCGGATGCCTGTTATGTAAATATGTATTGCAAAACAGTTTGATGGCAAATCCCTTAGCCATTTTTGAATTAAAAGTGTGTTTCTATCACTCATTTTCGGCATTTTAATTGATTACAAGTTGAATTGGTGACGTTCATATACAAGTTCCAACAGATTTGCAACCAAATCAGAAAATGGTTAGCACAGAATCATTATGTAATTTTATGCAAATATGCAATTTATGCAAAATTGTTTTAAGCGGACCTAGATCATTGATCAATAAAAATAAGATGTGTGCATTCAGAACTTAAATCGGAGATGCGGTTCAAAATATGCAAATATGCAAAATCCGAGGTCTATTTATTACAGTTACCTTGGAACACCTTAAGATGCACAATAATTGAGCTGGTTCTAAACTAGTAACGAGTTTCCAGTGATGTGCGAACTAGTTGAAACTGTGACTAAAACTGTGATTTGAGCTGGATGAACTGGAACCGCCACACCATTTGCCAGCCCAGCAAGGAACCTGCGGCAGCGAACTTTTCTTTGGTCATAACTTGTGTATAGTTCAAACGATCTTTATCATTCCTTCGGCAATTAGATAAACAATCTTGATTACTTAATGTCTGAGATATGAATTTTTCCAAATAGCGGGGTCGGGAGGAGGCGTGACAAAAATTAAAAACAATCTTGATCTGTCTGCAAGTATAAGAAGTGTTTGTCCCATACATGTCAAACCTCTATCTCTTACCATCTCTGACATCAGTTTGTTCATACGGACGACTACTTGGCTAAATTGACTCGGCTGTTGATACTGATCCAGAATATATATACTTATAGATTCTTTCTCCATGTTACATACTTTTGCACATACTTTATTAAAATTTGTAATAAGGATCTTTCCCATTCAAAGATAAAAATCAATAAACTGCCCCTTTTCTTCATCATTTACAAAAACTATTTAAATGAATTTAATTTCTTGGAATTAAAATGTTAAATGACACTCTTGACTGTTATTTATAGCCACCAAAAACCACACCATTAACCCCATAAAGCCAAAATTTACATAAATTCAATTAATACAAAAAAATGTAGATCATTCGTTGTCATTTGTCTCCCCTTCTTTTTTTTTTTCTTTTGGCACCTTCGGAGTGCGTTTTTTAAGGCAAATTGCAAAAGTGTTTCGCATGCTTTAACCGGGCTTCAATTAAGCGCAGACATCCATAAATGGACACACATACACACACACTCACACTCTCACACATACATGTAGACTGGCTTCGGGTGCTGCAGTTGTTGGCTGCCTATCAATTTTAAGTCTGCTGTCTGGGCAAAACAAATGATTACAAGCGAGTGCGTAACCTGAGCAGCCTCACAAAAAGTAAACCAAATTTTGGTTTATTAGTTTTTTTAATCACTGTTGCATAAGTCATAGAGGGAGATAGAAAGAGAGAGAGAGAGAGAGAGATAGAGACAGGGGGGGAAGAGGGAGGCCCACCCAAGAGGTGACCAGTTGGTGGTCGCATTTTTGGTGGGTGCGTGTGAACTTTAACTCATAAATTGTCAAGTTTGCGCACAAGCATTTATGATTTAGCTGCCTGGCTAACTGGGCGTATGAGCAATCGCTCCACAATTACATGCAAATTACGCATACGCCGCGTTGTCATAACGCACACGACAGATCGTGGGAGCACCGGGCAGAGCAGAGTCAGTCAAATCAAATTCCCTGACAGACACAAGGCGTTTACCTGGCGGACAGACATGAAAAACATTTTAAACGCACCTTGTCACAGCTTTAACAGTTTGCCAAGGAAAAGAATTCAATTTGCGCACGGACAGGGAACAGTGGTGAGAGCGTGAGTGCTAAGCTGAGACATACAAAAAAAGGGAAGTTAAGAAGGGCATGGAGTCGACCATGTAGACGAGGTAAGCTAGAGCACAAGTATTTTGGAAATAGAGAAAACACAGAGCAGGTCACCGAAAACAGCGACGCTGATCTTAGAATCCGCAACTAGTCACCTATTAATCAAATTTTTAAGCTACTATCCAAAAAAGAAACCAAAACTTGGAGTTTGTTTAAAAACATCACCTTATGCGGAAATGGAATACTAAATATACCGAATCCCTTAATCCAACAGTTACACTTTTGATAGTTGAGGAGGTACAGAATCGGTCACTGAACATATTCACTTTTTCTGTTTTTTTTTAAATGGATAAAACTCTCTCAAATTGCTCTGTTGTGCATTTGATCTGTTGTCAGAGCTGAAAATTCACTGAAAAGACATTAACTGAACTGTGACAAGTTACTAAACAAGTCACTGGGCAAATGACTTAGCAAGAGATTATCTACTGAAGATCGGTTATGTCAATCATCATAAGTTTTGAGAAGGGAAATAAAGCAAAAGTCAAGTTATAACATGTTAGTACAAACCTCGCTTCTTTGGGTACGAGCAGTGTTTGGAATTTGTCTTCGCGCCCAAGTCTTCATATCAATTGTTGTATTGTAGCATCTCTACACTTTTGGGATTCTGAGGATTTTTGGTCACACTAGTTTAAGGCATTAATTTCCAAGATATCCTAAAAAAAAAACATACTACCGCGCGACAAAATTGCATTGTGAAATTTGTGCAGAAATTTTATCAGCATTGTCTCGTAAAATTTAAACTTTATTATTGTTAACAATGACTGATCAGTCGCTAAATAATGAGGGAAATAAAGATTTACCGCTGATCTTGAATGGAACATTTTTCAAGCCGAATGTCAAATGTCAACTTTGTGTAAACAAAACTATTAAGTTTAATGAAAAATCGACTATAAATTTACACAAGTATTTGAAGGTGAGTACACAAAAATTTGAATACTTACAAACACAAATGATCGAATTTTTTGCACCCAATTGTAAATACATACATACTTATTCCAGAGTACAGCAGCAGTTTCTTGCGAATTTGTATACGGGTCATTCTTTTTGAAACCGAACGTTTTTAAACATTGACCATTTTTGATTTAAATAAAAAAAAATCCGAAATTAGATCTCGACACTCCCACCAAAACGTAATTTACGGTTTTGCAAACAAAATTTTTGTTAATTTTATAAACAATTTCAAAAATCGTCAAAAACGGAAAAATGGTTTTTTAAAAACGTGATTTCTCAGGTTTGGTTTATTGGACAGGTCTCTAGTTGATATTGCTGAATAGCATTTTGCTGTATCTATCAATATCCAAATTTTATACATTTTTAAATTATTTAAAAATATTAAGTAATTGTTGCTAAAGTTTATATATAATTTTTTCTCAATGTTAACCACCATGATATTGGTTGGAATATACATTTTATTGCCCTAAACATAACTTAAATTACGGTGCATTAAAAAAGATGGAGACTTTTGTAGTTTAAAAGATATTAATTTTTGAAGTTATAAACAAATAAAAATATTCCCTTAAATAAAGCTTTGCCACGATGTTAGTTTCAAAGCTATGAGACTGAAACTTGGCAATTAAGCTTTATATTTATCAAGCTTTTCAAAAATGTCAACTTCAGGCAGATCGGACGTCTATATCATATAGCTGCCATAGGACTAAACCCCATATACATTTTTGAAATTGTTTATAAAATGTAAAAAAAATTTTTTTGCAAAACCGTAAATCACGTTTTGGTGGGAGTGTAGAGATCTAATTTCGGATCTTTTTTTATTTAAATCAAAAAATTTCAATTTTAAAACCGTTCAGTTTCAAAAAGAATGACCCATGAGCAAAACAATGTTGCTAATATATCATATATTTCAATTTCTTTACGCTAGAGGGTTCACCGCAATAGTTATTCTTCCTAAGAGTCAACGAAAGCCAAATTATCTAAGGTTTCCAATTACTCAACTAAGAAGGAATCAGCAGGAGGTATATCCAAGTATCCCAGTATATCAGTATCTTGAAATCCAACCAGGTATGAGAATTGCATTCATTACTAAATTCATTATAACAAATGTAACTAAATTATTTTATCTAAATGAACGCATTTGCAATTACATTATAGCCGAGATGTCGCCTCTCTGCCATGTAGGCTGATTCCACTGATACATACATATATGTAAATTAGATTGGACCTCCTGAATATGAAATTCTTAAGGTCATGGTCTTACTCCAATATCTAGAGGGTATATTAAAATTGTCCAGATCTTTGTAACGCATAGAAGGAAGCATCTCCGACTACATAAAGTATATATATTCTTGATCAGCATGACGAGCTGAGTTGATTTGGCCATGTCCGTCTGTCCGTCTGTTTCTATGCGAGCTCCTCCGTCAGTTTAAAAGTTGTCTTAACCAAACTTAGCACGAAGTCTTTTGGTACAAAGACTCTGCACATTTGTCGGAACCGGCCGGTTCGGATGACTATAACTATAGCATATATGTAGATGCCACCAACTTTTTTGTCTTCAACGCAAACGTGCCCAAATCTCGTATTTATAAGTTTTCTAAGCTTTTGCATAATTCCACCAAGTTTTATTAAAATCTGACAACTTTTTTGTTTTCAAACCTATCGCTCCCAAACTTGTTTGTGGTCAATATTATATGCTACCGCAAAATTCTGCCAAGTTTGATCCAAATCGGACGACTATAAAATATAGCGGCCATAGGAACCATGGGTCAAAAAAGGAGTTCTCGTGAGAAAAACTTTTTTGTTTTCAATGGTAGCGTCTTTTTACTTTCCAGTTATGGATATTATCGATTTCCACATCATTTTGGGGAGTTTGGTCAAAATCCGATGAATATATCGTATAGCTGCCATATAACAAACTGGCAAGCAAATGGTCAAAGTAGTGTCGGCATCTATTGCTGACTTTGGGAAATAACTCAGCTAAGAATGTTCGACGAAAATCATTTAAAACCTAAATATATATAAATTATACAAGCTACAAGGGTATATAAACTTCGGTCGAGCCGAAATTTGCTTTCCTTGGAAAACTTGGGAAAAAAAAAGCCGAGATTATCCAAAAAAAAAAAAACAATATTTTCCATTTTAAAATCCAACAATTTGTATCTTATAAACAAAATTCAAACTTCGCGTTTGGTTTTTCTGTAACGTTTTTCAATGCAGCTTACTTTAAAACAGCAATTTGGTTTGAAAAAGTTGCTTAATGTGGCCACAGGACCTACAAATGTAAACAAACCTCGCTCAACACACGTTTATGCAAATATCTCGTAAACCTGAAGTGCTGGTCAAAAACGAAGAATTGAATGAATTCAGCGGCCAAAAATACATATGGAAAGTTGGCTATCTTCTTTGGTGCAAAAGCTAGTAAACCTTTGTAATGTCTCCTTCAGCCTTGACGAAGTATTACCTTTCTCCAAGGTCACAGTGAAACTTTTTATAAGTTCGCCGCTCGGAGCTTCTCCGCGATTACTCAATGCATATCAGTCTCTAAGCTGCATCCATTTGGAAAGGAGTTGACAACTCCCAGGATCCATGGTAAGAATAGTCTTCTAAAGATATCGCAGCGACTTGCGTGATCCGAGAATAAGAAACGGGGTAAAGATGCTAAACAGTCTAAAAACTTTTTAAACATATTTCCATTCAAGGTAAAGCATCTTGTGTGGCTTGGAGCTCGCCATATTCCGTGATGCCCAAAAAGTTGATTTAAATGCTGATTGGTAAACTTTTTCATTTTATCAGTTCTTTTTACTCCCTTTTTTTCTCCCTGTACTGTTGCATCGTTAAGCTTTTCTTGCAAATATATTTTAAGCTGAGATATTCGAAAATTAGGTGTTAGTAAAAATAATTTTTGTTTTCATCAAATTCCTTACTAATTTTAATTTTAAACTTGCCAAATCTGGTTCGTGACTCACACTCTCATCTCACACCATCAGAGGCCTCCTTTCGCTTTGAGATCGTAGGTGCAGCCAAACTTCATAAGTTTGTTTTTTTTTTTCGCCATATATGGCGCCCCCAAAGTTGTTGTCGATTGTGTTTGATCTGATCGTGTGTGCACGCAAAACGCATTTTCGGCTACCTGCCGCCCCCAAAACTAAAAAACAATGGCCAGAAGACAGCGACAGGCTGGGCCGCCAGACCAGGCCAACAACAAGTTGATTTATGTGGGCGAAAAGTATCACATAAAACGCACATTTTACGAAACAACATTCACTTTCAATAAAGGAAAATGCTCTAACAAAATTTGTCAGATAACCAAAACGGAATTTGCTGCATTTAGCCGAAATGTTACTTACAAACTGCGGTGCATATTCCATCATTTCATCATCCTCATCGGCCACCACAACAGGTGCTCCACCTCTCACAGCCTCAACCGAAACGGGGCGTGTCCATAGGCACAGCAAAGCCACTAAACCGAACCCAATCAGCATAGGAGGAACTGGTGCTTGTCGTTTGGTTATCTGAAATAAAAAAAAAAGGAATATGAAATGCGTTTTTATCACTTAATAAACGTGGCGATAAAACCAACCACAGAAATAGTTAATAAATTGCCTACAAAATTATTACGCGAGCAAACCCAAAATTAATTGGACAGCCAAATGGAGGGAGGCCTTCCCCAGATGCCGACTCATGTCATACAGCGTTGTGACAGTTGTCAAATGGGTAAATGGTAAATACACCTTGCTGTCCAAATTTGTAACATTTTCTGCAGACTTTTTGGAGATTGATGGCTTTGCTTAAGACCAGTAGCTCAGATGGAAAACGGGTCTGGCAGGATGACGCCAGACGGACGCATTCGCATTTTTACTTCAATTTCAATTTCGTGAGCAAATTGCCACATTTTTTTGGGTATTTTTTTTGTTGTTTGATTTTTGGATAGTTTTGGTTTTGAATTGCGAGACGCAACATCGATTGGCATGTGTCTTTGCGTTTGAGTTGGTTAATTAGCAAAGTGGTTAATTAGCATGAATGGGGCAAGGCACTTCTGGTATTTGGGGTGGTATTTCGAATTGTTATCCTTCTTTTTACCTTCATATGGCATACTTTTGGGGTGAGTTGTTACTTTAAAATTGAATGTAATGGCAAATTGCTAAAAAAAATTAGCACTTTTCAGCCAGCCAAATGCTGGGGAACAGTGACTCAATCACAGGATCATCTCTAATGTGTAGTGTGGACGTATAAAACAATACTTGTGAGTTTGAGTGCACTTATGCAGACCTCTATTAGACTGTTTGATATATGTGCTGCGATCTCTATATTCCTGCTGGTTCATATATTAAAAAACCAAAAAAAAATTTATTATATATTTAAAGAATAAATTAAAAATTAAGAAAATTAAATGATTTCTCAAATTTTCACTTTTAATTTGTGTCCTAGATGTCCTAAGATGACTTTATTTACAATAATGGTCCATCTAGTGTTTGGAATTTGAACTATTTATAATTTGACTTTAAAAACGTCAAATGTCATTTGGAAAGCGACTAATATTAAGTAAAAACTTTGACATTTACGAAATGGGTCGTTATTCGCTTGAAGAAAGCTGGGAAATATTAAAAACATATTTCCAAAGTGGTGAGTCCTTGACTCAAACTGTGCGAAATTTAGAAAAACTAATTTAACAAAAAAAAATGTTCTGAAAACTCAATTTGTGGATCAATTCGTGAAGCGAGTTGGTGAAACTGGAATGTTGGTACTCGTCCGGTGCGCTCGACCGAAAACATTGCTGCGGTTGCTGAAAATGTGCGTGAACAACCATCGACGTCAACTCGCCATCGATCTCAACAATTGGACATTTCGCGCACTTCTTTGATGCGAATTTTGCATAAAGACCTTGCCATGAAGCCATACAAAGTTTAATTGGTGCAATTGACCATCTGAATCGTCTACAGTTCGCAAATTGGGCGGAAGATCGAAGATGGTGAATTTTACTGAATAATCATCTTTTCGGATGAAGCACATTTCCACCTCGCTGGTTATGTTAAAAAAACAAAATTGTCGCATCTGGGGCACAGAAAATCCGCATATCGTTGTCGAGAAGCCAATGCATCCACCACGTGTCACTGTTTGGTGCGGATTTTGGTCTCGAGGCATTTTCATTGAAAATGAAGAAGGAGCCACCGTGACCGTGAATGGAGAATGTTAATTGATTGGTTCTTCGAGGAAATTGAAGCGGAAGACTTGAATGATATTTGGTTACGTGCCACCAGGGTTCGGAATTGCTCGCTCGTGAGCAGCCTGCACTGACTCTTTTGACTCCCGCTCATGAGCAGTGTGCAGCTGCTCATGAGCAGCGAGCAAGTGCTGCTCGCTGCTCGTGAGCAGGGATGTGTTGCTCATGAGCAGTGTGCAGCTGCTCATGAGCAGCGAGCAGCACTTGCTCACTGCTCATGAGCAGCTGCACACTGCTCATGAGCAGGGACCCGTTGCTCGTGAGCAGGTAGCCGCTGCTCATGAGCAGGGTGCGGTTGCTCGTGAGCAGCTGCACGCTGCTCGCTGCGTAAAAGGGGTTGTTGTTGTTCATATTTGCATATGCAAAAAAGGTTGAAGAGAATTTATGACGTTAAACATTTACGTCTGCGTAATTGAATGAGACTTGTCTTATTGCAGGTACTGATTGTATTTTGGTTAATCCAAGGGTAATTTTTATGACAAAGGCTGATTGCCGAAGCCTGTAACTTAACAGATACAATTGTAATATGTTATGTTAGCTGTAAGGGGGTGGAAAGTGGTCCAAAATGGGCTCTATTTTTTATTACGGTATGGGTCATTGATCGGATTTTCCAACATCTGTGTGGGCAGTTTTTTAAGCAGGTAGCCGCTGCTCGTGAGCAGGAAGCGGCTGCACGCGTGCAGGTACCCGCTGCTCGCTGCGTAAAGGAGTTGTTGTTGTTCATATTTGCATATGCAAAAAGTTTGAAGAGAATTTATGACGTTAAAACGTTTACGTCTGCGTAATCGAATGAGACTTGTCTTATTGCAGGTACTGATTGTATTTTGGTTAATCCCAGGGTAAATTGTCTACAAATAGGTAAATCATTTTTATGACAAAGGCTGATTGCCGATACCTGTAACTTAACACAGGTATAATTTTAATATGTTACGTAAGCTGTAAGGGGGTGGAAAGTGGTGCAAAATGGGTCTGTAATGTCCATAGTCAGATGTGCTGCACATACCTTGCAGTTAGCGGCATATGATGTTATTAAAAAATTAGATGTGGAAATAGGCTCATGCAGAAGTATCGTGAAGAACATAAGGACGCTCTGGAAGCACAGATCAACAAGCATGACACTGCCCGTGCTGGACAATGCGACCCGTTGGAACTCGACATACAATATGATGGATTCACTCTGGAAGCTGAGGGACTGCATTACTTCGGAAGATTGCCTTTCTGACTCTAACATGTCATGGGAATTCTGTGAAAGATTTATATCAGCATTTGGACCACTAGCTAGATGTACTATTACACTGCAAACCCAGGATTATGTTATTGGAGACTTTTATAGAGACTGGTTATGCTGCGAAATTGAATTAGAGGAATTATCGGAGGAAAATTCATATGCCGAAATGCTTTATTCCACGATGCAAGCAAGAAAACAAAAATTGCTGGAGAACGATGCTTTTCTTGCGGCCTTGTATTTTGATCCAAGGTTTAATTACACTGGTTCAGGAATATTGAGAGAGGATCAAAAAACTTCTGCTGTTGTAAGTTTATACATATACTTCAATCTATGTTAACGATGTTAACACTTTTCGTATTTTTTTTAAAGGAGCATTTGCTAAAAACCAATGAAGCGATCAGAAAGCTGGAATCTTGTGATGTCGATGTTCCTGTCATTTCCCATGGGATGAGCAATGAACCTGTGGATGCCAGTAAAGTGATCTTCGAAAAATTGCACAAACGGATGAATTCAATTGGCACATCGGTTAAACCAAAACATCTAAGGACTTTGAGGCAAAAATTACTGGAAATAGCTGAAGTGCCCCAACTTCCGCTACACTGTAATGTGTTAGACTACTGGAAAACGCAATCAACTGTTCATGATGAAGGCCTTGTTAAGCTTGCACAGGTTGCTCTGGCTGTTCCAGCTACACAGGTGTCCGTCGAACGGGCGTTTAGTGCATTATCAACTATAATAACAAATCATAGATGTAACTTGTCTAAGAAAACCATTCAAGATTTGCTAATTGCAAAGTTAAATATGACATTATTAAACAATCCAAATGTAAATATTGAATAAAAACATTTCAAAAATAAATTTTATTTGTTGGATATATCAATAATCTCAATTGCCTCTGCTGCGAAAAATGTGCTGCTACCAATACTCGGTGCCTTAAAAAACTGCCCACACAGGAGTCGGGATATCCGATCAATGACCCATACCGTAATAAAACATACCGCCCATTTTGGACCACTTTCCACCCCCTTACAGCTTACGTAACATATTAAAATTATACCTGTGTTAAGTTACAGGTATCGGCAATCAGCCTTTGTCATAAAAATGATTTACCTATTTGTAGACAATTTACCCTGGGATTAACCAAAATACAATCAGTACCTGCAATAAGACAAGTCTCATTCGATTACGCAGACGTAAACGTTTTAACGTCATAAATTCTCTTCAAACTTTTTGCATATGCAAATATGAACAACAACAACTCCTTTACGCAGCGAGCAGCGGGTACCTGCACGCGTGCAGCCGCTTCCTGCTCACGAGCAGCGGCTACCTGCTTAAAAAACTGCCCACACAGATGTTGGAAAATCCGATCAATGACCCATACCGTAATAAAAAATAGAGCCCATTTTGGACCACTTTCCACCCCCTTACAGCTAACATAACATATTACAATTGTATCTGTTAAGTTACAGGCTTCGGCAATCAGCCTTTGTCATAAAAATTACCCTTGGATTAACCAAAATACAATCAGTACCTGCAATAAGACAAGTCTCATTCAATTACGCAGACGTAAATGTTTAACGTCATAAATTCTCTTCAACCTTTTTTGCATATGCAAATATGAACAACAACAACCCCTTTTACGCAGCGAGCAGCGTGCAGCTGCTCACGAGCAACCGCACCCTGCTCATGAGCAGCGGCTACCTGCTCACGAGCAACGGGTCCCTGCTCATGAGCAGTGTGCAGCTGCTCATGAGCAGTGAGCAAGTGCTGCTCGCTGCTCATGAGCAGCTGCACACTGCTCATGAGCAACACATCCCTGCTCACGAGCAGAGGGTCCCTGCTCATGAGCAGCTGCTATCTGCTCGTGAGCAGCGAGCAGCAGCTGCACATATGAGCAGCGAGCAATGAGCAATTCCGAACCCTGCGTGCCACACAGCGCACGCCACAATTGATCTTCTGCGCCTTATCTTCGAAAATCGAATAATTAGCAAATATGGAGAAGTGAATTCGCCGCAAAGAAGCTGTGATCCGACACCGTAAGACTATTATCTTTGGGGAGCGGTCAATGGCAAATGTTATGCAAACAATCCTGAAACAATTGATGAGTTGAAGAACGAGATTCGACGTGACGAAAAAATTGAAAATGTTCTCAAAAATGGGGTGGATCGAATTTTATTAAACTATTTTTCATAAATAAATGACATGAACCAACCTTTCCAATAAATGTTCAACCATTGAAAAATATCCATAAATTTCAATTTTTAAATGGACCACCCTGTAGTATTAACTTCTAAGGAATAAAACAACTTTATGGTTATAGGCAAACAGAACTTAATAGGGGTCTCCTGGAATTCTCTCTAAACGATTGCACTTCGAACTTACTTCATTTGTGAAGTATTGTCACTAAGGAACTAGATCAAATGATAGGAAAATCTACTTGGCTTTCAGCAGGCGGCTTTAAATTAAGCACTTTCGTCATCCAAACTAGTAACCGGGCATATTTGTGCCTCATCACATACAATGTCACACAGATTTAATTTGAAATACTAACATTAATACGAAAATCTATAGAAATTTCTGGGACACACCCGATTATGACTTAATTCTGGCTAAAAACTGCTTGTTTGGATTTTCAGAAATATTTTAGTAAGATTATTTTAAGCTCGTTTTAAACTCAAAAAAAATGCAGTATCCCAAAAGTATATTTAATCCCCGTACTCAGAACGAAAGAAAATTTCTTTCGTCACAGTATTTCGTATAATTAGAAACACCTTGACTTTGCTAAAAGGACCCATTTCAACTAAAACTGTTTTTAAGTGTAGTTATGATTGGTGATCTCAAAAATCGATTTCAAAAATTTTTTCATGGCAACGTTTTATTAAATATGAATTATTTTCATATTTTCGGTAGGTGCACTTAAATTTTAAGCCATATGTCACTTCATTATAGTCAGATGAAGTCAATCAAGATATGAATCGAAAGGTAATTGAATTGTCAGTAATCGCAAAAACACGATTTTCAAATCGGTTAAATTGTTTGAATACAATAATAAAAAATATGTACAAAAAATCGATTTTTTGATCGAAAACGCAATAAAATTCATTTCCAAACGACTAGGAAAAATATTTTAAAAATTCAAAAAAACTATTTTTATTTTTACTCTTTAAGAACCGCACTTCTGCGAAGAAAATAAGATATTAATGAACAAAATCTATAAATTTTTTAATAATAAATTTTCATTTGCTTCGACTTTTGCTCTGTTGTGAAATTTTTTTTCTGATCAAAAGACGAAATAAAATGAAAAAAAAAATTACTATCCACTTAAAATACTCAAATTTGACTGTTAGTTCCTTCACTTAAATTGATCCAGCTATAATTTTTTTTCATAGATTTTCTTCATAAATACCTTATTATCTTTGAAGAAGTGCAATTCTTAAGTCGAAAGAATAAAAATAATTTTTTTGGATTTTTTTATATTTTTCCTTGGCGATAAAAAATAAAATTTCTTGCATTTTCTAGCAAAAAGTCGATTTTTTTGAAATAATTTTGGTCATTGTATTCAAAGCCGAATTGAAAACAATGTTTTACGCAATAATTAACAAATTTAATCACCTTTCGATTCATAACTTGCTTGACACCATCTGACGATTATGAATTGAGATATGACATTAAATGTAAATGCACTTACCGAAAAAATTAAAAAAAAATAATATTTAAAAAAAGTTGCCATGAAAAAATTTTTGAAATTGATTTTTGAGATCACCAATCCAAACTACACATAAAAATAGTTTTAGTAGAAATGGGTCATTCAATTTTTTTTTTTTGTGCTGTTAGAAAGAGTTTTTATTTATATGAAAAACTGTGATGAAAGGAATTTTCTGTCGTTCTGAGTACGAGGCTTTTAGGTCTGTGCCACTAATAAATTTATTTTATTTTTTCCCTCATTTAAATCGTTGTAATCAAAATATTTTCATATATACTTCAACCTCTAGGAACTCCTTTAGTATAAATTTGCTTAAATCTAAATCCTTTCTCGCTGATACATTTCATTTCAAATGGATTTGCATTCGCACAGTTTTGCTTGACTTTCACTTTCGGGGTGAAAGTTATCTTCTCACACTTTCGCTCTTATTTTGACCGAAAACGTATATTGAAATTCGTACGATATAGTTTTCCTGCTTTCTTCAAATATTTCGGTTTGATTATTGCACTTACATACAAACGCATTTTTTTGTTTTTGCAACTTTTGCCACAATTTAATTAAAAGCAAACACACACACACACACACGCGCGTTTAAAAACGCACAAAAAACGCGTCAAAATTTTGCTACGTCTTCGTTGTCTCAATGTCAAGGACAAAAACGTAATTAAAGCTTTGGCCTGGCTTGGCCAAAGTATTTATAGCCACGAAATGAAGACGGGACCGGCATGTTTTCCCGGCGACAAGATTTTCCGGCTGCACCGGTTCCACTTCCAACTGTGTGATGAGCCAGCTGCTGCTGTGTTGTGATAGTGGTGGTAGGCTGCTCTTGGCTCTGGTGTGGGTTGTCGCTTTTGTCCGCTTCCTAAGCTCAGTCTAATTGACAATTATATGTGGCTCGCATGAAACGAGTTTCTCGCTATCACCAGCACTCGCTCCATACCAATTTTGCTGTCTCAACTTTTGGTTTCAGCTGCAAGTAAAAGTCGTTGGTGTCGTTGTTGTCGTCAACGCTTCGTTGCAGCTGTCCACGGGCATTATAAAATTTATTTGTGGCAGCAATTACGTTTTTGGACTTAACATAAATTAAAGTCGATTTGTTGGGATGTTAATCCCAGTTTAATGCCAAGAAAATGGTGGGAAATTTGAAATTAATTAAGGAAAAATACTGAGTGCAAAAGTTGGACAACTGATTTCGGTGCAAAATAAGACAAAATGTACAAAAATTTTAAATTATTATATTGAACTGAGTCTAAAAGAGTTCAAGGTTTGGTTAAGTTATTAATCTTCTAGTTCTTGACAAGGCATACTGCCTAATGAGTTGGACAATTACTAATTTATTTGTTATATGTTTTTTTATTTATGTATTTAAATATGTATGTAAAATACTAGATCAGGCATTTTTAATGTATATGTATCTCTATAGATCATTTCACTCATTCAACATTTTCCATCATCAGGGTTTCCAGCCAAGTATATTCAGTGCAATTGCTTAACGCTTACATAGCTGCTAGCATGTCCATGTCCATGTCCAAGTCCATATCCACCATAACCGCCATAATGAGCCACATCCTGTCCATAACCATAGCCAGGGCCATAGATATCACCGTGTCCGTAGCTCTTGTGCTCATAGATCTGTGGATGATGGGCATGTCCCAGTTTCTTTACCACTGCATTGAAACCATTATGATCATCGGCTGTGTATTCCACCACACGGGTGGTGCCATCAGATTCCTTTAGCGAGTAGCTACCCTTAACTTTGTCACCATCTCTGGTTTCCCATTGACTCTTGTGATCTCCTGTATGAGCATCCTTTACGCCGTAATCGAAAGTATATTTGGGATAATGATGCGGTTCGTGTTTCTCGTAGCCATGACCATGATCATAATAAACACCTCCATAGCCACCTCCATAGCCACCTCCATAGCCACCTCCATAGCCGCCTCCATAGCCACCTCCATAGCCACGTCCATAGCCTGTCCAGTCCGCTTCATGTCCATGGTAGCTCTTGTGTACTGGTTCCTCGTGCTTTGTCAGCACACTATAACTGGTGGCATGGCCATGTCCATGGGGAGCCGCTTGTGCGGCACCTACCACCATTAGAGCCACCACCAAAACTCCTCTAATTGTCTGCGTCTGCATTTTCGTGTATTCGTTGGTTAGTTGCTAAGAACTGTTGATTCTTACTGAGTGGTCTTGGCGTTTTTATAGCTCTTGTTATACTAACAACAACGGGTGGTCGTCTATGGTCTCTTGGTCAAGCCATTCACCTGCGCTTGTCGATTTGTTAATTGTTGCATTTTACTAATTATCAATTAGTTTATTATGCTTTTTGGCCATTGAGCTCTATAAAAAATTTATTAAATATATTTTTACCACAATTAATCGAAATCAAATGGATGGATTGAGTCGCCGAGCTAAGGCGAATTGATCGAAAGAGAATGCTATTTGGAAGTGATCTTGAAGCATTGTTGGAGTAGGGATTGGGGAATGTCAATCTATAGAATTCTTATAGATAGTCTTAATTATATGAGAAAACAAAATTTGGCTACACGTTGCGTGTAGAAACGTGAATCCTAAAACAATTGCCTAAAAGAATTGCTGCTAAATTGCACACGCTAAATGTAGAATGCAGCAAGCTACTCGCGGCGTTCAGAAAAACTGCATGCAACATGTAGAAATGAAAAATGTAAACGCCGCATGTAGAAAAGTTAAATGCTGCGCGGGCAAAGGCAAAGTCTAGAAAATCAGCTTACTTCCTTTTTAGCTTTTACATTTTTCATGCAGCAATCTGAATACCACACGAACGCTTTAGGTTTTCTACATTAATGTTTGGATATTGAAATCCTATAGGCGCGTGTGGAAATTCTAAACGAAAATGTAGCTCTGAATCAGGACTGAATTCTTATAGTTTTCATTTCGTTAAATGATCCCAAGCACATTGAGTCAAAACGGGTAAGTTTTTATTTTAGTAATAATTAAACAAGCTTGGTAAAGCTATCGGCTATACGTGTTTCAGAGAGCTTTACGGTAGCCACGGGCGAGTATCAAGCGAGTTACACACTTAAACACTCGCGGCCTGCTCGCCTTGTTGTTGTGCTGTATAAACTTTAGAACAAAAACCACAAAGCTGCCATCGAATACATGCCAAAATCATGCTATCTCTTTTGTTCTCACGAGTTGTTTTTTAGCTTGTTTGTAAGAGTTGTGTTACTCTTGTGCGAGCTGTGATCGCCCACAGCCCGCAGTAATAGTAGTAGTAGTTTTATTCATTCAATAAGTTTGGTTTACATAAACTTTTAACAGATTATCCACTTCTGGGGCATGGTTTACGAAAAACCGTCAGCCCCGTTCGTCACGAGATATCCGATCGTCCCCTTCGAACCATGAAAATAGTACAGACATTTACAAATAAGACACAAAACAATACATTTTTTACGAGTTTTATATCATATTTTGTAGATTACAAATACTGATTCACCTAAACGAATTCGGTTATTACAAGTTTCCTTAAGCTAATTGCAGTCTCCAAGTAGTTCGTAAGTTTAACCCAATTTTTATCACACTGACATTTTAGTGTTTTTATTATTTCCTCCTCGGTAAGCATATGTTTTTTAAAATATCGAACTCGGAATTCTTTGAGAGCAGGGCACCGTCCTAGGAAATGCATCATGTCTTCCACTTCGTTCATATTGCAAAGCGAGCACGTCCTTGTAGCAACAATTTGATGTGTGTTACCTTGCAGACATAACAGTCCAACTCTCGCTTTCATTATCCACATTATCTTACTTCTTGAAGATGCTTCAAAATGCAAAAAAAAAAACCCCCGGCATCGGACCCTTAAATTATGATAAAAGGGACCTCTGTAAGCATCACCTCATACCCAGTTCGCGTTTTATGGGTACATTTGTACTTGCAACACACAACGACCACAATTATATCTTAGACTTTAAGGGCATAAGATAAAAATCTGGAAAATTCAGCAAACGTGGACTGAGTTGATGATGACAGAGGTCCTTTTAGTTAGTCCGAGTAGTTAAAAAAAGTTGGATTTTGTCGAACTGTGTATATATAGTCCTGGAGTCCTCTTTGTTTAAGTTTAGTCAGCAAATTTTCGCATTCTAGCTCCCATGCCTGTTTCATCTGAGTTTCTTCTAAAACTATTCCGCAATCGTTCATTTTGAGTATATAGATTTTTGTACCACGAGATTTCTATTTCTTTTATCTTGCGCAAAAGAATACTTGGTAGTCTGTCGCTAGCGTACTCGAATATAGTCTTAGTTATGTATTTTAAATGTAGTGCATAGGTATAGATGTGGCCATCTTCCATCCCCATCTCTATGGCTAGAACGTATGTCGGTGTGCTATCTGGTAGGTTAAGAATTTTTTTTGCAGAAAGATCGATTGAGCGAGTTTACCTGCCCCTCACATGGGCGCTGTAAGTTTGAATCCCTCTACATGCCACATTGAACCATTTTCCATTTTGCAGAGATGTTGATGCTGCCATTTCCAAGAAAATTTTTCTACGTAGAATTAATGGCTAATTTAGTTTCCTTATTTCTGTTGATAACGTGTTGCTTGAACGATAGTTGTGGCGTGAAAGTAACTCCCAGATATTTATATTGCGCTACAATCCTGACTGTGTCATTGTTAAAGGTCCACCGTTCTTTATTTGCCAGTTGTCCTCCTCTCCGAAAGACCATTTTATCTGATTTCAAGAGATTAACTTCCATTCCCCATCTGTAGCACTTCTACTTCATCAGCTAGTATAGCCCGCTGTAGATCTTTGATTTCGGCAACAAGAGCTCGTGCAGACTTGTGGCAGAAGCTACGAGTCAACGCGGGTATTTGTACTTGCAAAATCCACGAGCTCGCGTACACAATGACCCGTAACACGAGTGCTTTTGCATTTTTTCTTTTGTGTATACTCTTGAACAAGCTCAGCGACCTACAGCGTTGAGTTTACTTGTATTGCGTTAGTAGCACGGGTTAACGAGCTTGCTTGTAACAGCTCGTTGCAGTTCTCTGGAGTGTACGTTAATAATTTGAAATTAGAGTGGTTCAAGACCAGTTCCGAACTAGTAGTTCTGAGGCATATTCCAAAAATTATAGTTATCTGAGCTTTGAACTTATAGTTACTTATAATTTGATCTGAAAGTTGTTAGCAGGGAATCAAACCGGAACCGTATACCGAAAAGAACCGATTTAAACTCAGAACCAGAACCGGAACTGGAACCGTTATTTGAAATTGATTGTGTACCGGTATACGAGTACCGTTATTTTTGGAACCTAAAAGATCGAAAAGAACCTAAACATTGTACCGGTACAGTTTCGGTTCTGAGTGCAACGAATAGACTTCAAAGCTAACACTTAGTTTTGGGGGACTTTTAAGCAATTTCCAACAAAAAGGAGTCTGGTCTTTCAAAACTTTTGTATTGTAAAATAGAAAAACACGAGACCAGTGTCTTGAAAAATATTGCATCCTTTATTCTTAGGCCCACATTATAATGTCATGCTAATGCTAACCTCGAAACTGAAAAGTACTTGTGCTATCCATTTCTGTTCAACTTAAAACTTAATGAGGAAAGCAGCACAATTACTTCAGAAGCAGGACACTACAAATAGTTCAGTATTTTCACAAAACTGATACATGGCATCAATCGTGATCAATTTTTCTGAGCTTAAAACGTTTTCCAAATTGAAGTCTTTGGAATTATTTGAAAATGACCGCCAAGATGTATAAATGTATCGATATTTAAGTGTTAAGGTATTGGTAAAAAATCGAATGATGGTCACACTGTATAGAGAATGGACGATGACGAAACCGAAAGTAGAACGCAGTAGATAGTAGAAAATGGACGAAGACAGAAGCTGTGATTAAAATGACAAGCAGACAGACAGAGAAACAGAATGAAATATCCATATCGACAAACCGTGAAGAGAAAAAACATGTATAGAGACATTGTAAATAAAAAACCGAAAACCCGAAAAAAAAATAAAAACCCGTTTATAAAAATAAAGAAATCTCTACAAAGTTTCCACAATTGTGTGGCCTTTGAGAAGGCCAAGTAAGCGTATAACTTTTATTAAGTCTTCGCTAAGAAATCGAATGAATGCATAATCAATGACCGCTCTTTCTTCATATTTTACCGGTTCATACCGGTACGTACCGGCATACCGAAATAAGAAAACAGCTACCGGTACGGAACCGAATACCGAAATATTATTAGAACCAAAACAGAACCTTTTACCGAAACACAAGTTTCGGTACGTACTAGAACTGGAACCGGAACCGAAATACGATTCGGTTTGATTCCCTGGTTATTAGTATTCTGTTTTTATACCCTGTTCCCATACCCTGTTCCCATACAAGGGGATCATGAAGTTGTGCAACTGTATTTAACAGCCAGAAGGAAGCATCTCCGACCCTATGGAGTATATATATTCTTGATCAGCATCAACAGCCGAGTCGATTCAGCGATGTCCGTCTGTCCGTCTATCTGTTTGTTTATATGTATGAACGCGTCGATCTCAGAGACTAAAAGAGATAGAGCCACATGTTTTTGCATGTATGTAGGTTACCCAGATCAAGTTTGTTTCAGATTTGGAAAATTCTTCCTCCTCCTCAGTTTTAACCGCGGAAAACAGTCAGACTCTTAATTTTTAAGTTTGAATTCTGAGTTTGAATTCTGAAAACCACTGTAAGATCTGAGCAAAAACAACATTACTTGGCACAGGGTATCTTACAGTCGAGGTACTCGACTGCAGCACTCTAACTTCTTGCTTTTTATTTTACTGATTTAAGATTGGATTCAAATCAGTTTAAGAAGATTCAGACTAATTTCTTGGAAACTCGTAATGCCAAAAATAGGAAGTGTGTGTATGTAACGAATCAAATTAAGCCTGTTCAAAGCTTGTTAAGAGCTTTATCTCAGAAATTATGTAAGACATAACTTTAAACTCGATATTCAGGATGAAAGTATTAAATTAGATGATTTCCGCACAGAGGGAAAAACCTGTTCAGAAATTCAGATGCCGTCAACACAAAACAAGAACAAAGTATTCTCAAATTGTATGAGGACAAATGTTCTTTCAATTAAGAAAGTTCAACTCGTTTGAAATTAAGTGAGAACATTGTACATAAAATGAGAAAATCTGTTCTTACACTGTTTTGGACTCAACTTAAGTCGAATGTTCTTGAAGTTTTGCTTCTCAGACATTTTTAAATCAAGTTGGTTATAAGGAAATGGATATCTTTCCGGTTTGAAATCGGTTTTCTCATAACGGTGTTGTATATATTTTGGAATTTACAATCAAAGTCCTAATGAAGCTAACAAGTGTACTCAAACTTCGGCTAGTTGAAATTAAGCTTAATTTGCTGCTGCTTATAAATATTTGCTTGCCTTATATTAATTTGTGAATATTTAGCAAAAGTTAGTTCAGTTTTACTTAAATTTAGCACCCATTTGGTAGCCATTGGACCCCCCTGAGTAGCGTAACGGCGACCAATCGATTGTCTAACTGATCAGCGCCTTAACCTGCCGCCTCACCACCAGTCTCAAGGTCATTATGAGTCCACCAGAAACGCAGCGAGGCGTGGCGGCGTTTTTACTTGATTTCTGTTTTTCTGATTTTCTGTTAATTTGAAAGCGGGCCACACTTGTTGATTGATTTCTAGGCATAGCGTTTCTGTTGTTGTTATTGCATTTGTTTTTGTTTTGCTTCGATGTTCACGCCCTGTTTATGGTTTAGCTGAGCCAAATTTAATTTACCAATATGAATACGTATATGTGGAAAAATGGGAAAATTTGCACAAATATTTGAGGCATTCTTTTACAGGTCTACGGTCTACGTTTTGGGACTCTCACTTTTTTGGTTTCTAGCCTATTTAACCTCGCTTTTGATTTGTAGAACGGCCCCAAATTTAAGTATATAAATATGCTTGGAAATTTGTAGTGATTATCGCAGTCTCATTTGGCATTTAGGACAAGCAACAAGTAGAATGGCTCAAACATTAACAATTCTCTGCCTGGCTCTGTGGGGAGTGGCCGCCGTCAGCAGCTACTCGTATATACCTCATGGACATGAACATGGACATGGACATGGTGTGGGCTATAGCATTCAGACTCATCATTATGAGGAGCCCAAAAAATGGCACGATCATCACTGGGCGCCACAGGAACAGCAACATCATTGGGCACCCCATCACGAGCCAGAGGAGGTGCATCATCACCCTAAATACGAGTTCGATTATGGTGTTAAGGATACCAAAACTGGTGATATTAAACAACAGTGGGAAACGCGTGATGGTGACAAGGTCAAAGGTGGTTACACCATGAAGGAGGCAGATGGTCGCACTCGTGTGGTGGAATACACAGCCGATGATCACAATGGTTTCCAGGCTGTGGTAAAGCACATCGGCCATGCTGAACCTCAGGAACATTACAAATCTCACCCACAATATGATCATTCCCATGGACATGGTCATGCCAGCAGTTATGTGCATATCAAACAGGATACCGACAGCAAGTGGGTGGATAAGAGCAACAAATGGTGGTAAAAAAAAATGAATGAACTGATAGATAAATGCATTAACAAACTCGAATAAATAGCAGAAGCGCATTGAAAATGCGAGAAAAATATATCACGACTTTTATTTGAAGATTGAGAAAACTTATGGCAGCTATATATTCATATTCATCATATATCATACATATATTCAGAACTAATTAATTATTAACTAATTAACTAATAATCTAATAATAAGGCTGAAGAACAACAAATCAGCAGGAGCAGACGACCTGCCAGCTGAACTGTTTAAGGCTGGTGCATGCACCTTACCAACTCCTCAGCAGAATATGGTCCAACGAGAGCATGCCCGAAGATTGGAGTCTAAGTGTAATTTGACCACTTTTTAAAAAAGGATACCCTCATCAATTTACAAGGCGTGACAGGCACCTGAAAGTGTCTAGCCAAACACAGTGTTGTGTGCCACTGGGAGACCCTCGGTGTTCGGCAGACAATGTCTGAGTAGACGTCAGCTCCCAGCACGATTGCTACTGTAGCTGGGCGATCAAAGTTCTCATCGGCCAGGGTAATGTGATTGAACTTCTGCCTTACGCGTCTATCAATAGAGGATGACGGAGTACGCATGTGGAGGTCCGGCTCAGATTTCAGGATCACCTCTAGTTCAAAGTTGGGTGTCGTTTTAGAGCGGATCACGACTGTGCACGCTTCCTCCGCACCGATCGATACGCTGTTGAGGTGGAACGCTCTTGCCAAAGATGCATTTATGCGAGACACAGCCTCGCATGGATCGATGAGGGCCCGCGTATCGTAATCGGTGGATCCGTTTTTGATCAGAATGGACGCGTGCTGGAAGTGCTTCCTAACTTGGGGGTTTCGGTGCTGCAACAGCGCGATTTAAACAGCATTTATTTGATTGGCGCGTTGCGGGCAGAGCTGGATTCAGCAAAGCAACCATCAAGAAAAGATGTCTTGGCGGTTCTTCTGCTTAATACAAGAGGACACAAATACTCATTGAGGGACAGCTTTAATCGCACTGTCCTTTAAATTGACAATATGTGGCTCTAGGAAAAAATGCCTGTAGCGAAAAAGAGTTGTACCGCGACAATGAAAGGAATTTTATGGACTATTTAGAAGTCATTTTTGATGTCACTTCAGAAAATTCAATTGAATTGAGTCCTGATGCTGCTTTTAAGAAACAGATTCGATGACGAGGAATCTCTATCCATTGAGAACTTTAAACGCGTTGTCACAGAATCGAATTTTTTGAGCTATGCCAGTCTTGAAGTAAGTGAGCGATATGCATATCCATGATTTGAAAATAACCTTTAAGGCACAGCCATTTAATTAGATCAACCCAAGGAGCCCAAGGATCACTTTATCTCACGGTATGCCACATGCCGATTCTACCCTTTTAATTCTGGCACAGCAACCGTTTTTAAATTCAACAATAACGTTTGGCAACTCAAAGTTTACTTTGTTGAAAAAGTAAAATGAAAAAGGGGAATTTGAAATTTTATGTAGCAACTTTAAAGCCATGGCGGAGGTATTAAATCTTAAAATTTCGAATTTAGCTTTTTCATTACAGTAACTAGAAATTATTAAGAATTTTTTGCGCATTAAGGGAAAGAAAATTTAAAAAAAAAAAAAATTTCATATAAGGGACGTTCAGTCTAATGTACATACATATGTATACATTCATACTAATGCGTAATTTATATTACAGTACTTCCAGTCAAAGATATTAATTTGTGTTTTATTTTTGATCTTATTTATTTATGTACATATGCGCCAATCTAAGCAACTCGGTGCATGCAGAAACATGTCAGCCGACTTGTCCAGCAGCAAAAGTACATACATTCATACAAACAGAAGTGTAAGCCACATGCAGCGTTGCCAATTTAGCTACTACTATAATGGGCTTATCCGTTGGCTGTAGGGCCATCCCGTGGGCTGTGGAGACTGCGAAGGTTTAGACTTGGGTGGTGTGCATACATTGGGCAAATGGCATACTGGGAGAAGCATATAGAGGATTCTCCGCCACAAGTGATGCAGCTGCGGGTATCGAAATGCTTTTTATTGGCCAGATTCCATAAAATTGATTGCGACTCGTTCACTTTGATCAGCTCCACTTGTTTGTCCACCTCTCAGTTGTCCAAATAATTGTAGTTTTGTTTTTTGTTTTCTTTGCTTTAATTTTTTTCATTGTGTGCTCAATTCTATAAGGTACCTCTGACAATTATCAAACCAGTTTCATAATTTCCAGACCCCCCTTCGACAATTTATCAGCTGTTTTCAAAAAAACGAGTTGGCAGGTCCAAGCAATTGTCAGAGCAAATTGTTGGTTGCTCCGTACTCGCTCTGACAATGTGCTCTGACAATTTTCATGAGCGGATTTCCTGAGCTATGTAATTAGATAGGCTCCGCAAAAATTGTCAGCGTCTCCGTACTACGCCTCAGTTTTAACATTTTTAGCAGTCAATGTTTGGTGGGATAAAATAGTTAAATTAGCAACACTAGCCACGCTCCAAAAATTGGGCGCACAGAAGAATTGAAACAGAAAGAGACAGAAAACACACAAGTCAGATCAATAAAAACGCGCATTTCATTTCGTTTGAGAAGTTTTGACTGATAAGGTGTGTAATATTTAGGAAATTTACATACAATGTCACAAATGTCAACTAAAGATGACCGGCTGGCATGCAGCAAATTTAATGAATCATTGTGAAAAAAGGTTCCAAGTGTGGCGAATAAACATCAATCAATACTCAATTTTGTAAGTGAAAGAGTTATTAAAGTGAATCGGTAAGTTTGGAAAAAATATGTCTGTACATATCAACAATCATGCGTACAAACATGGTTAGCTAAATATTTGTATGTATGAATGCATGGCCGGCATTTGCGGCATACATAAATATGTATTATCTACATATGCCGAAAAGCATCTTTATGTATGAACATATTTTTAAGCGTGCGATGTACTCGTGATTCATTTGAATGATAATAAACGGATGGCCAATAAATATAGCATAATATTTTCTGTATCTGTATTTCTGCTCACGAGCGCCAATCTCACGCCAATTATAATCGACGTCTTACAGTCTTACAATGTATCAAGGCGTCAAGTGTATACCTATTGTATTGTTATTTTAAATATATTGGGTAAAACAGATGATATGGCGCTACTAGCAGAGTCCCCCGAGATGCTTTAAGCCATGATTAATAAGCTCTCTGAATATTGCATACAATGGAGTTTACAGATAAACGTGGATAAGACGAAAGTTTTGATTGTGAAAGACGGAAGAGGCCGTAGTGCAAGGGTAGACAGATGGTTTTTAAATGAAGTTGAGCTGGAAACGGTAAAAACTTTTAAATATCTTGGCGTGGCTATCACTGGAAATTGAAGCTTCAAACCGCACTTACGAGAAAAACTGCAAGACTCTAAGAAAGCAATTAATAGCACTGGGAGGAACTTATTCGGAAAACGATATATTTTGCCGAGCACTAAATTCAGAATGTTTGAAGCCACTGTTCAATCAGTAATGTGCTATGCATCTCAAGTCTGGGGATACTGCCGACATGAGGAGGTGGAGCGACTGCAAAGGCTGTTTATTAAACGGATATTTAAACTACCCCGCACTACTCCAAACTATGCGCTCCACTTAGAAACCGGCCTGCCTTCATTATTCTTATACGGTCTGCAAAACCACTTCACATACATACGGAAAGTTATGGATATGCCGAATTGTAGACTAGCCAAAACAGTCACTGCTATGATGCTGTCGGAAAAATCACAAATTTTTTAAAATTGGCTGTCCTTATTTCAGGATCATGAGGTATCCATAGACCTTCAAAGCGTCGGATCATGGAAAAGATCTCACCAATTGCTGTTGGAGAAAGCTGTTGTCAGAGAAAGAGACTCTTTTCTAAGTCAAGCCAGGCAAAGTGTGGTCCGAAACACTTACAAAGAACTAGAGCTGAATCTGGAATCGCTTAACTATTTTCATGACCGTTATGACACTCAAGCAATCTCACTTATATGTCGGGCACGCTGTGAGATGCTTAGTCTCAACTACAGGCCGCACTGGAGCTCTGTTAACACAGATTGTAGCCTCTGTAATTTGCACGCAACTGAAGACGTCATGCATCTGCTTGGGGTATACCCAATTTTAGCTGAGAACAGAGAACAGAAATTGAACAAAACAGATTCAGGTTTAAATATTTCTTCACACTTGGTTTGCTGTGAAAAATGTGTCAGAATTTCGGGTTGAACCGGTTCGTTTAAACCGCGGCATTAAAGTAGGAATATCTCTAATTCGTTTTTCTGTGTAGCTTTTACCAACTTCGAAATTGTCGCAAGAATTAATATTCTGATATAAATTTCATTTTGGAAATATTTAAAAGAAATTTTTTTAAATCAAAATCAATAAAAATAGTACAATGTTTTTAAATTTTAATGCAATTTATACAAAATAAATCAATGTTTAGTTTTAAGTATTAAAAGTGTTTTGTTAAAATAAAGAAGGTTTGACAGCAATTGCTAACCAACTAAAGTTTTGAAGCAATTGCAAACAACTAAATAAAGCAGCAGAGGTTCGAAAGGAAGCAGTGCAAAAGCTAACTCAAGCAGTGTGTGCACACAAGTTCAAGCTCAGACGTTAGGTTTGAATATCTGAGCAGAAAACTTACACAAAAAAATAATTATTTATTGAAAATGAATTGATGCATATGAATGCTATGAATTGATTTGGAGTCTACGAAATGAGAAAAGGTGTAGATGGCTTGGAAATTCCGTTACGGGCGAAGCTCTTTAAGGCGAGAAGTAAAAACTTATATCAAAATAAAATAAATAGAAAATTTTTGATTACAAATAATTACTAAAAATAGTTTTGAAAAGAGAAATATGAGAAATTTCTTTGTGACTGTATATCAAGAATATATTGTGAATAAGAAGACTTCAATTGTTGTACCAATTTTTTGTTGTAGACTGAAAAGTTAAGAAATAGAAATATACAATAATATTTAAAAAAGTTAAAACAAAAGTATTGGTTCACCACAAACCGCGTCTAAAAAGAGTCAAAATAGGCATTTTTTGCAACTTTCAACTCAAATTACTAAAAATCTCAAAGTGTTGAACCATTTGTGAAAACAAATTCGTGTTCAGCAAACGAAAATCATGTAGAATTACCACTAACATTTCAATATACTGGAAAAAGTCAAATTTTGTTGCCTTGTGTAATTAATCCATTATATACACAGAGAAAACAAATTTGGCAGCACGGCGCGTGTAGTAAGGTTTGCCCTGCTAAATTGCACACGCAAAATGTAGAATGCAGAAAAGCTACACGCCGCGTGTTGAAGTGAGAAAGCTAAACGCAGCGTGCAGAAAAGCTACACAAACGTTATGGATTGAAAATCCCGATCGAAACGTGTAGGAATCCCACATTTTCGTGTAGGTTTTTGCATATTTTTTTTCTCTGTGTACTTAGTTTTAATCAGTAAAAAATATGACGGAATTCACAGTTTTTACTCACTCTTGAATTATTTTTCAATGCTTACCCCTACTTTTTGCGCTTCCCCATTTCAATTTCACTCTCCCCCATCTCACCCCCATCTTTTCACATATGTAGTATTGCAAGTCTTAAGGCTTTCAACAAATCATGTGATTTCCCTCTGTGTAAATAATAGTTTTATATGACTAAGCTCTGAATCAGAGATTCTTTCTGTCTTCGTTCAAAGTCGTTAGGGGGTCCCCCTTTCCCAGCCAACCATTTCAGCGGTTGATGAGCCGACAGCTGTCCCTTTGTAAACCTCGAAAAGTCTTCCGGTCGTTCAGTAAATATCATATAAATCCATCAATTAAACATTAATTTATGCTGTGAAGCAAAGTTTTGCGGTCACATAAATCTGCAAATTGTTGTCAGTGGACCGCAAAAGACAAAGATTGCGACTGAACTGGAGAATGATTGAAGTGTGGACGGACGAAGGGATGAATTAAATTTTCTTTTTACTCCCCACCCAAACCAGAAAAATATGTAAATGATGTTGAAACATTTATTGGTCTGAAAACAATGAACGATAAGCGACAAACTGTTGACATTTTTTTGGGGGTAAGGGATATCCAACCATATTTATATGCCAAGAAAAACAGTAGTGTTTTTTTTTTTTTTTTGTTCTCATAATACGCGGCTCTCTTACTCTTTCTGTCAGGATTTTTCTTACTTATGGTTTCATTAAAAATGCAAATGAGCAGTGGAAATTGCAATCGGTGAACAGGTGAGGCGGCACCAAAGAGTTCAGTGGTTGGGCATGTTTGTGTGCGTTTGTGGGAAATACTTTTTGTTCAGAGCAGGCATATGAGGCGGGTGATGAAGTTGGGAATTAGAATAAATATGACTTCTCGTTTACCATTTGTAAGAGGCAAATGTGAAACACTTTCATGAAAGGCCCAAAGCTGTTAAGATAAAAAAAAAAAACAGAAATTTTGCAATAGTTAATTGCAAAATTGCAATAGTTAATGAAATATTTAGTTGAAGCGATACATCAATGCCTGAAATTTACTTTTTTAAGTTTATTTCATGTATAAAGGCATACTTTTTCCAGCATTTCGACCGGTATCTCACCAATGGCAGCTGCAATCTTGTCTTTCAGGGCTGCAATTGTGGCTAGCTTGTTCTAGTACATGAAAGACTTCACTTAGCCGCACAAAACATAGTCTAGTGGGATCCAATCACAAGATCTTGGCGGCCAATGGACTGGTCCTAAACGAGAGATTCATTGCTCACCAAACTCGCCTCAATTGGTCCCTGGATTCGTGTGCCATGTGGCATGTGGCATCGTCTTGTTGAAACAACATGTCAACCAAGTCGAATTCTTTTATTTTGGGCAACAGAAGTTGGTACTTTGCTCCATTGACTACAATGTTGCGCCTTCCATTATTTTGGAAAAGTACGGTTCAATGATGCCGCCGGCCCCCAAACAGTGCAGTTTTCAGGGGGTATTGTCTGCTCTTGAACTGCCTCTGGCTGCTCTTCAGCCCTATTTCGGCAATTCTGTTTGTTGACGTGCCCATTGAGCCAAAAATAAGCTTCGTCGCTGAAGACAATTTTTCGATAAAAAAGTGACTTGAATTTTGATAATAATATTCAATATTTTGCAAGCTCTGTTCGATTGTTAGTTTATTCATGTTGGAATGACAAACCTTACTGAGCATTTTTGACGTTGCCACATGTTACGAATACGCGTGAGGTGTCATAGGTGTAAGTCTGACATATTTTAGATTTTCTTGGACGATAAATAAATTATTAATTAGCCTCTTCATTCAGATAACGTTCTGAAGATTGGAATAGATCACATCTTACTCAAAGACGTGTGGCCAAAAACTAGGATGAGTATACAGGATTATTAGAAAAAAAATTTTGAAAGCCTCAATACGTTCAGTAAAAGTTCCTTCAAGAAGTATTCTTTGCCAGTGATAATATTCAGAATCTTCCCGAATCTTATCGGGAAGTCCATTCAGCAGTGTTAAAAAGTCCATTCAGCAGAGATTTCTAAAATTTATGAATAGATCAGAGAGATCTACAAAGTTTTTAGTAAAAACCCCGATGGTAATTAGTTATTTATGGTACTATTTAAATATCTCTTAAATTTTTAGAGCGTAGCTCTTTTACAGACGTTCGACTGGGGAACTAAAACTAGACAAATTTTGTCTTTGCGACAGATTCTTTTGGGTACGCCTTGTCTTTGCGTTTTGTATTTGCAAAGTAAATCGCTTTTACCATTTGCTGTAGCAGCAGGTGGGTTGTGTGTTTGTGGGTGTGTGGAGTGGGAGGATGAGCGGGTGGGAAGAGGGGTTAATAGTGAGTTAACAGTGACTTAACAGCCACTAAACAGTGACTCAACAGTGACTTAACAATAACTCAACAGTGACTTATCAGTGACTTGACAGTGACCAGTCAGTGACTTAACAGTGACCAGACAGTGACTTGACAGTGACTTGACAGTGACCAGACAGTGAACTAACAGTGACTTGAATGTGACTTGACTGTGATTTGACTGTGACTTGACAGTGACTTGACAATGACTTAACAGTGACTTGACAGTGACTGCACAGTGACTTGACAGTGACTTGACTGTGACTTGACAGTGACTTAACAGTGACTTAACAGTGACTTAACAGTGACTTAACAGTGACTTAACAGTGACTTGACTGACTTAACTGTGACTTGAAAGTTACTTGAAAGTTAAATTTACAATCAGACTTATCGTCGTAAAGGGCGTCCCATGACACCCACACTTTTTATGCCCTTGTAGAGGGTAAAGTAAAATTTGTCCAAATGTTTGTATCGCATAGAAGGAAGCATTTCCGACCACATAAGATATATATTCCTGAACAGCATGACGAGCTTAGTTGATATAGCCATGTCCGACCGTATGTTTCTATGCTATCTCCACTGTCAGTTTAAAAGCTATCTTAACCAAACTTTGAACAAAGTGTTTTGGTACAAAGGCGCTGCACATTTGTCGGAACCGGCCGGATCGGATGACTATATCATATAGCTGTCATAGAAACTATCGGTCGAAAAAGTAGTTCTAGTAAGAAAAACTTTTTTGTCTTCAACGCGAACTTCCCCAAACCTAGTATTTATCAGTTTTCTACGCTTTTACATAATTCCACCAAGTTTTATAAAAATCGGAAAACTATATAGTATAGCTGCCATACAAAAGATAGTTCCGAAAAAAAGTCTTAGTAGGAAAAACTTTTTTGTTTTCAATGCTATCGCTTCCAAACTTGTTACTGATCAGTATTATATGCTACCACACAATTCTGCCAAGTTTGATCTAAATCGGATGACTATATCATAAAGCTGTCATAGGAACGATCGGTCGAAAAAGTAGTTTTAGTAAGAAAAAACTTTTTTGTCTTCAACGAGAACGTCCCGAACCGCGTATTTATCAGTTTTCTATGCTTTCACATAACTCCACCAAGTTTTATAAAAATCGGAAAACTATATAGTATAGCTGCCATACAAAAGATAGTTCAGAAAAAAAGTCTTAGTAGGAAAAACTTTTTTGTTTTCAATGCTATCACTTCCAAACTTGTTCCTGATCAGTATTATATGCTACCACACAATTCTACCAAGTTTGATCTAAATCGGATGACTATAGCATATAGCTAGCATAGGAATGATCGGTCGAGAAAGTAGTTCTAGTGAGAAAAACATTTTTGTTTTTAATGGTAGCGTCTTTATACTTACCAGCTATGAATATTATCGGTTTCCACACAATTTTGGGGAATTTGGTCAAAATCTGATAAATAAATCGGATAGCTGCCATATAACAATCTTGCAAGCAAGTGGTCAAAGTAGTGGCGCCATCTATTGCTGAGTTTGAGAAATAACTCGGCTCAGATTGTTCGACGAAAATCATTAAAAACCTTAATTTGTATAAATTATACAAGCTACAAGGTATATAAACTTCGGTCGAGCCGAAGTAAGCTTTCCTATATTTTTGTTTAGTTACTTTTGGCTTTCTTGGAAATTTGAATATTTTTTACAATTTTCATTAATTACGACATCATCCGATCGGCCAATAAATTGCCTCGAGATATGCATTGAACTCAGCTCATACCTATAATGTCATAAAATTAAGAAAATTTATATGCTTTCTATCAACCAGTTTTTCGCAGCAGAAAGTCTGAGAATTGTAGAATATTTAATAATAAATTCAACAAAAAAATTGTAATATCTTTGCTGCAAGAGCAACTCCAGGTCACCCTATTTTAATATCTCTATATCCGTTTTCCACCATTTATTCTTTACCTTTTCTGCTGCACAGACGACACCAAAGAGCAAAACGACTCGAAAACTGAATTAAATTGTCGAAAGTCCGAAATGAACGCGAATAAATGAATGAAACGAGAAAGAATCCAAAATAAGCAGAGAAGGAACTGCTTGCCCTCTTTTAGGCGCCGGCATCGCTGCCGCCTTCATCGCCGTTGCCAACTTCAACAAGAGGAAACTTTTTGCCTGATTTCGGCAAGCGCTCAAAGTATAATAATGTATTTCGGGGGCGTGGTTCTGCTGCTGCTGCAAGTGCACACTTTCTCATGGCTTAGCACTTTGCTGCATGCCTCGTTGGCTTTTGTAGGGTCGACGACGATGACGCCGACGACGGAGCGGGATGAGGCTTATGCAACAAATAATTTAATTTTATGCTGCATACAAAAAGGCGCAACGGAAATGCCACTTTACGGCCTGTTTGACGGAAAAGAGGACGTTAAGTTGTGAATATGATGATGGAAATGGAGAGAAAGATGACGATGGCCAAGCAACAAGCAAACAGCAGCAGGACAGAGCACTGCCACAGAATTCAACCCAAAGGCAATGAGGTCGAGCCATAAACTGGCCTAAATGTCACATCAACTGAAGGCTGGCTACAAACTTGAGTGACATCAAAACGAAGGCTTAGACATATAAATTATGGTTATATGGATTCTTCCAAGTGGGCTATACAAATGTACTTATTTTGACGGATACTAAACTAGCGAACGGAGAAATCACAATAATTTGTTATGGATGTCAACAAAATGTACATAAAATGTATTCAAAGTTTTTTATTATTCCCATGTTTCTGACCGCTTGTGGCCTTTGGTCTAAGATAATTATTTGTGAAATTAAACGTTGTCAATTTGGGGGCTTCAAACAACCAAGTGCAATACACTTAGATTTGACTGCTTAGTCGAATAAAGGCATCTGTTGGAGTTTCCAAATATCCAAATCTCTTTCTCTCTTTGAATCCATTTCTATATATGATTTCATGAGAAAATAAATTTTTGCAGAGCTGATTTTTCCAGTCATTAGCTTAATGTGCGGTTTTTTAATACAGAGAAATTCATTTTCTTGTGAACAATCATCAAACGTGGTCATGTTTGACAACTTTATTCAAGCAAATAGCAGATAATTTGTATATGTATTTCAAGCTACTAAGGTTCCTCTCATCAAAAGACTTTCCGAAGGCAAGCCAAGACTTCTTGCAAAAGAGCAAACAGCTTTTCAGTCATTGGCCAGAGTCGCTGTTTTTTCGCACACCAATACACTTTCGCTTTTTGGCATCGCTCTCCTTGACCAAGTTTCGCAGATAAACGTGGGATGTTGACCCACATCTATCTAGGAAGTCCTTGATCTTTGCAAATCTCTGTTATTGTTATTTTCTAGTTGATTTGATTGAACTTCCGTTGGCACAATAAATGGAAAACTATGCTGCAATTTTGGTTAACACACTAGCAAAGTCAAATAATGGAGGTTGGGTGTATGTTCGTTGTTTTCAAGCCGATCTGGATCCGTTTGTAATCTCTTTAGAGCAAATAAATGGAAAACTATGTACCAATTTTGGAAATTCTATTAGCAAAGTCGGAAAATGAAGGGCGGGGGTCTGTTCAAGAGTCAAATATTACATATCTGTCGCTCTTCATTGACTTCAAACACGAAGTAAACATGCTGACATTTCAACATGAGCAACAAGCAAACGAACAAATGCCTCATGAGAGAACAAACAGCCGAACACGCGCATCGTAAGAGAGCAAGACGCTGAGCGTGCTATTTATGGAACACACGTATTCTCTCTCTGTCTATACGTGTGACGGCTGCGACGCCGGCAGAATTATGAGTTCCTATCCAATGGGATAGGCATTTGGCATTTTGGACACCACTGTTTTAAGCTAATACTGATATCGGCTTTATCAGCTCACCTGATGACAAAGTCTATATGGATGAAGGCTGTACTGATGGCGGCGCAGCGAAGCGCAAAGGGTTATATGCTAGTCGTCTTATATGGCAATCGATGAGGTATCACCAGATAAGATTAAGATTAAACTAAGCAATGATTTAGTTCCGGATTCAATTCCCAATAGAGAACAGACCCTCCAACCAGAGGTTTTTGCGATTATAGAGAAATGGAAGACCCAGTCGAAGAATCTCCTACCAAAACCAGGCAATCAAACAGGCGAAGCAGCATTGTATGAACCGAACTGTTTTATTGACTCTGACGGAAAGCTGTTAGAGAAGACTGAAATGTGTCATAATGGAAATCTCTTACATCATCAGTTAAGACTCCGAAAGGCGAGGTCCATCATAGATGACATTAAAATGGCCGTGTACAGGCTATAGAGAATTCCGAATTCCGAGTCGGTTTCGGTGTAAAGGCTGGATTCCAGATGAGATGAGAATTCATTTCGGCAGAATGCTTCATACAAATAAGACTGCTGTGTAATAGCATCCAGATTTCTAAAAATTTCAAAGTGTTTCTATTCATGTGAAGTTAGACATAAAAATTTATTTTCGTATGTTCTGGAAATAGTCCTTAAACGTTGACTTTTTGTTATCTAAAATTTACACATTTATATGGAAGGTGAGAAGAATGTCTGTGTCTCTTTCTAACTAACTAAACCCATGGTGTCAAGTTTATTGAATGGGAGTTAGTGGCTAAGTAACTATATTTGTCTGTTAGGAAGTTACCTAGGGAAAAGTTTTTTGAGGCGTCGTCTTACTCTACTTCCTGATTTATTTCGTCTGCGAAGAAGTCTTCTGGCTAGTGTGTTGGCGTGCCTTCTTAGTCGCTTCACGTAATCTTCTTCTTCCCATATGGCCCGATATTTAAATCACAACGTTAAACAGTTTCGGTCGCCGCTAACAATGCCCGACAGTCGCCTCTGTTACTTGCGAGCTGGTTGCAGTTGTTCAGACCAAGCTTGGCAATGTCTTTTCGCACCTGGTCTTCCCATCTCAGTTTTTTCCTCCCCTCGTGCCTGTTCTCCGAATGTCTTTCTTGTTGAAATTGTACACCATTTCTGCTGGAGGTTGTTCATCCATACGGGTAACATGTCCTATCCAGCGCAGCCGCTGTTGTTTTATGCGCTTGGCTAGGCTGTTGTCCCCTTAGAGTTCATACAGTTCGCAGTTCATTCGGATGCGAAATTCATCGCCAACTTTTAAAGGTCCATAAATTCTCCGAAGAATCACCTGCCTGTTTATGGATTACGTCACCAATCTTGGGCACACTGAGGTCAACATATGTCTTTTGCACATATACCAGGGTGCTTCCGATAGTCTAAGCAGACACCTTTCTCAGATTTCGCAGCTATTTCATATACTTGGATCCCATATCTCCAGGCAGGTGCTATGATAGTATTTTGAATATATGCACCTTCCCAGCGGCGCAGAGCTCAACGTGTTCTGTCGAAAGTATGCATTACGCCTGACAAAAAAGTAATGCCATACAACCGCTGCTTTTCGTTAGACAGATAGTAATCGGAAACAAACTGAAACAACTAATCGTGCCACACACGAGCGAGCCGATGTCTATTTCGTTCGCTTATGTGCTTTCCCACCTCATCCATAAGCGTTTTTTGACATTTTTTCTATTTTCTAAATTTGTATTTGTATGCAGAACGAGGAGTAACTTTAATATGGCTTAGTTGTTAAACAAACTCGCAAAGTTGAAAACTCAATTGGCAAAAGGCTGATGGAGACTCAAAACACGATTATGCAAAGTCAACCAAAAATTGAAAAATGCCAAATTGATATATTGGCCATCCTTAAAAAGCTGACGAAAAAGGACATGCCCCCTGATAACGACGTATTTCCCATTTGTAGTCTGGACAATTTAAAGCTTTGTAAAACATACATTTTATCAAGGAATAACAAATAAAATCATTTAAATTAAACAAATATAAAAACCACTGCATTACTACATCATTACCCACTCATATAGGCTGTAATGCACGTACATTACCCACCCATATACTTCTCTATCAATAGTACATTGCATTGTAAAACAAGTACTTTACCCACCCGTATACTTTTCCATCTTTAGTAAATTGAATCGAATTACAAGTGCTTTATGACTGAGTATACGATTCCTAAATTGTGTGTCGAATTGTAAACGGTCTGCGAACATTCTGCACTACAATTTATTTAAAAATATAATCCGATGGCAGTTCGGCTCTGGCATACTTGTTTTATTACTAGTAATGCAGGCTGTGCGCACCCCGTTTACAAAGCGGCCATGCATACGGCAAAGAAATACAGATTGTATGCGATTATTTCTTTCATACTGAAGGCAAAGTAATCTAGGAGTAATCGATTTTGTAATGGCAATTTGCACCGCTTGGTTATTTCGGAGTGAGAGTTTGTTTCTGCTATAGAGAAGCCTTCCCACTTTCTTTACTCTGCCATATAGTGACCTTACAAGCGCGTTGATATGGGTTCCGACTGTAGGGCGCTTGTCTAGATATATTCCCAAGAATTTATCTCCAGGTAAGTGACGTAATAGCTGATCTTTGAGGAATACGGCTCGATCATGAGGAAGTGCATACGTTGAACTGAAAAATTTAGCTAGGTTAAGCGCAATGTTCCATCGCTTCGCCCATTTGCTGAATCGACACCAATATTGTTGTACGACATCAGTGGCATTGTAGATGCATGTGTGTCTCTCCATAATAGCTGTATTGTCAGCAAATATTGCAATGAGTAGGTCCTGAGGGTCTTCAATGGGTATTGTTCTTTCGGTAGGCATATCACAAGTGTGGAGAGAGTAGAAGGTTGGTCCAAGGACACTTCCTTGATACACACCAGCGTGTAGTACCCTCACGCTGGACGCAGTTCCTTCCAATACTACCGAGAAGGAGAAAACTTCTCACAAGGGTGTATAGTAGGGTGTCCCAAAAAATTTTTTTTGCTTTTTCTCAGGCATTTTCTGAAAGCTTAGTATTTTTGAGTTTTTTTTACAGATTTTTCGGAAAACGTTTAGAGGTCGCGCATGTCGAATTTTCCCCAAAAATCAGGTTTTCCGTACTGTTTTTGAATTTTACTTATAACTTTGTCAATAATCACGATTTTCTTAGATTTCAAATTAACATTTTTAAAGAAAAATGTCAAAAAATTTTACTTTTATGAGCAAAAACGATCAGTGTTGGCTAAAACATAGCTCATTTACTACATTTTTTCGAAAATTTTGCATAAATTTTGTAAATAGCGCCTTATAACTCTTAAAATTTCTATGAAAATCAAAAAAAACTAGTGAAGCAGTTTAAAAGATGGTTAAATTTTAAAATTAATTTAAAAAATGAACTCACCGTTTCAGAGTTATACTCTTTTAAAGCTTTGTACCCCTTGCATGAAAAAACGCCCAAACTGAAAAGGAGGTATTCTGCCACTCACCCCATCGATTGCCATTATTCGGGTTAGTAAACACCTCTCAAAAATTTTCGCTACTGTGTATAGGAGGCTGATCGGAAGGTATGAATCGACCTTAGACGTCCTCATGAATCATTACGATCTGAGCCTTTTTCCACGCCTTCGGAAAGTGACCCAGTCGCAATGCCGCGTTGAAAACTAAGACCAGGCAGAGCACCGGTTTTACTGGGAGGGCTTTGATCAGCCTATTGTCAAGTCCATCCTCGCCAGGGGCCTTTTTATTGTTAAGGTCCTGAACTTATTTCAGTGCAACCTGCCCTGTGGTGTCAAGAACCTGATCTACCAGCCTCCTACGGCTGACGGAAGTCGTTTCGAGGGGCGTAAATCTGTCCTCTAAGTTAACCGCAAATGCTTCTGCCCTTTCCTGTGGAAATTTGGCCCAAGTACCATCAGCTTTGCGAATTGGAAGTTTGGGTGCAGTCTGCTTGTTGTAACTCCTGGTGAGAGACCAGAGAACATAATTTGTACTCGCATCAGATGTGATAATTTCTAAACCTACATAACACGCATAATCTCTATCTTAATCAGATTCAAGCTGAAACAACCGATAATTTACAAACAGTTTTAGAGTTCAAATAAGCATACAAAATTTGTATTTTAAAGATTTAACTTTAACTTTAACAGATTTACAGATCGATTGAGCAGAGAAACAAAATATTTTGATTCTACAAGATCAGCCGACTAATTTAACATATATTTCTTCTTACATTTCCCCATTTTGTTTGGTTTATAGCCGGTAACATCTGCTTGCTACATAATTAAACTATTTTTAATGGCCCCCTTCACCAAAAATGACCTTCAAGAAACACACAAATTCAGTCCTCTTAGTGCATAAATACCAAATGTACGTAATTTGGGTTAATTACGCAAAATAATCATATTTCTCCGCCAAACACTGAACCGAGCTTCGGAGTTTAGTTTCGACCTGCTTTTGTGTTATCATGAAACGCTGTTCACAGACGCCACATCGCATCGCGTGTGTGTGGAAAAGTTTCGGGCACATTAAATGAAATTTAATTTCTGCCTTCATAAGCAGCAGGCAGGCAGGACAGTCGGGACAGGCAGCTGCTGGACAAGCCTAAAACTATGTTCCATACTCTGTTCTAGCTTATGGTTTTGGCAAGGCTTTCTTGCGTCATGTTGTCCAAAACACCCGCTTGCCTCTCTCGCTTCACAGTGCTGGTACGTGTCCTGTTTAAATGTTATTTAAGGCGGCTGCCCTCAAAAAGTGTCACGAACGAGACCCTGTTTGTGTGCTGTGGTGCAGTGTGCTGTGTGAGTGGGCGTGGCTGGCTCACTCATAAAACTCGCACCACAGCTGTGGCATATTTTTCTTTTTGAAATTTCTGTGGAAATTTCACGCTCATCTGACTAAATGGTTTTATAGCTTTTGATATTTTAGTGTTCATTCGGTTTTGAGCCGTTCGCTGATTTTCATATTTGTTGTTGTTGTAATTTATGAGGCGGTCAGTTTTCAGATTTTTTTTCGCAGACCCAATTCCATGCTTCGTTATCCTTTTTTTGTGAGAAAGAGAAAAAGGGCAGTCTGAAACCAATCAAGAACGAAATTTTTATTTTGTCTGCGTTTGCAAAAAAAAGTGTTGTTGGGGTATTTTATATGTTAATCATATTTCATGTTTTATATTTTTGCGCTTCAACTATTTGATCTAGTGGGCGTGAAATTTGTGCAAATGGAAGGAAGGTTGTACGGGTCAGGATTTGTGTGTGGGTCAGGTTTAGGATCACAGCAATTAGTGTATGAACATTAATCTTAATTTGAAAAAGAAGGTAAGGGAATGGAAGTATAATATAAATGTTAAATGATGTGTAAGAATAAGTATGTGTATGAGTTTGAATATGAGTCAGAGTCAGAGTCAGAGTCAGAGTCAGAGTCAGAGTCAGAGTCAGAGTCAGAGTCAGAGTCAGAGTCAGAGTCAGAGTCAGAGTCAGAGTCAGAGTCAGAGTCAGAGTCAGAGTCACAGTCACAGTCACAGTCACAGTCACAGTCACAGTCACAGTCACAGTCACAGTCACAGTCACAGTCACAGTCACAGTCACAGTCACAGTCACAGTCACAGTCACAGTCACAGTCACAGTCACAGTCACAGTCACAGTCACAGTCACAGTCACAGTCACAGTCACAGTCACAGTCACAGTCACAGTCACAGTCACAGTCACAGTCAGAGTCAGAGTCACAGTCACAGTCACAGTCACAGTCACAGTCACAGTCACAGTCACAGTCACAGTCACAGTCACAGTCACAGTCACAGTCACAGTCACAGTCACAGTCACAGTCACAGTCACAGTCACAGTCACAGTCACAGTCACAGTCACAGTCACAGTCACAGTCACAGTCACAGTCACAGTCACAGACACAGTCACACTCACACCCGCATTCACACTTGCAAACACAGTGACAGTCATCTAAGAATATAAATCGAAATTACAATTTCCCTGACATTTACTTTACGGGCTTCAATTCTGCCATCTCTCTGCCATATATCTCTCAACGGTTAATGTGATAGACACGCACACACACACACTCATCACATATGGATTATATGAATGTCTGCCCTGATTATCGCATATTAATGAGTTTATTTAACTTTAACGTTTTCGGGTGGAAGGGTCGCCCGGTTAAATGCGTTCAATGTTCGTGAAGCTTTTCACAGCAAATTACAACAAATTATACACATAATTACGCTTTAATGCTGGCCCAGCCTATCCACGCCTCCAACTGAGGGTTACCCCCAACTCCGACCCACTCCACCGCCCCTTCTCATGCACCGCATCAATGCAAAGTAAAATTGTGTGTAAAAAATGTGATAATTAACTTAAGTCCTCTGGGAATCAAGAGGGCCAACGAATGAAAAGGTTGAAAATGTGAGGGCGTGACATATATGCATATATTTTTATTTTTATTTTGTTTGTTTGTGTCTGTGCATTGTCAGTTAATTATGTAAAATATCATATTTGCTTACTCGTATATTCTCGCATTATGGCTAACAAAAAATGAATTTACATAAAAGAGACTTGCTTTCACTTCGAAATCACAAAAACATGCGACAAGCCTTTATACATTTGTGAATATGTGGGTGTGTATGTGTGTGGAGGAAGGAAGCTTAATTGTTATGTTGAAATCGGACCCTTTTTCTAGGGTATAGAGGACCTGCATAAGAGATTGGTAACAAGAAATTTAAAATTTTGGGAAATCTTTAGAACAGCGATTGGCACGCCTGGCCTGCAGGGCCAGAGCACATTTCGTTATTCATTCTATTCTATTCTATTCTATTCTATTCTATTCTATTCTATTCTATTCTATTCTATTCTATTCTATTCTATTCTATTCTATTCTATTCTATTCTATTCTATTCTATTCTATTCTATTCTATTCTATTCTATTCTATTCTATTCTATTCTATTCTATTCTATTCTATTCTCTTCTATTCTATTCTATTCTATTCTATTCTATTCTATTCTCTTCTATTCTATTCTATTCTATTCTATTCTATTCTATTCTATTCTATTCTATTCTATTCTATTCTATTCTATTCTATTCTATTCTATTCTATTCTATTCTATTCTATTCTATTCTCTACTCTATTCTACGTTAAAGAGTGTATTCAATCTTTCACCAATTAAAAATCAGCTTTCCGCTTTTAACCCTTAATTTCTTGTGCTTGTTGAAGCTTAAATGAGATTTCCCCTAAAATTGAACACACCTACACACGCAGGTGTTCCATTGAAAGGATTCTTGGCTTAATTTGTCTCGTCTCATCCCCATTTTGGCATTCCTTCAGTTGCCTTTTGTTAATGAGCGTGTCTCATAATGCATATAATTAAAAACAACAACAATAGAGTTATAATTCAGATTGAGAAAGAGTGACAGACAGTGGCAATTAGTTAGCCTCGTTGACTTCCAGCACTTCCTGTTGATGATGACTCTGGTTTTGTTGAGTTGTGTTGTGTTTTGGTTGCCAAAGCCTTTATAAATAATGCATTAAATGTGGCTTTCATCTTGAAGTCGGAAATCCTTCTGGTTGCCTAGTCCCGCATTTAATTCAATTTGCATAAAAGTGCTCAGCATTTTATTAACCCACTAAACGTAATTTAGTGCCCTGAGCGGCAACGGCGGCGCTTCGCTCTCACTCTGATGAAGTGCCTGGGCAGCGCCACAACCTTATCCTCAGGGACTAACGGCCTGCTTGCCCAATTATCGAAAAGTCTTTTGTTGATTTTTGTGTGTTGGCCGACCTTGTGCCTAGTCGAGCATTAAGTGGAGCAGTTTGTGGTGGACTTAAGGAAATGGAAGGCAGGCAGTCAGCAGCAAGAAGGATGATGCTTAAGTCCGACGTTGCATTTATGCAAAAAATATAAAAAAAAAAAGCAAACAGAAATATGTAAGTGAAGTGGGTCGAGAATTGAGCCAACTAAGCCAAGAGTGTCTTGATGGGACTTAATAAAAACATTTAGAGTTTGTGGCCGAAGCGAGAAATCAAGGGTCGGTAAGTGGATTTTGCAACAGGATAATTGAAATGTATATGCAGAGAACTAGCTGAACCAGCCGCGACTTCGTTCGCGTCCAAGTTTTGAAAAAATTGTAATAAGACACAGCAGCTCATTGAACAGCTCATTGTGTTTGTTTTGAATCTATTTGGTGAAAAAAAAATATTTCCACTTGGGGATTTCGCAATATATTTGAATTTTAAATTTTTGCATGTTTCACGGGCTTGCCCATCACTGTCAAGATATAAATCACGTGTCCATCTTCATAGAAAACGAAAAAAAAGTAGAAAAAAACAGAAACGGATATGGAAAAGTGTGTGCTTTGGATTTGCTGAAATATTGCTGTGACATTAACTCCTTTATTTTGAAGATAGCTGAAGACCATGTTAAAGCTCTCGTTGTGTTTACTATGTCCCATGAGTTTCAAGTCGATTGGACAAAGCTCATTGCACAAACTATTAAAAAGATTTCCCCATACAACATTTTATTAACATTTTGACATTTTCACCATCTTCCGTGTCAAAATCACGAACTAAACAAACATAACTAAAAAAAGATCTATGTCAAGTCTTAGATCTCTAGGATAAGCGGTTGATAATCAGTCAGTCGGTCGGGAGTAGAGAGTTGTATATATATGCGTGCGTTGCTACGCCCCTTAAGAATACTAAACACAAAACGAAGAAGTGAAGTATACTTGATAATTGCCAAATGCGAATCTTCATCTAGCAAAATTCGTAAATTTTTGAACGTTTCGATCTTCACCATCCGTCTATTTACCCGTCTTCATGATAATCTAAACTCATTATAAAATTTGGCAAATTACGCAATTTTTTGTTCCGTTTGATAAACACCTCCAATTTACCCGTCTATTTACGCGTCTTCATATCAATCCAAACTTATATAAAAATTTTTGTAAATTTCTAATATTAGTAAACCGATTGACCGGCACCGCCTGTTAACCCTTCTTTAATTGCCAACCATCAAATCTTCGCTATAATCTAAACCAGCGATGGGCAAGCCCTTGCTTCCATTGCTCCCATTGCTCTGAGACTTTTTTGCGGCAATTGGCGTCAGTCAGTCTCATAATAAGCTGCGTTGCAATCAACTCGCTTCAAATTGTGAGCAACAAAATAAAGCCATGTGAATCGGAGCACGACGCTTACAAGACGCGCACACAGCCGGCGCAATAGGTGCATTTGGGCGAATTATGGTATTTTCACCTGTCAATTTATTTATCTTTTTGGACTATTCGATCTAACCATTTACGCGTCTACAATTGCGATCTATCACTCACCCGAAACTTATCAAATTTAGCAAATATCGCGATTTTTTGTGCCGTTCAGTCAACAATCTGGTATACTATTGCTATCTATCAAATTTTTATGATAATCTTAACACACAATACAATTTTGTAAATTTTGCGATTTTTAGGACAGTTTGGTCTACTCCACCTATATTTACCCTCTACTTTTGCCGTTTATAAAATCTTCATCACAATTTTAGGTTATAAAAAAATTGAGCAATTTTCGAGATTTTTTTTAATTGTTCGATGTTTACCTCCTATTTAGGCCCAATTTCTCAATGTCCGGTTAGTCAAACTTACCGGCAGGTAAGCCGAATTCGCGTGTCTCATGCTGTCTTTGACGAGAACCGAGCGGCAAAGTTAACCGCTGCCTCATGATGGGGTCAAATTTTAACCTGCCGGCAAGTTGCGATATAACTATCGATATTTTCACGATCGACAAACAGCTGTGCCCAAAATTTGTATTGTTTACTTTGTCAATTGCCAAAACAAAATGTTTATAAATAAACAAATTTGGAAAATAATGGAAATGGAAGATTCAGGCGGTAAGACAAGAAGACACAGGCGCGGCGATGTGGACCTTTCTGTTCAGTAGAATAGCAGCCGCCGCATTCATGGCAAATGTTTTGAGCGCCACGCCGGCATAAAGCAAAGCAGGCAAACCGAACCGTTTGCAAAATCGAAGGACCCACCTGGTCAATGGCATCACCAATTGCCTCATACGATGTGGTATACCGATAGTGCTCTAACCGCTGATACGTGTACACCGCCAGCACCAGGAACGGTATTACCACAATGGCCAACATGGTGGTGGTTATACCCACATAACCCAAGACGGAGCAACGAATAAATAAAGCGAGAGAGTACAGGGAGAGTATTTATTATTTTACTGATCTGGATGATGCCAAATTTGTTCAACGATTCAGGTTAACAAACTCAGCATGTCAAATAATTCTTGCTAGGATTAGAGCAAATATCTTCGAAAAGTAACAGGTAAAACCCTAAATTCAGTTGTGATTCAATTTATTATGATTTGGATTGTTAACATGAATCGTGGATTGTTGTCAGAGAGCAAACTTATGGTGGCGATGCACTCTTATGCAAGGTTCTTCTTCCTTATCATTGCGGGCGACTTCTGTTAAGTCACACTTCATTCGGCAATCCATGCTATTGCATTACCATCATTTTCAACCACATTTTCCAATCCTGTGGCTGAGCTTGGGATCATGCCACGAATTTTTTGGAAATAGACGACTCCAGCGGGGCTGGGAAAGCCGCCACAGTTCCAGAAGTCTCCCGCTTCTTAATTGCGAATTATTTTCGCGATCGTTTTTTTAAATTCTCGTTCTTATCCCGTAAGTCTTTCCAAGGGCGATGAACTCCGGCATGGCGGCATACTGGTCTCCAAGCCCAGGCCTTCTGCTTCCAGGTCTCCGCATCCAAAAATGGATTTATTTGACTCTAAAAATCTACAAGCGAATGTTCTTCAGCAGCAGAAAAGTTCTTCGCTCTTAGTCTTTTCGGTGTTTCACAGTGATTCATTATCGCATGTAATTTTTTTAAACTATTTTGACAAATAACAACCAGCGACAACAATAGCATTAAAAAATGCCAAAGCAAACAGCTGTTTCGTCGACAGTGTCAGGTCACAGTTTTGCAGCGATAGCAATTAATCACTATCGGGTGAACCTGCCGGTAAGTCTCGTTGAGAAAACCAAAAGACTTAACCTCTGGTAATTCCGGCCGGCAAATTTGGCCGGCCGGTAGCTAACCGCAACTTTTGAGAAATTGGACCTTACCCGTCTATATTGCCATTTGAATATTTCGCAATATTTTGGTCTGCTTAATCTTTCGTAAATACTCAAATGAAAATTTGGGAAATTTCGCGGGTCTACATAATAATTTGAGAACCTTTGAAAATTTTGCGATTTTTTTTGACCGTTTGATCTACAACTCATATTTTACCCACCGGATTACCCGTCTAAACTTAATTGAGAATTTTTTGAAATTTCTGGATTTCTTTGATCATTTGTTCCATACCTCCTTTATTTACCGGTGTAATCTTGCCGTTTATCAAATCTTCATAATAGTCTTAGGTCTATTTTGCCAATTTCTCGATTTTTTTTGACCGTTTGATCTACACCTCCCCTACATTGAGTTAATTTGCAAGTTTCGCAATATTTTTTTGACTGTTCAATCTACAACTTTTATTCACCAACTTCTGCATTGTCATCTCAACATCAAGCGTTTTAATAAATACTCTTATAATAATTTTGCAAATTTCCCGGTTTTTTGGACCAATTACACAAAAGTTATAAATATAGCCCCTATGTATATCTCCAGGTTTTCAACTATCTGTGTGTCAAGTTTCATCCGTATCCATTTTGCCTTTACTTTTAAAATAATTTTCCACATTTCGCGGTTTTTTTTACCATTTAATTAACAGTTTTATAGCCTATGTACAAGGCCAGGTTATCAACTATCAAAGTGCAAAATTTCATGAGAATCCGTTAAGCCGTTTGTGCGTTATTGTGTAACAAACGGGCAAACTTCCGCATTTATAATATTGGTAAGATACGTAGACAAATAGGAAGAAAATTAAAATTTTTTGAAATAATTTTATTCTCTCTTTCCGCATATAATCAATAAAAATTAAAAGAAAGCATAACTTTATACAACAAATTCTGAAACCCACTTAATATTCACATTTTAACCAGGCTGATTGCATAAAATTACATACATTTTCAGGCCTCGTTTTCCTTCTTTATTTTTATGTGTAAACTTCAGCCTTTCGCTCATTCACACTCGTTCGCTAAATTTGGCTTCCTTTCTGTCCCCCCTTTTCCTTTTGTGTTTTTTTTTTTTTTTGTACTGTCATCAATTGGCAGGTCATAGCAATTGAACTTTAATCGCTGCTGACTTTTGTCATTGCTTTATCGTTTAGGCGACAACAGACAGACCATTCCGTTACCCTCCTCTAAATGTTGCCAAAAATCGTTGTCCAGACCCCGCGACATAATCCCCCATAGACCCCACGGACCATGCCGACTAGTCCGGACACAAAGCTTTTGTCTCATTGAATAGACATGGACACGCCTCCCGTTACTGTCTGTGTGCGTGTTTAACTACGCGTATACGTATTTTTCAGCCATTTCAGCGAAAATGTAAAAAAAAAAAATAACAAACATTTGGCAAAAACCGTAAAAAAAATTTGTCGTACAAATCTTTGAAATTGCTCCTCTGAGAACTATTTTCAATGCGTCGATTCGTATAAATTTTCCCAACGTTTTGTCTGACAATTTGGCGGATATTTCTCAGCCCCCCACACCATCGCCCCACCACGAACCATAGCTATGTCAATAGTTTGTCTGTTTCTAATCGTAATTGCGGGACTGATAAATATTAATGTCAGAGCCTGAAGATGCTTTTGCTTTTGGGTGGTGGTGGGTCAACGGGGGAGTTGTGGGGTAGGTAAACATTTTTCTAAAGTGCATTTTATGGGAACTCAGCACGTGGCCTGTCACCGTTTTCAAGTGAGAAATATATTTGTGAGAATTTTTTGGGTGCTACTTGAAATGGCGCAGTGGCCATAAATTCAAGTGAAAGTCATTAGTAAATAGGCTTAGCGAGAGACTTTTAAAAATTGCGCAGAAAATAAGTTGAAGGAGAAGGATTACAAATGGAGCGGAATTGAAAGGAAATGGCAAATAGATGGGAAGGTGGGAGAAAATCTAGGCACACTTTATGGTTGGGTGGGGAAAAAAAAGTATACATTTAGGCTAAACAAAACAGGATTTGATGTATATATTTTACATACACATTACCCAGAACTGCATTCAAACAAGTGATTATCATTTCAAACAAACAATTCCAACTAATTTCCCAATTTCCCAGAAAGGCCTTCCAAATCGCTTTCCCCTTTAAAATAATACAAAACAAAAATATGAGAAAAATACATCTTAATCGCATTAAGCTGATGCAATACAAATGTCAATTGCGTGATGAACTTATTACTATGCATTTAAAATATTACTACAGCAACATTTAAAGTCTTAGCTTATGATATTGTTAGACAAAAGCTCAGAACAACATAGAAAAGTCATCGATTGTGCACACGAGTAGAGTAGTTAACACAATTGGAGACACATGTAATTGCATATTTCGGAAGTTCACCAAAGAGTCACTGGTAACGGTGCTATTAATTAGCCATTTATTTTGATTTTATATGCCAATTAGCCACATTTCAAATTGGAGTGCTGACAAGCCAACTAGATTACCCTGTCGCAGTTTATTAGCGTTTAATCTAAAATAAAACATAACAGAGAGAACGACGTATATGTATATAGCAAAGCGTATATATCAAATTTTGTTTGTCACTCAAACAACTTGTTCAAACAATATAAAACGAGAGTCTCATGCTAGACCAAAAATTATTATGTGAGTACAACAGCTGTGATCTCTCTCAGTGTCAATGGAGTGCAATTGTGCACAAGCAAATAATTAGTGCATACAAGTTGGTTACTTTTTATTATAGCCACCAACATTGGGTTATAATAAGAGCACAATCTGCTTTATGGCACAGTGGTTGGAAGAGTGATACAAAATTTGAAATTTAAAAGCATAAAAAAGTGGAAAACTAAACTTATAAAACCCATAATTAGTCGTTGTCATTCAGCCAAAGCTTTTTTTGTTTTATTTTTGACTTTTAATTATACCCAGTACAAGGGCGTAGTCAGCTTTCCAAAGGGGCAGCATTTCCTGAACATTGCTTAAATATTTCTTTTAACTTATTTTTCAACATTAAATAATTAGATCAAGATGCATTTGATTTGAAATGAGAAACAATCTTCAAACTAATGGCGGAAAACTTAAGTTTAAAATGAAAAAGTGAATTTTTCGAGGCAAAATCTATGATAACCACAATAAGATCCGAGCAAAAACACCGAAAACACTCTTATATTTAAAATATATTTATATTATTTTAAAATGAAAAGTAGGCAATTAAAAACAGTAAATTCCAAATTATGAGAACCATGTCAAGCCACACGAAAATATAATCATCAGTCGAAGAAGTTAACTCCATATTAACTTACGAAATCAAAGCCATACACTCAGGGAAAAATGGCATAGTAAAAACTATAACAATCATATTTGATTTTACTATGCAATTTTTGTATTCAAATCAATTAACATGCACTTTGATTCAAATAGAATCACATTTAATCACCTAATTTTCTTTGCGCCATTAAAATGAACTATTCGGGGAATTCGAACTTGAGAATTACAAGTGGTCTGATGATCTTGGGCAGATGGTAGATTTAATTCAATACAAGTAATATCGTCAGCGCGCGCAATAGCGCAACCGGTAGAGAGGACGTTCCAATTGTGTTCAGACCAAGGGTCCCGAGTTCGAATCCCCGCAGAGTGAGTAAACATTTTTAAATACAATTTAATATAATTCAATGTTTTTCAGAGTCCAACTGGTGGTGGCTTCAATGGGGGATTCATACTCTTGATTTAGAACGAAATAATTGGACTACAAATTTAATTTAAAACAAGAACTTTTTCTTAACTCACTCTGATTAATCAGCTGTAGAGCACTGATAATTATTTGAATTTAAATAAATGTAGAGAAAAAAAATTACTACTGCTACTTAATGCTGTACTAGAGGATGTTATGCCGATGGCTGAAAGTGTCATACTTTGCCCGGATGGCGCAAATCATTAATGCAGCATGTTGTTATCTGCACAACTTTAAAATGCTATAATCTCCAAAGTAGGTATGACTTCTCGGTTGGTCGCCAATCAAATACATACATACATTAAATACATTCACATTAATATTAATGATTTTGTCAACTCAGTGGGCAGATCAGTACCTTGGCTATGGTCGATGGGCGAACAGCTGGAACATTCCCGTTAATCGTTCAAAGAGTGAGTCAACACGATCAAGGATCAAGATTCCCATATACGGATACCGCGGTTAAATACTTTGGCTTTGGCAGAAAAGTCTTTGTGACTCTGGCAGCAGCTACGGTTGCAGCCTCGTAGTGGTATTTCGTTGCGATCCAAAATCCTTGATCATCTTGCTTTCCTGGACCAGGGGATCCCAGTATGGGGTACGTAATGCTTCACTGCCCTCAATAAACTAGAGTCTTTTATGTGAGGACCCTGGTATGTGTGCATACAACTAATTACCACGATTTGGACGCTTGCCATTATGAGCCCAATTCAATATGTATGCATCCTGACCGACTACTAGTGGCCCACTCGCATAGACTTGCATCTGATCTGGCGACAAACAGGCTCAACCTACGGCATCCCATCGACCTCTGTGTCCATAGAGGGCATTTCTTAGGCCGCCTCAGCAATTTGGCATAAGTGTCCCCTTGGCTACATCCCCTACCAATCTCTGCACTCTGCTGGTTCCCCAGCATAACAAAATCAAAGAAGCATTCCCCCCAAAATTTTCATCACGTCCAAAATAATTGTAAGCAATATATTCCTGAGCTGTGCATCAGCTGTTCTCTCGATCCACACGCGCTATCGATAGGCCAACTATCGATAAGAAACTGTGGGTTTCGTTCATGTTGCTGGATACTCAAGCAACGAAAAGGTAAACTGAAAATTCCTGGCACAGTTTTTTTATATGAAGTTTGCCAGGAATTTTTAATTTACGCGGTGCTGGCTAACCGGCTTTAAATTAAACTGTACACACTTTATATTTACGAATTCCATTCCTATCAAAATGTACGTGGTCTTAATTCTAAATTAGCTAAACTCTTTGTAGACAGATATACTATCTTTGGATTTTCATGTTCTAGTTTTCACCGAGACGTGGTTAAAATCTGACATCTCTGATTCAACAGTTTTTCCCACTAAATATACCACTTATAGATGCGATCGCTCTTCCCGCGTTGGGGGTGGGGTTTTAATTGCTGTGGATTCCGGCCTTTCGTCGGAGTTGACACATACTTTAATTCCCCATGACATCGAATTTATAAGTGTTAAAATAACTTTTTCTACTTTATCCGTATTTATTACTTGTTCCTATATTCCTCCACATTCCGATACCACAATTTACTCCTCTCACCTCTCTGCCATTGAGTCGATCTCGCTGTTATTGTCAAACAGTGACCTATTGATTGTTCTTGGAGACTTTAACTTGCCTGAAGTTATGTGGTCTACGAACAATGAATCAAATGCGCATTTACCTTCGAAGTCGGATGATTTTATCGATGGCCTATTTGAGTTGTCTTTGTCACAAGTTAATCCTATTCGCAACTCGATAAACAGATCTCTTGATTTAATATTTTTTGTTGGATCCCCCCGGCAATGTTGCATCTAGAATTGACCCGTTGGTTCTTCCTGAGGACCCCTTTCATCCTACACTGAAACTTACCATTGAATTGCCCTCTCGGGTGTGCTCTGCTTCTGGAAACTCGACGGCTCAAACCCGTTGTTTTCAAAAAACAGATTTTTTAAAACTTAACGATTTAATTTTGGAAACCGATTGGTCTCAATTGTACACTTGTACAGATATTGACGTTGCCATACAACTTTTTTATGATACCTTGTACTCGCTTTTTGATGTTTGTGTTCCACTTGAGCTCCCTCGCTGTTCTAATAAGCAGCCTTGGTTCACAAGAGAACTAATAAATTTGAAAAACAAGAAGTAAAGGTATTTCAAAAAGTATAAGAATTCGAAAAAATCATCTGTTTTCTCCCATTATGTGGATACTCGTTCTAGATTTAATGTGCTGAACGCACAATGTTATAAAGACTATCTTAACCGTTGCAGACTTCAATTCTCGCACAATCCTAAGCAGTTTTATACGTTTGTTAACTCTAAAGGCAAATCTTCCACTGTGCCCTTTTCTGTGCGGTATGGGAATGCGAAAGCAAACAGTGATAGGCCATAGCCGATCTGTTTGCCGAGTTTTTTAAGTCAACCTACTCGTCTTCTAGCTTCTTTGCGAATCAACCATACCCCAATCAGTTGAATGGGTCTAATTGTATTTTTAGCCCTGTAATCACTGAAAGCTCTCTCCTTTGCGATCTTAACTCTGTTAAACCTGTGTATGCACCGGGTCCCGATGGAGTACCTGCTTGTGTACTGAGGTTTTGTGCTGATGCACTTTGTAAGCCTATTCATAAATTATTTGAATTGTCTCTGGAGTCATCCTCTTTCCCTGTGTTGTGGAAGGAATCTTATATCATTCCTCTCCACAAAAAAGGTAATAAGTCAGATGTTGAGAATTATAGAGGTATTTCCAAGTTGTCTGCAATTCCTAAAGCTTTTGAGAGAATTATGACATCTCAACTGCAACATTTATGTAGTTCCATTATTTCACCCTATCAACATGAATTTGTGAAGCGTCGATCTACTACCACTAACTTATTAGAGCTTACATCATTAGTGATCAAAGGGTTCTTAGGTAAGATGCAAACTGACGTCATTTCTACTGATTTTATTAAGGCTTTTGATTCTGTATTTTCCCGGCTACGCAATGGACACTGCCAACTCACACAAGCGCACCTCCTTTTTGGCAACATACGCCCCACTTGTCAACATTTTGGATAGGCTTTAACCATATATTTAACAATTCATATATTCGCCGAATTCGGGTCTCTCTTTTTCCATCTTCTGTACTTGCTATTATTAATAAAACACACATCGACATTATCTCTATGTTTCTCAAAAATTGCAAAATATGTAAGGATCCAAATTCTTGTTATTCTTTACTCTATTCCGCTATTAGTTATAATATTATTAACTGCTTAAGTATTATAGCTAATATTTAAATAGTTTAATAAATAATAAACAAAATCTAAGCAATTGAAATTCAGTTTAATCACTAACAGCTGGCATTCATTATTTAATCAACTTTCATTGTACATTTTTTTTCTCAATTTACATGACAATTGCCAATTAAAATAATTACATTTTGCTTTAAAATAAGCCACATTTCAGTGCAATTGGTTCCACTGTACAAATAAAAAACATATTTTATGATTGTTTTGAACCAAATGCCAAAAGAAATGTCGAACTGGTTGACCACCAGTAGGCGTTCCACCTGGCCAAGGCTAAAAATAGTCCAAATTAAAGGGTTGCTTATATTTCGTGTTCAATCTCAAATTATCTCTAGAAATGAGTGTGTTTTTCAGCTTCAGCAAACTGACGCAATATCCGAATAGCGTTGATTTATCTCTCTCTTAAGTTCTCCGCCTCCAGTTGCTTAGCTGTCAAATCAAATTCAGACGCGCTGGGAAATGCACGCGTTGCCGTCGCCGTCGTCGACTGTTTAGTAGCAAAAAACTAACTTTCTCAACAAAAAAAAAAAAATACATTTCTTTAAAAATGATATTCGGTCGCTGGACACGTAATCAGATACTCATGATCTGCGGTTTGGGTTTGATAATTTCGGTTACAGTGATTTTGATCAGTGTACTAAATAGTAAAGTGGAAAGCCAGGATTCAACCTGGAAAAAATGTGACATAACTCGACCAAACACCACGCATTCTTCATTAGAATTGGTGCATATAGTTTTTCGACATGGCATACGTACGCCAGTTGATACATATCCAAATGATCCTTATGTTAAGGATAGTTTTAAGCCCATCGGATGGGGACATGTGACCAATGTGAGTACATAGAAAAATAACATTGTAGAGGGTTGAAAACCACTTTTAACTGTTAAATGTTTCAGATTATTTTTCATACATGTTGAATGTTGATTTGCTTTTTATAAAATATATACAAAATTCTAAATTAAGAAATGTTTTAGTTGGCAAAGCTAAGTTAAAACTTTGTATTTGATTTTGGAACTTTCCAAACCCAATGTTCACATATATTCATCGTTCTTTCATTTTCAGTCTGGAAAAAAGGAACTTTTTGAAATGGGACATTGGTTACATCATCGTTATGGTGACTTTTTGGGACCCTACTACAGACCTGATGTAAGTTGGCAAACAAATCTTACCTAACTCAGTAAACTATATTATTAATCCACACCCAGCGTCTTCATGCTCAAGCCACTGCCTCACCACGTGCCCTTATGTCCCTACAAACCACTTTGGCCAGCATGTTTCAGCCCAAAGGAACGCCCATGGATTGGCATAAGGAACTCAATTGGCAACCCATACCCATTGTATCCGAACCCCTAGAACAAGATTCGGTTAGATTTCATCTGAAAATATCCTTAAAAAATTTTAACTAAATCCATACTTTTGCAGCTCTTACTTGTACGTACACCTTGTCCTCGTTACTTTGAGGCTCGTGAAGAGATCTTTCAAAGACCCGAAGTTAAAGCCCAACTCGAACCCTATGCGGAAATATTCCGAGAGCTTACCAATCTAACGGGCATGCCTGTGCGCAATGCAGAAGATGTCAATTCTTTATATATCACCCTACTAGCTGAACAGGAATTTGGTTACAAATTACCCGAATGGACTAAGAAATATTATCCCGAACGTTTGCAATTTCTGGCGGAACAGAGCTATGTGTACAATGCGTATACAAAGGAAATGCAAAAGATCAAGGGTGGACCATTTCTAATGAAAATGTATCGGGAAATGAGCGCCAAGAGGGCGGGTAATTTGAAGCCAAGAGATAGAGGAATGTTCATTTATACAGGACACGATTGGACTGTGGGTAATATTCTATCGGCATTGGGTGTATGGAAACGACAAATGCCTCGATTTGGAGTAATGGCCATATTTGAAACGCATTATGATAAGAAGATGGATGATTACTATGTGGAGGTAAGAATTTAAGAAGCTTTCTTTAAATTGGTATACTTTAATACCCTATAGCAAAGGTACAAAGGTTTTATTCGATATGTAACAAGCAGAAGGAAACACATTCGACTCTTAAAAGTTCTTGGTTCTGAATTCTTCTTGATTGAATTCTTGATCAGCATCAAAAGGCGATTTGATTTACCCATGTCCATCAGTCTTTTCGGACTAACAAACAGTTCTCGGGGATGGTAAGAACTAGAAACACAAAACTTGGTATGTCAGCTCCTTATAAGAGCAGTCAGATAATGTTTTTTTGTTTTCAATTTATTGACAAGCCCCTGTTTTCTCCCCAATTTGAGAAAAACTCAAAAGTCCCACAATTTTAATAGAAAGTGGTTTAATAACCTTCGATATATTTAGAAGACGGCATAAAACGCATATATGGTGCGAGTGACTAGCTCCGTTTCTAGAAGCTGAATGTTTGATTAAGAAATTGGTTTTTCCATTTTAAACATTTTTTGTTCTATCCCCAAGTGAGCACATGACATACCACATGGCTGTAGGCTGCTTAGATTTCTATCTTATTGAAAACAGATGTGGTCCTTTTTTTTAAGGGTTTTTAGGTTATAATCTATTTTTATGCGCCTCGCACTTGAGTCCCAAACGCAGGTAGTGTTCACAGATTGCTCTGTTCAAATATCTTAAAACAAATACAGTATTTATCGAGTTTAACAAGAGATATGTATTTCGAGCTAGCAAATTTTAGCCGGCTCGAGGTCATATAATGTTTGCACTTAACTTTAAATATGAACACAAAACACCACAAAGAAGGCTGGTCAACTTGGCATTGTCTTTTGCTGTCGGTTTTCGCACTTATGCTGACTTGGAATTCCCAAGCAGTCATAGCAAAGCTGTCTGCTGATTTGCAGTCGATCGGCAAATACTTGGTTCTTGAAACAACTGTATAGTCGACCAGCCTTCTTTTTGGTGTAGTGTGTTCCTGAATAGAAAACATATTTTGTTGGGTTGAAATATGATATCCAAAAGAATGCATTCAGTAAAACTCACTTTTTGTGGCCAAAACCAACAGAAAAATCGACGAGAAATATCACCAAAATATATTCGATATCCGATATATCGCCACAGAATAATTTTCGTTTATAATATATCGTTTTTTTTTTACAAAAATATCGTTATTTTGATATATCGATCAGAGAACTGCAGCGAGCTTACACGTGTATGTTCAATCACCCTTGCTACATATGCGGCACGAGTAAACTTAAAGCTCAAAGCTTGTTGGCCATTTTCAACTAGCATACACACAACAATAAATTCAAAAGTGATCGTGTATTGGCGAATCATTGTATTAGCGAGCTCGTATACTGCATAGTAAAAATACATAAGTTGACTCGAAGCTTCGGCTACAAGTCACCGCGAGTACTTGTTGCCGAAGTCAAAGATCTATAGCATGTTATATAAGCATGCAAAAACAACAACTTGTGAGAGCAAAAGAGATGATTTATGATAATGGTTTAGTCATGTATTCGACGGCAGCTGCTTTGTTTTTGTTTTAGAGTTCTTGCAAACACAACAACAAGGAGAGTAAGTCGCGTGTATTATAGTCTGTAACTCGCATGACACCCGCCCGTGGCCGCCGTAAAGCTCGCTGTTACACGTTTAGCCGACAGCTTTAACAAACTTATTCAATTATTACCCGTGTGTAAAAAAAGCTTACACGTTCTGACATAATGTGCTTACGATCATTTCTTGTGTGTCACACCAAAGTGGCGTGCACAAACAAGCCAAGTAAATGCGCGAGTGTACACGAAAATTAAGTACTCGTTGCAGTTCTCTGATATCGATATCCAGATATCCGGCATGCCTATTTCAAGCCCCATTCATATTAATTTGACCCTCTTGATGGCAAGACCATTCGGTCGAATCCTTGAATAGTTTCTTAGAAATCATAGCTCTTAGCAATTCCGTTCAATTGAATTCGGAATTGAGAACAGGTTTGCAATCCGGTCCTGAATCGAAACCCACAGAACCGGTTCGGTTCGTATTTTCTGAGTCCCCTACCCGAACCATGGACCGAACCCTCTAAGTTTTTAAACTCCCGAACTTGGACCCGAGCCGCAGATCTTCTGTTTGAAGAAAAGTTTGGTTCAACAAATCACTTAAGACAATTTTTTAAGACCTTTGGAAAAAAAATCAGTACAAAAAACAGAAAGTCTAATACTACGTTTATACGCACGTCTTATTTGCAAATAACAATTTTGTGAGTGCCAAATTATTGCGTATTAACGCTGAGTTAATTCGTAATTTGCAAATAGCTAAGTCACGAAAACAATTGCTGATTACTGACTTATACCCTTGTTCCACTGGCGAACATACAATACCATTCTCGCAAAGTAAATTTTCCTTATTCCACTGACGAATGCTGATCACGGCCACACTAACGTCAACAAAGAACAGCTGATTGAATTCCTATGTCTGCAATTGTAAATCAAAGTTCGCCATCCACATGTCAAGCAGCATGCCCTCCTGGTAGTCCCACCACGATAAAAGTAGTTTGCGGGATTCATACATAAGAAATATTACTGCATTTTAACTTTCTGAAACAAGGAATGTAACAATTGCCGCTTGCCTTGACCATGTACAACTCATGGGCATAGTCGGTTTTCAATAAAGGGGGTCCATACAGTTCAGCCACTGTGCTAAACTCCCACCCGCTGAACTAAAACCCTCTCCGACCATGGCAACGCCATTGACAGAGCAGCTGTTCCTCTTGGGCAGTTCGATAGCATAGCGATAGAAAATCTAGCCTTTTAGCGGAAAATAGCTATATGTCGTGACAGTAGCTAGTAGGCAATCAGGCAACACTTAGCGTATAAGCATATATTTAGCGTATTAACAGTGAGTTAGTTACAAATTATTTCTACTTGCAAATAGCTGGCGTATAAACGTAGTATAAGATAGACTAGAAAGAATGACTATAACATGCTCTGTAACCCCCAAAGTTTGTATATATCTGATCAATTTAAGTTAGAGACCACAACAAGTGGCAAAACAGACATAAAGTGAGTGAAGTGCGGCCAGTGTTACCCATCATAATTGTTTGTTTTCCTTATAGCTTGACTATCGTTCATATGATCTTTATCATTTCTTCGGCAAATCGATAAATAATATTGATTACAAAATATCTTTAGAAGGTACGAACCATCTATCTACAAAACTGTGGCAGATATGACGTATTTTTTTAAATTGCGGGGGCGGGAGGAAGCGTGTCAAAAATTGAAAATAATCTTGATCTGCCTGCAAGTACAAGAAGTGTATGTCCCATACATTTCAAACAACTATATCTTACTATCTCTGAGATCTGTGCGCTCATACAGACAGACAGATAGACGGACTTGGCTATATCGACTCGGTTGTTGATGCTGTTCAAGAATGTATATTCTTTATAGGGTCGGAAATGATTCCATTTCCCTGTTACACAAACTTTTGTACCTTCAGCATTTTGCCTTCAATTTGCTCATATCGCGGAGCGTGTGTTTTGCTTTTGTCTACATTTATTTGCGCTTAGATTTAAATAAAGGTACGGGTTTCGAGAACGCAAAGGGCCATTGGGTGCCCATGGCAGTATTAAAGTGTTTTCCCATATTGAAAGCTTTAAAAATTTTCGTACTCCATTTTTTGTGATATAATTCAATTCTGAACTCTGGGGTGAAGTGTCAAAAACTTTAGTCTACTCCTCACTTGTTGGCTTGGTGTGAATAAAGCTTGAATGTTGCTTGGCTGCCAACAAAAAATTCTAATTTTGTAGCAAAGCTTAGCAGATGTGAATACAAAATGTTTAAATATGTTTTTGCATTCATACAAAAGTTTTCTATAAAAGAACTATTCTGCAACTCCTTTTGCTCTCTATATGAAGTCCCACATGTTGATGGAAATTTAGACAAACTTTAAAAATAATCAAGTATTTGGTTTGAACAGGCAAATCAGAGCTTCTCTTTCTTTCTCAACCGAAACTGGACTGAAATTTCTCGGTATTAAAGGAGCGATATGCCAATAAATATAAATGGATGAAAAGAAACCTTAAGAAGCTCTATGAAGAGTTCAGCAAGGCTACTATTAATAATCTTAGTAGTTTTTCAGTCTGGTTATATAAAAACCGTCCATTGAAATTAGCATGATGTAGTTGCTGAATGATGCCTGTTATAAGTAGGTAGGGCCTAGCACAATTCGGTTATGATGCTGTTGCGGTATTGCAAAGCGTCTTTGATAAAAGCTGCAAGGGCTATCCAATCTACTCCGTTAAGCAGATCGTGAAGTTCGTTTTCATATAGAAATAGACGCTAAAAGTGCAACATACGTATCTCCTTTAGAATGGGGGCAGATTCTGACAAAGTGAGGCACATCTGCCTTGGCACACATATTGCAGAGGGTACAATCCTGCCGACTGTTACTCCTGTGAGGTTGAAAATTGAGGCTTAGAGTTCCACATCTTGTCCTGAAGATAGCATTTATCCTCTCCCCACCTAGACTGTCATCGAAGTAGTTTTTCGCTCCGAGGTTAAGATCCGTCACTTTCTACTTTGCAGATTTTGGCTAAGATTTGTGCCTGGGCTTGTTGTCACAGTTGGTCAAAAGTGGGTGCTTATTTTTAAGGCTGACATAGATTTGAAAGACCAAAAAAAGTTTAATTGATGATAAGATTTAAGGAAGTTTAAATTCTAAGTAAGAGCTTCAGGGAAACCAGCAAGGCTGCTGTCATTAACCTAGGTTGAGACTTAAAGGATTTCAATATTATATTCATTATATTATTCAAATGGAAAATCTCAATTGAACTCCATATCTGACACTAAAATTCTTTAGCTCGCTTGCAATGGAAATTTTTTCTGTGGTTTTTCCACTTTCCCAACACTTTTTGCAACTGTGAATTTGTTCCATTGTCAAATCAAAATAATAAAAAATTTTTAACCCTAACTACCTTTTCAGATCTTTCTACGCAACGATGAGTTTGGCTGCTTGGAGCAACTGCAAGTGCCCGGATGTGCAAAACAATGCCCTTTGAGTCAACTCATCGCACTGAGCGCCAATGTACTGCCCACTGACCCCCAAGAGCAACGCTGTCGTGCTCATGGCGCCAATTTTGTGGAACCACCACCGCGACAAATCGATCAAAATGCGGGACGTTAAATAATTCAAGTTGAAACTTTTCAAACTCAGTATTAAATGTGACAAATGGCTGAAGAAATGTGTAAATAAATGAAACAAATTCAATTTTATATATTTAAAAAATATTATTTGATGCCGATTTCTCTTCCCTGCTCTCTTATCTCTCGGTAGTGAATGAGCAAAAATGTATTCTACATAATCGCCACTGAATAAAAACAATTTGCAGTTCTATTGATGCAGTCACTAGACACTGAAACCTCACAGCAGTCGGGTCCACACGCAAAGTGCATAAAATAAATAGAAACTACTTACAAAATGCTAAAGTTTAATTTAATCATATTTTATGGGAGTTGCCTGGTGGCCATTAGAGCAGCCATTGTGCCCATTGAAGATCCGAATACAAATATCACAAAGGAGCAGCGAAACTCCACATTGAAACTAGTTCACGTGGTAAATAAGTGCAAAAATTAATTCCAAATTAAAATAAGGCAAACATTCAAGTGATAAAGATGCATAAAAAATATGTAAAAATATTTAAAGGTATTTTAATTTACGGCGAGGCATGATAAATAACTCTTCTCAAGGTTGTTATGTCGTTTATTGTACTTCAAATGTACTTCATTCTTTTCATAACACAAGTCGTATACTTAACATGCACTTCCACCCAAACTGGTTTAAGTGCACCAACTTTACAAATTAATGAGCAGCAAGTTAATTGTATAATTTTGCAGTTTATATTTTTACATTGTTGCGAATTATTTGTAGTGAAATGAGATGTAAAATAAGTTGATGAATCTAATTTATAGTCTGCTATTGATTTTTATAAAAATTAGACTGTTTTAATTTCCCATTTACGCAACTAGCGGATTTTTGAAATTTTGACTAAAAATAAGAAGTCGATCAAAGTGACAACCAATAAATTTTAGACTTGCAATTAAAACTAATTAAAGAAAGAGACGACAAAGCTAGCTTCGTCTTGGCCGATGCATTTATACACTTGCAAATGCTTGTTCCTAATCTTTCGATTGCATAAATGTAGGATGAAGCTGTAAGATTTTCCCTTAAATCAGAAAGACTAATAGCCCATTTCCACCAAAGGAATTTAACTTCCTTTCTTGAAATGACAAGAAATTAAGAAAATTATATCATTTCTTCCATACAATTTGGCACTTCATTTTGCCTTTCATTTCTGTCATTTTCCAAAAATGATGACAAGAAAAAAGTTAAAAAGGTGGGCGCAATTTTGCTTAAAATATAAATTAGACAAAATATGTTGTGTATTTAGCTTTCTGCTGATAGTTCAGGGCAATGGCAAACAGGGCGAAAGTAAATATTCCAAAAATTCCAATTGAACTTTTCGATTTTCTAGTAAAAGAAAAAGACACAACCGTCTGGAGAGCAATTTCGTGTGCAAACGCATTGTCCTCGCCCTCAGTCATTAGCGGAAAGCTAAATACACAATTTCTTTGACGAATTTATATTTCGAATTAAATTACGCGTTCTTTTTAAATTGAAATCAACAGGTTATTGGTCATGACACTTTTATTACCTGTGAGTAACGAGTCATTCATAAAAACAAGAAAGAAAGTCGGTCAAGCCCGACTATAACTTACTCTGTACCCTTAATGTCGCAGCTCGCACTTGCTCATCTTTAAGTTTCTCTCTCTCTCGCTCACTCAGATTTCCTCTATTGAACGGAATGCTGTGGTTATGGGTGAGGGGGTGAGGGGTGTTAACTGTCCGTTTTTTGCTCATAACTTGAGTATCGTTCATCCGATCTTTATCATTCCTTCGGCAAATCGATAAATAATATTGATAACTTAATATCTCCATAAGGTAAGAAGATATGAGGAAGATATGACGATTTTTCAAAATTGCAGGGGGGCGTGGCAGAAATGGAAAATAAACCATCTGATTCGGATTAGGATGCTGATTAGGAATATACATACTTTATAGGGTCGGAAACTATTCCTTCTCTCTGTTATACCGAATTTACACTGTGGTCGTACGACTTTTTCTGGGGCTACGACCTTTTAGGTGTTTACATTGAGCGAACAGTCGCAAATAGTCGCAAACGTCAATCAGCTGTTTTTTGTTTACTTTAAATTTGATTTGAGTTGCGGTGTTAAATTAGAAAATAACAATGGATATAATTGAAAGCTTGTCTAGTGAGGATGAAATGCTTTTGGAAAATCTGATAAATCGCCATTTAAAGGGTATGGGAACAATTGCAAACGTCATCTAATCAGAGCCATAATGCGTGAATTCCACAGCACAGTTGAGGGGAACATCAATCTGCTGTCACATCAATGCTATTCACAGCACCCCACCGGCGAATCCGCATTCCACACAATGTGCAATCCTTCTGCTGGACCAAGCACCCTATGATCAATCGCAACAAAGAAGTGCGTTTTCGCGGGTGCGGGTTTCGCTATTGGATCGACTTCTCTTCGGACGAGATGATTAAATTCCAACGTGGCAGAAACACGGTGGACATTAAAATCGTTACAGGAGTTGGCCATCATGTTTATGCCTATAATGAGACCTGTGATATCTACGCCAGCTGTTGACGCCTCTGCAGCTAATCCGTGAGACCACCGAGTCGGATGAGGAGCATGAGGCGGTGCAGGCCACAGCCAAATCCAGCCAGATTAAGCCGAAGGCCCAGGAAGGCCCAGGGCGGCGAACCGAAATCTGGCACTGCATCACATTAGCCACCAGCTATAAGAGCTTTTTGGCTGCATGTTACAACAATAATTCCCAATTTAATGAATCATTAGCTAATCTATTGTATTTTTCATTTGATAGAAAAGTTTCGTGTGTTTTTGGAAGGCTGCCGTGCCCAAGGCAACTCCTGTCCAATTTAAAGAATTTTTTCGAATGCTCGCGGGTGCTTATTCCGATATCTATCGATAAAAAATTGCACAAGGCTGCCACATTTTTGTGTTAAATACGGTCTGGCAGCACTGCTTTTTTCCGGTCGTAGAGTCTACGACCGTCTCAAATTCAAAGTCAACTGCCATAGTTTTGTATGGCCGGACGACCAGTCTCAGGCAAAAACAAGAAAGAAAGTCGGTCAAGCCCGACTATAACATACTCTGTACCCTTAACCTCGCAACTCGCATTTGCTCACGAGTTATACGAGAGAGTTTCACTCTCTCTCTCTCTCTCTCCCACCCTGTGGTGAAGGGTGGGTGGGTGGTGCGTATTTACTGGCCGTTTTTTGCTCATAACTTGAGTATCGTTCATCCGATCTTTATCATTCCTTCAGCAAATCGATAAATAATTTTGTTTACAAGGTATCTATAAAAGGAAGGTACGAACGATCTATCTTCAAAACTGTAGGAGATATGACGTTTTTTCCAAATTGCGGGGGCGGGAGGGGGCGTGGTAAAAATTGAAAATTAACTTGATCTGCCTGCAAGTATAAGAAATATATGCCCCATACATGTCAAACCTCTATCTCTTACCATCTCTGGGATCTCTTCGTTCATACGGACGGACAGACAGACGGACAGACGGACAGACAGACAGACAGACAGACGGACATGGCTATATCGAATGGGCTGTTGATGCTGATCAAGAATATATATATACTTTATAGGGTCGGAAATGATTCCTTCTCCCTGTTACATACTTTTGCCCAAACTTAATACATTCTATAAACCTTGGATACTTTTGTACTTGCATCACACAACGACAACAATTTGATCTTAGATTTTAAGGGATTAAGATAAAAGTCTGGAAAATTCAGCAAATGTGGACACGGTCATTGGGAACGCAATACAAAAAATTCACTTCAATCGTACAATTGGTTAGGGTACCTCCAGAAAGCGTTAAACCTTTATTCTTAAATATCTTTAAAAGCGCACGGTAGATTTCTATTAAAATCGATATTTATGATGGTAAAATGGGCTATTGCAGACCCCTTAGAGATGGTACTCTATAGCCAAAAAACCGCGAATTGAAGTACCAATTTTATATTCACCCACGAACCACTTCATATGGACTATAAAGCAGACGTAAATTATAGACCGAACTGTGTTTTTAGATTCACCAAAGAAGGTTTGGTTTGCAGATTATAGGCAATTTTGTACCAGCAATGACCTTTGAACAACATTGACCATTTGGGTATCACAGGCTTCCCCAAAATTATGGAATTAATCTTATGAGTAAAATTCGACATTGCCACCAAGAAAAATGACAATTTCAATTAAAAGTGTCTTTGGTGGAGAAACTGCTGGTAATAAAGCGCTTAACTCATAAAAATTATTACATAATTTTGGTCAAGCTGGCTGTACCCTAAATGGTCAATGTTCAATGTCAAAAATGCCTTTAAACCGCGAACCAAGGCTTTATTTGAAAAACTGGGTATGCGGTGATGCTTACAGAGGTCCCTTTTATCATAATTTAAGGGTCCCATGCCGTGGTGTCTTTTTTTTGGTGTTGTACTGTGTTATTAATGAACTTTTTTCGATATTAAAACTATACAATCCAAATGGATACCACAATCATCAAATCAACTTTATCCGTTTTTCTCTTTAAAGGGGACCTCAGGGACCGAGTGCCATTGATAAATGCACACAATCTACGCATTCAGCAGAACAACTTGATTACTGATCAAATTATTTTCAAAACTTATTTTTTTTTACCTCTAATAGAGTGCAAAATCATAAGATGCATTCACCGAAGATTCTTGATCACTGATCATATAAAAAACTGCACACTTTTAAGGATTGGCGTAAAAATATCATTGACCGTGTTCACCAGTATACATTAGTTACTAAAAATCAAACATCATACATAAAAAAATGTATGCTAAACGCTTTGATGGAATTTTAAGTAAAACAAAAAATTGCTTGAAAGTTCGCATTTTAATTTTAAATGACAGCTCAAATTTTTATGTTTTTTTTATCCATCACAATCACAAAATTTAGCATTCAAGATTGCACATCACATTCGTTCACTGCAACCAGATCCATAGATATTTTGTCATCGATTTGTGCTGTTGAGCACGGCCATTGATTAGGAATCTAGCTGTTTTGCTTAATGCTCCCAAAGAGTTCGTTTTTTTGAGCTTTTTGGTGGTCAAGTGTCTCTGTGGATACAATGAGTATTTTCTTATACGATTGCTGGCTAATTTCGTAGAGCTCGCTTTAGTGCACGATCTTTTAAACTTTTCAATAATTCTTCCAGCTCTTTCGTCATGGTCCACGCACTCCCCTCAATACTTATCCCAAAGATCCCCATATAAATGAGACATACGAGCCTTATGGATGGGGACAGTTGACCAATGTGAGTAATAAGTACAATCCATTTCTATAATTTATAGCTAAAATACCCTTTCTATTTACAGCCAGCTAAAGTGGAGCTATATAAGATAGGTAAACAGCTACGTCAACGTTATAAAGATTTTCTGCAGCCCTATTACCAACCCGATGTAAGTATCTTACAAACCTCAAGAAACTTAAACCATAATTTCCAAACAGATGATTCATGCCCAAGCAACGGAATCGTCACGCACCATGATGTCTTTACAAATGGTTTTGGCTGGTCTATTTCCACCCATAAATACACCCATGGAATGGAATTTAATGTTGGACTGGCAGCCCATACCCATATTTGCAGAGCGTGAGAAGACTGACATTGTAAGCTTAAACCAAATTGTATTCTACAAATCAAATTAAATACAATTACTCATTTTATTTAGCGCCTACGCCAGAAAGTGCCTTGTCCACGTTACGATGAGGCGGTACGAGAAGTAATGAGTCTGCCGGAGGTAAAGGAACTTCATGCCCAAAACTCGAAAATGCTACAGGAACTTACCGAATTGACAGGCCTTAATGTGACGTATGCTCATGATGTGACAAACATTTTTATTAGCCTACAATCCGAAGAGGCTTATGGTCTGAAATTGCCACAATGGACCAAGGATTATTATCCCGAGAAGATGTTACCTTTGGCAGCACAAACCTATCAATTCGATGCCTATACGCCCGAGTTAAGGAAACTCAAAGGTGGCTTCTTTCTCGATCACATGTACAAGCAATTGCAATCCAAAATAGCGGGAAAATTAGAACCAAATGGGAGGAAAATGTATATATATTGTGGGCACGATTGGACTATTGCAAATGTTTTATCTGCTTTGGATGTCTGGAAGCCACAAATGCCTCAATTCTCGGCCTTAATAGCCTTTGAATTGCATAAAATGGATGATACTGGAGAATATTTTGTGGAAATTTATTTCCAAAATGGTCCAAAAGAAGAGCTCGAACTGCTACAAGTACCCGGCTGTGAAAAGCAGTGTCCTTTGGACAAATTATTGGAATTATCTCAGAATATATTACCCGATAAGGATTATGAACAACTCTGCAAAGCAAAGGGCACAAATTCAGGGGAGAGAATAAGCTATCATAAGTAATTAAGGGGGAGAGCACTCGGCGAGGCAGTATTCAGAATAAAAATCAATTTAGAAAAGTTATTTTTATTTGTTTAAATTTAATTGGCTGACACGCTATACACACATCAATTTTTTGGAGTATATATATAGAGAGTTATATATGCACAAACCTAGGCAAATATGGAAATGTGTGAGCTTAAGTGTTCAACTAGTTTTTTGATTAAAATTAGGGGAAGTTGCAAGAGTATGGAAAGTCCAAAGTGAAAGAATTTAAAGATAGGTTGGTATTTTCTATGCGGATGCCAAGAAGAGAGGACAGAATATACTGACGCGGAAGGGATTGTTTTGTAACGCTGACTGCAACTGTCTTTCAGACATTCATTGGCAAGCATTCGGCTCTTATACGTGTGAATTACCGAATGAGTTTGACACCCAAAGGCTATGGCGGGGGAAAATCTGATTTAACAGCTTTGCAAGTTGTTGTTGTAGCTATCTCATATTTCATCTTTGTCCCACTTTGTCATATGCGAGGTAGAGTAATCAAAACCGTGATAGTTTTCGATTCATTGACTGTTGTGCGGAGCAAACTTATTCAATAATATTCATTTGTAGCTTTACGTACACTATTAAAGCAGCAACCTTCAGTGTAATATATAATCATAAATACACTTAGATAAGTTCTGCTTTTAATATAACAAGCACAATATGTTGAATATTTTCCAAAATATTACAACATTTCTCATTGAGATGGTGCAGATGCAATTTCTGAGGTTTGTCTGGGTCAACATCGTCGGCTACCCTCTCTGCAAAACAGAAGGATCTGCGATGCAGTCAAGTATCTCTAATTAATATTAAGCCAAATCCAATTTCCGTCGAATTTTGTTAAACATTCTTATGTAGATCTAGCTTTAAATCTCCAAACCCCTTTTATGTCTTTTGTTTGCAATATGACGACTTATACCATTTGTGCGCATTTCAAGGTTCTATGTATGTCATCGTATATATAATTTTGTCCTACTTATCGTCACAATAACAGTAGTTAATCTTTGTCTCCGCCTACAATGGGAGTAGTAGCATGTCGTTCCATATCCGTTGGGGATTCTTCGCTCACCTACAAAACAATGGGCGTGTTCAGCAGAATAACTGATCCCTGAACAGGTATCAGAAAAAAATGATACATCGATTAGATTTTGCGTGTGGAGTGAGCTGTATCACTTTAAAGTAGCGTCCTATTTCTTTGATACATGCTCCTGTATCATGATATTTCAAATTGGCTATTATACTGCCACATCAATCGAGTTCTGAAGGAAGATTATTGAAAATTTATAATTGATCATGGAGCAAGTTTTTCTGCTGAACACGGCCATTGTTTCCAGAATATCCGGCTCGAAGGAACTTTTGGAATTCTTGTGGAAGAGCAACAAATCAGATGACGTAAACACAAAGATATTGTACTTTTGAATTTATTTTGGGTAGTCTTAGTGTTTCTCCTTCAATATAACTGTATCCAGTGCCATACGCATTCATCATGCTCAACGGATAGCTTACTTTAGGTTTTTCGTTTCCGCCAAAACCCTTGTGAAAACTAATTGATATACACCGTTTTCGAGGTCCTATTGCATGCGCTAAGCTTGCGCAATTTCTAAGTTTATAATAGTAACATATAAGTTAAGAATCTCAGCTATTTAAATGATTTCCAGGAGTGAAATTTCAAACAAAAATGCGAAAAGTCGAAAACTTCATCCAAAAAAGTTCCACTGAACCGAATTAAAGCCAAGTTATAAAAGTAGCCAGGATCGAGTCCATATTTCCAAATTAGATTGTACAATTTGAACCTAATTTTCGCCCGCTGCGCAAAACCACAGAATTTTTTTGTCTTCGTCTGTGGTGCATCTATTACATTAAACAACCTACACAGGAAGGAGGAGGAAGCGGTGAAACGGTAGAAGGATTGGAAATAGAAAGTGCAAGTTCGCTTATTCGTGCAGCAAGCTTGACTCCACGAAAATAAAAGCAAGCTGATCTAGCCAGTATTCTCAAGCTTCGTGCGATGTGCCCTGAAATGGCTAAATACATGCGCAAAGTAATTATGGTATCGATTTAATGGCTAGAAGCTATGTCCATTGATGAGGCATTAGTTCTTCTTCTGGACCAAAATTGTACAAAAAAGCAACACTTTGCTATACGAGACCAATTATACATTATGCAGGACTAGTTGCTGACTATCTTGGTAACACCTTACATTGAAAATCGAGTCAACCGAAAGTCGGAGGATCAAGCCCGAAACTGTAGTCGAATACTCCATAACTGCAGTAGCAGCGCTAGAAGGATCGTAAGCAAGCGTAACCTCTGTGTGCGGTGTGATTGGTAACATTATATTTGTTCCTTAATGATGAATCATTCAGTCCTTCTTAGTAAGCCACATTAAAATCGAGTAAGAAAGTCAGTCAAGCCCAACTGTAGTATACTCTGCAACTGCAGTAGCAGCGCTACGGCAGTGAATTTATAAAAAAAAAACCTGCAATATTATGTCCAAATGAGACAAATTGAGCTAGCGCAACCTTGAACTAAATATTTTCAAACGGCTTATGAATAAATGTAAGTTAGGCTTACATTAGTTCACTGCTCGATCACATATGGGCCATTCTTTTATAAACCGAACGGTTTTAAAACTCACCATTTTTGATTTCAATAAAAATCCGAAATTTGATCTCGACATGCCCAACAAAACGTAATTTACGGTTTAGCAAAAAAATTTTTTTTTTAATTTTATAAACAATTTAAAAAATCCGCAAAAACGAAAATATGGAAAAATGGAAACAAAAGTTTTTTAAAAACATGAATTCTCAGGTTTCGTTTATCGGACAGCTCTCGTGTTGAAATTGCTAAAAAGTATTTTAATGTATCTATCAAAATCATAATTCAATAACTTTTTAAATTATTTAATAATATTAAGTAATTGTTGCTAAACTTTATATATAATTTTTTCTCAGTGTTAAGCACCTTAATATAGGTTCTAAGCAGGGCATAATACCGGAACCGGTACCGGAACCGTTAACCGAAATAAACCGTTTCAAATCACGTACCGGAACCGGAACCGATACAAATTTTTTCTTGAGAACCGAAAACCGTTTACCGTTATTAATGGAACCGATAGCACCGGATCGAAACCGAAACGTTGGTACCGGTACAGTTTCGGTTTTTTTTACCTTTGCAGAGCGCATCGTAGATTTGGTCACGAGATGAAGCTATACATACAAGATGCTAAAATATTTGCTGGCGGAAGACATCTTCAACATTTGCTCCAGTTTTGCGGCTGCATATAATAATCTTCTTCTGCACCGGAAAGTGTGGGACTCAGTTCGAGAAATTGTACGCATATTAGAACCAGGGCAGGTGGCCACAACTAAGCTTCAACCGAAAATATTGTTTTGGGTGATTTTTATTCCATTTGGATATAGCAAAACTCTAGCAAAACAGCTACTGGATTCCATTAACCATGAAAACATTCTTAACTGGTGGTCAGAATTCTCCACAAAGTTCCCAGAATTGTATGAGATTTCAAAAGTCGTGCTTTCTATTCCAGCTACGCAGGTTCTCTGGCGACAAATTTATAATGAATCCGCTAAGAAGTTGTGCGGACTCAACCACATTGAATGCAATTATGTTACTGTGACATAAGACGTGGACGTACCGGTACCTACCGGTATACCGAAATAAAAATCTGGGTAACGTATTGAAACCGAAAACCGAAATTAATTTAAAACCGAAATAGAACCTTTAAACGAAACATTAATTTCGGGACGTACCGGAACCGGTACCGGAACCGAAATTCGTTTCGGGATTAAGCCCTGCTTCTAAGGATATACAATTTATTGTCCTAAACATAACTTAAACTAAGTTGCTTTCAAAAAGATGGAAACTTTTATAGTTTAAAAGATATTAATTAATGAAGTTATAACCAAATAAAAAAATATGCCCTTAAAGAAAGCTTTGCCACGTAGTCAGTTTCAAAGCTATGTGACTGACGTGTGCTTTATATTTATCAAGCTTTTCAAAAATGTCAACTTTACGCTAATCGGACGTCTATATCATGATGCTAAACCATGGCATGTAAATTCTTCATAATTCGCGGTCCAACGAGAAAATATAATTCCCGAATATTTTTGGTGATTTACCTTATACATTTACCATTAAATACCGTCTTTTTGATACTGCTGGTACACATGGGGGTATTTTGTATAGCGCTGAAGGAAGAAGAAGCAGAGTGCTTTTTAGGCTTAGCTAGAGCTAATACCTAATACTATAATGGGCTGTCTTTCATATTGGGAAATGGCTTACCAGCCATATCTATGCCTCGCTCTGGACTCCAAAAAGATTTCTTCTACACAGTAGGGGCAGATATCAGCTTGCATGGAGCTCGTTATTATTAGTAAAATCCCATTAAATGAGTTGCTATTCGACCGCTTTGATCGTCGCCACATGTTAGTCCACATGTTAGTTTTCAAATAATTTTTGGTTTATTTCTTGGTCTTCTTTGAATCCATTTTTTAAATTGTGTGCTCAATTCTCAAATGTAACTTCTAGCATTATGAAACATGATTTAAATCAATTAAATCACAATATCGGACAATAAGCATCGGGCATTGTGGTATCATCCCCTTTTATTAGCTAACTATAGGTATAGTTTAAATCAGAGTAACCTTTTGGAAGTGCGCAAAACATTTTGTTTAAACTCAACACCAACTTCAAAAATATATATGGATATGGATATTTGCCTTTGGGACCTTAGCTTTGTTAATATCAAAAACTTTGGAGCCTCTTCGCGCCCATTAAAGCATAACTTTTTCAATTAATTTTTTTTCACGTTAAATATACACCATAAGCTTACGAATCACTGGGCGCCTGTATGACCTTACATTTTCCATACAAGCAAAAGCAGTATAATGTACCTATACTAAACATTTGCCATTTCCTCTTCATTCTGTGAGAGTTCATGAAATATTCATGGCCATTGGACGTCTGTAAAATCCAATGGTAGAATTAAATTTTAAACCCGATGAGAATTTGGACGAGGTATGGAAAACAAAATAACAGCGCACCGGGCGAATATTTTCAAATTTAAACTCTTCATCAGCGGCACCCTAGGATTCCGATGCTGCGGCATAAAAATTATTACCAAGACGCTGGTTCATTTTAAATGTGGAGTAGGTGGATTCAACTCCTTTTAACATGAGAAACACCAAAACTTTCAAATTCATTTAAAAAAGAACCATTGATGACTCCCAATTAATTTTTTTACGCAAATTCATTATAAATCGTGAAAATTCATTCCCGAATTTTTGAAGAGGAAGGGCGTATAATATAAAATTTACGTTTTTTGATATGACAATCGATATTTGAATAGACCACATGATGCCTTCTGTTACCTTTTCAATGCTCCCAAAAGTGTAAAAATAGCCGAATTATTTTACTTTGCTAAATTTCAGTAGCTACCCACTCAAAATGCCTCATTAGGTGATCTTATAAAACGTTTGGTATCCAACCAAACGTCAAACAGTTGGCATTTTGTGGCTTTTGTGTTCAATACAGTTCCAAAAGGGCTACAAAAATAATTAATATCCAATGTAAACAAACATAAGTAACTTCCGCAAAAATAAAAATTCTCGATTAATTATGTAAATTTAAATGTAGATTATTCCAATATCTATAACCAACAATTTGACAAAGAGGTTTCATTTCAAAATCGATTGCACGCTATGCCGAATTTGTTTGGGTCATTTGAAAAGTAAACTCAAAAGAATCTTCATATATGCACATTCCGGCATTGTTCGCTCAATGTACGATCAGTTACGCTGAGCACACACACAATAGACAGAATAATAGTAATAAAAGCGACGAAGACCCAGCGGTGACGAAAGCACTTTTTTGCGATAATGGAACGATAAAAGAAATCATATGGTTTTCACGTATGTATTATTTAGTGTTTGTTGACAGTGCACAAAGTAAGCACCTACATAATTCTACGATGTTGCCCAAGTCAAATAAATGATAAGAAATAAGAAATTTATAAAACGAGTTTTCACGAAAAAAAAAAAAAAAAAATTAAATTTGCAAATTAACAAGTTTTGTGTTTGTGTCTTAGCATAATTAATAAAAATAAAAAAAACGCCGAAAACCACTTTTGTATTCGCTGTTACTCTTCCAATCTGAGCTTGACTGAAACGAAGCAACCTCACGTCGTCATAAACATCAACACAGAATATAAAGCGCGACTACCAAAATGCCGCGTTCGCATTTCACTCGAAAACATTGCCTAGCTATGACGGGCGGATTAACTGCTTTGGCATTGCTGCTAATTCTGTGTTTAACACAATCGTCGGTCATATCGGGCAAGATTAACATCAATGTGCCCGGCTCTGATGAATCGACGCTGGAACTGTTGCATGTGGTAAGCGAATGGAAAGCTGAAAAAAAAACGCAAAAATAAGGTGTAGAAATTACACTAGACTAGAAGAAAAGAGTTCTTAAAAGACTAGGCAAAAGGGCGAGGTGAACTACAAATCTGGTGACAAAACTTTTAATTGATCAAGTTTAATTAAATCGAATAGAACAATTTATCTCACCGGCCGTTACAGCAAGACAGTTTTTTTTTAAGGTTCGCTTTTATATATATCGGTAGCTTACTCTTCCGCGAAAAAACCAAAATTCTGCAAATGGTTCGATCCGAACTAACGAATGTCAATGTTCTCTAAATACTAGATCTAACAATAATATTATTCTTTTCAACTTCGATTTTGGCGATCAAATTTTGAAAGTCAACTGTGCGTCCTTTTGATTTCAAACTGCTAACACTTTTGATTACTGCTTCGCCAATTTCAATGCCACCATTATCATGAGAATTACAAGCAAGCACTTATTAATGTATGTATTTAGGCAGATTCAATACAAGTAATAGCTTAGATGCCTTGCCTTAAAAGCGTTCTAAGGCGCAGCCGTCTAAGACGTCATTCCATTCCTTGTTCAGTTTTACTTTTTTTTTACAATTTGAAGACCGAATGTGGTTTTTAGTAGCGAAATGAAAAGCGAAGCTCAAATAATTGTGTCAACTAATCTAAGCTTGCCTAAACAAAGCCAACCTAAGCTAACTTAGCTAGCCAGCGCTAATCAAAGGAAAACTTAGCGTGATTAGGTTAAGGGTTCTTAGCACTGAGCCTGTGCCAGGTGTACAGATTCAAGTAGTTGCGTCGATGGTTATGGTTATCTTGCGTTGATGCTGATATCTGCTTCAAGTGGGGGTCGACAAGCAAGTTCGTTCGAGCAGGGTTGAGGTTGCCTCGCGTCCACTACTTGTTGGTGCCTCTAGTTAAAGGCTTTGTGGTGCCTCTAATTGAGGGTTTTGTGGTGCCCCCAGTCAAGAGAACAAGAGAGTTCCTTGGCTTCTTTTTAAAGTTATCAGCTTTCACCCTTACCAGCTAATGGCGAAAAGCAAGTTCCTTCCAGCAGTGATCAGGTTGTCTTGCGTTGAGAACTTTGTGGTGCCTCTGGTTGAGGGCTTTTAGGTGCCCCAAATCAAGAATTCAAGAGAAGTTCTAAGTGTATTCTTAAAGTTATAAGCTTTCACACAGCCTTCACCCTTACCAGCTAATGGCGACAAGCAAGCATGATTCTCTTAAGTACCATGTGTATGCTATTTGGTCTCACACATAGCTGCAGGTTGTAAAGCCTACTCCAGAATTTTGGGCAGGGATAAATGAGCTTACTTGAGAGCATTTAATTTAGATCTCTGAAAGGTATCTTAAGTGGATAATGCAGCGAATACATATTCCAAGTTTTGAAATAAGTGATTCGGTTCGGGTTGAAGTTCCTAAAGGTCCTAATATTAGTAGGATCAATTTATCAATCAAATAACTATTTATAATTCAATTCAAGTTACCTTTATCATGGTAAACCAGTAAACCATTGAGGCTTATGAACATTTGACTGAGCTAAGTATTGGACTAACAATTCTAAATTGACAAAACGCACTAACAACCACACAGAAAATCTGGATAATCTTTTCATATCCTTTGGACAATTTTCAGTTACATTGGATGAAAATCTAAGATCAATTTAACATTGAATGCATATTATTAATATAATTTTTACGATATTTTAAATAGCCAATCCAAATGGATACACATATCACTATTCAATCACAGAGCTAGTTAATACATGCATAGAACAAGAAAAATAACGCTTTGAGACAACAAATAATATTTTTATTTCGACCCTAAAAAGCTTTTCAAAGCTTTCTCTAATCTTTGTAGACCCCCAACCCAAATAGGTTATTACAATATGTCATTAGCCATTGTGTTTGCATTCACTATTAATAAAACAGCTGATAACACACGAAAATTCTTACCCGGCATTGAAATGGCATTGACATTTACTCCAAAAAGAAAAAAATGTATTATAATAAAAGCAAAGGCACGCCTTTCTGCTAATAAAGCATTTGTTTATAAACAAAACCATAAAAGTTTGATGATTAATGCCTACGCATGCAAAAAAACTTTCGTGTAGCACAGTGCGAAATGCTATAATTAGTCTAGGGAAATATATTAATTGATAAGATTTTATGTTTTATATAAATGTATATAAATTGTACTATATTCAAGCAGAAAGTGAACGGAAGTAGAGTGGAATTTCCTACAATAAAATATGTGTAGTGTTATATCAGCACTTTTAATTGCAGTTTAATTAGATCATTAATTCGAACAGGTGCTTAAATGGCTCTTAACTATGATGAGAGAATAAATAACAATTATTATACTCTGTAACAAAGGTACACAGAGTATATAAGGTTTGTGCAAATGTAAGTAACAGGGTGAAGCGAACTATTTCCGACACTATAGAGTTTTAATATTCTTGATCAGCAACAACAGCCGAGGCGATATGGATAGTCCGTATGAACGCACCGTACTCAAAGATGGTAATAAGTTAAAACTTCTGAATGTATGGCACGTGTACTTCTTACATTTGCAGGCTAAATCAGATTTATTTTTAAAGTATTAAGTAATCAGCCATATTTATCGATCCGCCAAAACATTTGTAAAGATTGAATGAACAAAAGTCGAGCTATAAGCAAAATAAAGTTCGCTGCATTCTGCTGCTACTGCAGTAGCAAAATACATACTGAGCATACACTTTCCCAGGTAGAGAGTATATTACAGTCGGGGTTGACCAACTTTCTTACTTGTTTATAATTTGAAGTGGAGGTTTTTGATTTACCATGAAGTGCAACCAACCATACAACTTATGGGTTAATCACTTCAACTTCAACCAAAGTGTATCAAGGGTAATGGAAATATAATGAAAACTGGCAAACAAAACAAAGATTTGGTGTAAGTAAATGCGATCCCTTGAATCGGATCATGAACCAAATCTTTTAGTTAAGTGATCTCTCAGACCAAAGCACGAAGCGGACCTGCTTTCTGAGAAAAAGCTTCGATTTTCAAAAAATCTTGCATAAATCTCGAAGAATATTTTTAATGGAAAAGAGTAATTGTATTTCCTTACTTTGCTGCGTATAAAAAATCAAATCTCAAATCTTTCAACCAAATTTCAATTATTAGGTTTCACAGAGTTCTCTTTTGGTTAATTTCAAACCTCTCGTGTTTTCTTGGAAGATTTTGACATCTAAAAATACCTTTACAAATGAATTATTTTATCAATCGGGCCTGTTCCGAATTTCGAGACGATTTTCGTCTAAATGCTAGTATTTTGCATCCGAATTGAGAAATGCTGTGTAGAAGCTAAAAAATATGACTACGGTTACTAGATCAGGTATATATAGGTATATTTTAGACACAAATAAAATATCATGATAAATGCCCTTCAAAGTATGCTACGTTTATAAATATTATTAATTAAGGAAAATATTTATTTTATATTTATGTACAGTGTGGATTATGTATGAATCTGCAAATAATCTCGCTGGAAAATATAAATTGTGAAGGAAGTAAAGTTGCAAACTTTAAGAGGCATTTGTCAAGATATCATATTATCAGGTCTGGAAAAGCCGGAATGGTAGTTTGGCAGCTCCGCTGCACACGGCCGTTTTTCTGATAAGTTTATTGCTCGAAATTTAAAAAAAAACAAAATACAAGCATTTCACATATTAGGAGGGTCAAAAGAAGGCGACCTGAATCAAACTGCCCAAAAATTTAGCAGAAAAGCAGGCATTTGGCGCGTGTAGAAGCGCTTCTGCGACAAGTTTTTTATATTGAAGCGAAAGACAAAGTCTAAGCTGGCAAAGCAGAGCGGGATCAATTGCCAAACTGGTGGTCCGCCTCCAAGTGCGACAGTATCATCGTTGTCGGAAAGACTTGTTACCATGATGGGGGATTAAGCAACAGGTGTAAAGCCAAGTTCACACAGGCAAATAATTTGGGTAACTTTTTGGCCATATTTGATCAAATTATTTTAGCATGGAACCACAGTTTAAGTTTTAAATCCTGTAAAATCTTCAATCTGGGCTATTTTTTTTATCAAAATTTGGCCAAATTATAACTTAGCCTAAGCAATGAACTAGGGGAATTAGTATGAGCATCTGTCTCTTCAGCAATGTCTGCTGGTGTTTTCTATACATACACACATCCAATGTTACCATTTTTGGTCTATTAACAATTTAGACTTAACTGCTTTTGCTTTGCAGTTGTTTTTAGTTTTCAAATATTTATCAGAGTGACCATAAACGCGCAAACATTAAAAAGTACAGGGATTTAAAATCAACGAGAATGAAGTAGATTGCTTCAAAATCCACCTAGATGGTTAGTCTTGAGCATGAAAAAGGCAAATGCAATAAATCCACCTAGATTTTCAGCAACATGAGAAAACGGCTCTAAGTAGGAGAGAAATAATTGTGATTCTATACATTTTGATTAACAAATCTATTAGAATTCCCTTGATTTTCAAGCCTACTATGAAAACTATGAAGTTTTCATCATCGTGTAAGTACCGACTAATGCTGCCTTTACACTTGTCATATATCTCTAAATAGTCGGTTGTCAAAATTCTCTAAAGAAAAACTCTTATCAAATTGAACCTGTCAAATAACATCAAAAAAGGCTAAATTTTCAGCTTAATATATAAAATATCAAAAAAAAATAATGAAAAAAAATTTGTATATATTTTTGGCGAGAGACACAACCCTGTTTTGGTAGTTAAGGGCGGTATCCATGGGTCGCCAAAAAATTTCTTGTGAAAAAGTTGATATTCCGCAGATTCTTAACAGAGTCTGCTAAGCCTATGTTAATAACACGATAACACAATTTACTCTGTCGATAAACGTTTAAAAGAAACCTTGCGCTGCTCTGGCGCTATTAAATATGCCCGCGAACTTACAAACAACACCTGCCAGGATTATGAATATAACATAATTAAGGTGCTATTTTAATATATTTTTATTATTAAATGAAATTAATAATAAATTAATTGTTATCATTATGACTTTTGACAATCTGCAGTATTGGCGCAGTGAACGTTGGTAGCTGCCTCTTCAGAAATTTTCCTTAAAATTGTGCCTGGCACAATCAATGGCATTAAATGCAGTTCGATGTAGTCTCGAGCAGCGGCACTTAACGAACACCTCGCACTTGACTGCCACGGCAAAGATTTCGTTCATCTCGATTGGAAAGTAATTAGCGCATTTCTGGCGATTTGCCTCCGTAAAGTTGGTCAGCTCAGCATGATGATCTTCTGGATGTACTGCTGTAGCATGTGTGACTTGGCTGCTGAACTCGAAAATGGTATTGGGCAGAGGTCCCTGGGTGGGGGCCCTGTCAGGGAAACGTTAAGAAATGGAAATGATTTATAAAGTTGAAGTTTAATTCGCCCATTTCTTACCTTGATATAATTGGCATTGATGTAGGGCACATCCTCGTTGCCCGATCCGCTTTTGCTCGGTCACCTTCAGGCGGTCAATTAAGACTGCACTATCCGCTGTACTACCGCTTGATAGAAGGCCAGCAGTTCGCTGTCCACTGAACTGGGAGCCGGCATTTGGTTTGTGGTCGTTTTACTGTCGCGATCATTGAGCACCGGCGACTGTTCAATGATTTTACTTTTGGTCTGGTAGCTGTGATGAAAGACATAGTTGAGGCGAATCAAATCGAACTGATTGAGGGGACTGAAGTGTGAAGTGTTTGAATGCTGGCCAAATAGATTTTAAGCTCCACGCTTGTGGTTTGTGGTGACAGGAGACGCCACATGATGTTGCAGACCGTTCTCCGGTCCGCCGGTGTTCTCTTGCGGGGTTTCCGAGTGTTTCTTATCCGCCAAGTCCCGCACCTCGCTCCTCACTTTCACGGCGTTTATTAAATTCAGCTTGCCCGCCATAGAAAGTGCCATTAGGCGACGCTTTCTGCAGGAATCTTTTTAAGATGCGTTCATTTTCAATTTGGCCTTCCAATTTGGCCGCACAAATTAGAATCGAAACCCATTTTGCTCACGTCACGGCAAAGAAGAGGCGTTAACAGCACTTAAAGGTGATGTTAACTTTGAACACAACGTAGTGGCAAACGTAATCATTTTTCTCGATTGGTAGAAACCGAATATGAAACGGAAACACGAAAAAATTCCTTAGCAGTTTTTATACCCTTGCAAAGGGTATTATAATTTTGCCCAGAAGTTGGCAACGCATAGAAATATTCATTTCCGACCCCATAAACTATATATATTCTTGATGAGGGCGACGAGCTGAGTCGATTGAGCTTTGTCCCACCGTCTGTCTGTCTGTCCGTCTGTCTGACCGTCTGTCCGTCTGTCTGTCTGTCCGTCTGTTTCTACGCAAACTAGTCTCTCAGTTTTAAAGCTATCGAGCTGAAATTTTGCACAGAGTCTCCTATTTACTGCACGCTGCTAATATGTCGGAACCGACCGGATCGGATGACTATATCTTATAGCTGCCATAGGAACCATCGGTCGAAAAATGGGTCTTAGTGAGAAAAACTTTTTTGTTTTGAATGTTAGCGCTCTTAAATTTGGTCATTATTAATATTCTATGCTTTTAAATAGATTTGCAAAATTTTGGTCAAGATCGGATGACTATATCTTATAGCTGTCATAGGAAGTATCGGTCGAAAAATGGGTCTTAGTGAGAAAAACTTTTTTGATTTCACTGTTAGCGTCCTCAGGCTCGGCTATTATTAATATTATATGCTTTCAAACAGATTTGCAAATTTTGGTTAAAATCGGATGACTATACCTTATAGCTGCCATAGGACCGATCGGTAGGAAAATGTGTCTTAGTGAAAAAAAACTTTTTTGTTTTTAAGTAAATAGTTCTTAAGGTCGGTGATTATTAATATTAAACGCTTTCAAACTAATTTGAAAATGTTGATCGACATCGGGTGACTGTATCTTATGGTTGCCATAGGACTGATCGGTCGAAAATGAGTCTTAGTAAAAAAATTTTTTTGTTTTTTTGTTAGCGTCCTTAAACTCTCTGATGACTTATTTTATATGGATTTAAATAGATTCGCAAAATCGGGTCGAAATCTGATAACTATATCTTAAGGCTGTCATAGGGCCGATCGGTCGGAAATTAAGTCTTAGTGAGAAAAACTTTTTTGTTTTCCATTTTATCGTTCTTAAACTCAACGTTTGTTAATTGTTTGTATGTTTTCAAAAAGATTCGCGAAGTTTGGTCGAAATCAGATGTTTAACTGTCGACAAATGGGTTTAAGTTACAAAAATATTTGATTTTTATGTAAGCGTTCTGAAACTGTGACATTTGCATTTGCAAGGGTATAAAAACTTCGGCACAGACGAAGTTAGCTTGGCCTTCTCGTTTTATATAGAGTTTTTCATTTCGCGGCCGTTTCCGTGCCCATGGATACCGCCTTTTAGACAAAAATCTTATAAACAAACTTTCTAAATAGACTTTCGAATAAGAAAATGAAATCTCTTAAATTTCAGTGCGACTGACCAACCTGTCTTCGAAATTTCTAAAGATTTCTGTGACACCCCCTCAAGAAGCTTTATGGCTTTCAGAAAGTTGTAAAATTAAGGCAATATTCAGAGTTTCAGGTACATCAAAGACCACAAACTTTAATAAAGACCTAGTAGAGGACGATAAAAAATCAAATTAATTTGAATAACTTTTCGTGCAACAATTTATTCCGATTTTCAAAGCGGATAATCCATACTTCTGAATTCTTCAGACAACTTATTTAAAAAGAAATATTGTAAAAATAAAAGCTCCTTCTGGGTTCGCATAAGGTTCAGAACTGGTTTCAAATTTTGCTTTGAAACGCTCTCACAATAAAATAATTAACGAAGATTAATTTTATTTGTTTTGAATTTGCAACATTTCAAAACTCAGGCTCATTAATCTTTTATTTGTATTTATATAAACCAAAACAAAACCCATAACTGGCTGCCTAAATAACAGTCCATCAAATCCAAAAACCAGTCTAACAATATTTCACAAACTGCGACGCACTTTTATTAACTTTTTAGTGTTTTGTTACTTCAACGATTGACGAGATAGACACTGAGCGTAACCCGATTCAGGGCTGACCTTCGCAGCAAGCGTTTTTTTTTTCGCTTATCAGCATCGAAGTATATAATTAAAAAGCAAATCGTGTTTAAACTTCCGCGCAAAAAAAAAAATATCAGTCTGACTCGGTGGGTCGCACGTGCCTGCTCGTAACTCGGGTGTGTTTGTGTGTGTCGCCGCCCACTTTAAAGCTAATTAAACTACTAAAAATAAATCAAAAAATTTTGCAAATTTACAGGTATTTCGACATGGACCAAGAACACCGGCGGATACATATCCCAAGGATCCGTATGTAAATGAGACCTACTATCCATTTGGCTGGGGACAAGTAACAAATGTGAGTGGAGAAAAAGTTGTACGACGAAAAGTTTTCACCCTCCCCCTTGAAAACCGCCCAACCGGGCAAGCATTTAAATAAATTGAAATGCAAATGTTTGCCAGAAAGGGTGGTGGGAGGAGGGGAGAGGGGGGAGCATTGGAGCATTGCTGCATTAACATATACACATGCATATGTTTATGCAATTGCAAAAATGCCAGGCATTTATTATTTTATAACATTTCTCTCTACTTTACTCTCTCTTTCTCTTCCTCTCTGTCTCTTGGTTGTCTCACGTGCCATCCGCTCGTGCCATGCAATAAATCAACGCTTCTTGTTCCTAGAATGGCAAACGCGAACTCTTCAACATTGGTAGTTGGCTGCGTAAGCGTTATGGCAAATTTTTGGCTCCCCATTACAGTCCCGATGTGAGTACTAACGAACGAGCGCCCACCCACGGGTTCGTCTGATAGTGGAGACGTTTACAAATTGCTTGGCTCAAAGCGCGCTGCTCTTGGCTCATCACTCAATTTCGTTCTCTTCCGCAGTTGGTGCACGCACAGGCGACGGGTGTGCCCCGGACTCATATGACCATGCAAACGGTATTGGCCAGTTTCTTTCCACCCAAAGGTACGGATATGGAATGGAACAACAAATATAATTGGCAGCCTATTCCTGTATTTTCACAGGAACTAAATGAGGATACGGTGAGTACATTAAGTGGGTTCACAGAGCTCGTATAGAGTTTATCTGTACATATTTTCACTCAGCTCTGTAAGAATCAAAGACAGAATAAATGAAATTAGTTAGTTTTGGGTCTTCTCGGAAGGCTAAAGAGCATCAAAGCCAACTGTTTTATTTCTTTTGACCCTCTTCTTGTAAATTATGAATTAATTCCTATTCTCATCTCTTTCCCTTTAGTTACTGCTCGTCCGTACGCCCTGTCCCCGCTATTTCGAGGCTTTACATGAGGTCTATAATCTACCCGAAGTCAAAAATGAATCTGCTCCCTATCTGGACATGTACAAAGAGCTGGAATCTCATACTGGTCTACCCTTCAAAGAAGCCGAAGATGTACAATCTTTATATCTTACCCTGCTGGCCGAACAGGAATGGGGCTTAGAGTTACCCAAATGGACAAAACCATATTTCCCGGAGAAAATGCAATTCCTAACCGAACAGAGTTATGTATACAATGTGTATACACCCGAAATGCAAAAGATCAAGGCGGGTCCCTTCCTTAAGAAAATGTTCAACGAAATGGAACAGAAACGGAATGATACCCTTAAGCCGGAGAAACGAAAGCTATTCATCTATACCGGTCATGATTCTACGGTGGTGAATATACTATCGGCTCTAAAGATATGGGAACGTCAACTGCCACGGTATTCGGTAATGGCCCTGTTTGAATTACACAAGAATAAGGAGACGGGAGAATATTGGGTAGAAATCTATTTCCGTAATAATCCCAAAGCACCGGCTCAAAAGTTAACAGTTCCTGGATGTGAATTCCAGTGTCCGCTGGATAAGTTATTGGAGTTGGCTCAAGATGTGATACCCACTGAGGCGGATAATGATCGTTGCGAGTCAAAGAATGAAGAATTTACGGAACCACCGCTGCGAGGACCTTAAACAAAAATAGGAATTAAGTAGTTAAGTGAATCTTTCAGGTGCTACATACTCAGGGAAACTTTAGGTTAAGTGCAATAAAGCTAAGATTTTTGAAAAAATTTAATGTTCATTGCTTGTCACTGAGGGGCTAGTTTATTACTAGCCAACTTGCTATGGGTAAGTAATTAAGATGATCCTGTCCCAGCTGTTCCCTTCCTTTAATCCTTGCATACTCTTTTATATAGATTTATCTGACTTCCTGCCATCTTGTTTCATTCTCCACCCCCATTTGCCCTGGAAAATCAAATTAAGCTGAAATTAAACGGAACAACAATAACACACAACACAAGCAACAAAACCGGAAGAGAGAGTACGGTGTTTGTACATGAGGATTCGTTTATTTTTTGGCACAACATATGCGTCCCGTTGACAAATAAAGTTTACAGATATGTACTTACTTACATACATATGCACACATGTATTTACATATGTACACACAAAAAAGAAACGATAAAGCCCGGGAGATGGCAACGCACACGAGTAAACAATGGTGAACGGGAACTGCTGAATGAATGAGGCAAGGAATGGAGAACGAGAAGGTGGTCCCCAATGAAATAGTTTATGGTAAACCGCAATGCGAAAACTGTCACCTCTTGGCATGGCCGAGCGGGAGAGTTTGGAGAGCGCGCCAGGAGGAGCAGGATGCTGGCTAAACAAGTGCGGAAGTTGTTTGTGGAACTGCTGGCAAAAGGCTAACGGAAGCGGCCTATTGGGCAAACGGCAAAATGACAGGCGACGACGATGACGATGAAGTTGACGATGCCACAGCAGCGGAAATGAGCCAACTTGGCTGCCATATGAGGCGCAAAAGACAACACAAGCTGCACGGCATCAAAAAATAAATCAAGATATGTCTTTAACATCTTTATGTGAAATGTGAAACCAAAAAAACCTGAGAGTGCACATTGGTCCACATTGAAAAACCAAAAATTTGGCATAAAGTTTGATATTTCATAAAAATCGAATTGATTTTATAGTTGTACATTCACAAGATAAGAAAAATTTGAATACCAAAAATTTTTAAGGTTTTCGTTTAATTTTTGTCTTTGATTTGGACCAGCTATAGTCACCGGTAGCCCCCAGGGGCCGAAGACATTTCACTATTTACACATACACGAGCCGAACGCATGCCGAAGCTGAGGCCAAGAGCGTAAACAGGCCTTCAGGCGTTGGCAAGCCGTCAGATCGAAGCTGGTTCACGGCGTTTTATTTTCGCACACCAATACACTCTCATTTTTTGACCTCGCTCTCGTTGACCAACGCTGATTTAGACTTTGCTAAAGAAAGAATAATTTGGAAATATGGAAAATAAGCCTTCAGGTATGCCAAAAATATATTTTATATTCCAATTTGCTGATATTGTGTATTTTGTTGGTGATTTTTTAAAGCGAAACTCTAACAAATGTAATCGTGTCTCTTAAAGTACAACCTTTATTGCTGCAGACTTCAAACACACAACTAAAAACGACAAATGGTTCACAAAAGTGTATAGATTAATGTGTAATTAATACATTCTGCCCAGAATTTGCAAGTATATTTCCAGCCGAAGTATGTGCTCCTGTTGCGCAGACCTCAATATGGGGAAAAACTATCATAATAGAGAAACTGCCATTCTTTCGGATAGCCAAGCAGCGCTCAATGCGCTTAGCAGCAATAAGTTCACCTCTAAGCTAGTCTTAGAGACAAAGAACAAATTTGACCAATTAGGTAGCAGGAACAACCTGTCCCTACGCTGGATACCGGGACACAAAAACATCCCCGGAAACGTAATGTCACGCAAGGCTACAGCCACTTCAATGGTAGGACCAGAACCCTACTGTAGCATAGGCCAACACACCATTAGGGAGCTATTTGGAAAAGAAGAGAATACGCTAAGAACAGTCTCCTGGGTAATAGACAAGCAAAAGCATTATAGTAGACCACAACCTGAAAGGGTTCCACAAATTGATCCAACAGGGAAAGAATGCCCTCAGTATCCTGACAGTGCTCTACACGGGCCACTGCAGGCTGCGGGGTCACTTGTACAAGCTGGGAATAATAAACACCCAACTTTATAGATACTGTGAAGTGAAGGAGGAGTCCTCAGAACATATACTGGCCCACTGCGATGCTCTTGCGAGGCGCAGATTCAACAGATTTGGGGAACACAGCTTACGCCGCAACAAGATAAGTAACCTAGAATCAACGAAAATTCTGACATTCGTACAGGAAATAGGGCTGCTAGGAGAGTTGTAAACTAAGTATGGGGGCCCAATAGATCAGTATTGGTCGCAGTGCACTATTCCCCCAACAACAAACTAAACTAAAAACTAATTCTGCCCATTTTTATCCCTTTTCTGCCCATTTTTATCCCTTTTCGAAATAATTTCAAGTTACAACTGTTTCAAAAGCAAAGAAAGATTAGGACTTAGGTGCCTATTACGATAGTGTGATAGGATATAAAAGAAGGTGAATAAATCTAAAATAAAACTAAATAAAATGTTTGAGTTAAACATAATATCTTCGGAGATCTACTAAGTAATATAAGTATTTTCAAAAGTACATATATAACCGATTTTGTCCATTATTAAATTATTATTATTATTTATTAAACTTCTTCCTAATGCTAAAGTAAACATAGCTATTTAAAATACTAGCATTAGTCAAAAAAACACAGTATTATAAATTAACACAGCCGTTGTTGGACCTAACTTAAAAATAAGTTCAAATCTAAACGAGAGCGTAAGTTAAAGTCGGCTCTAACCGACTTCGATATACCCGTTACTCATGGAAACAAATGTTTAATAGCCTTACTGTATGCCTGAGGTGGGTCAGCCGAAAAGTATGCAACATTTTTTAACTCGTCTCTCTCTCTCGCTCTCTCTCTCTCACTAAGATTGCTGCTGAACGCAATGCTTAGGTTATGAGTGGGGTGGGTGGTGGGTGTTAACTGATCGTTTTTTGCTCATAACTTGAGTATCGTTCATCCGATCTTTATCATTCCTTCAGCAAATCGATAAATAATTTTAAGAACTAGATATCTCTAGAAAGTACGAACCATCTATCATCAAAACTGTAGGAGATATGACGTTTTTTCCAAATTGCGGGGGCGTGAGGGGGCGTGGCAAAAATTGAATACAGATCTCTGATACTGCGTGCAGACAGATAGGAGTCTACATACTCAAATTCGGCCATGCTCTAGCTCTTATATGATAAGTCTAAGCTTTAGCCTCTTCATACAAGACGAACGGATGAATGGAAAAACGAATAGACGGACATACAGACTAGACGGACAGACGGACATGAGCAATATCGACTTGGTTGTTGATGCTGATCAAGAATACTGTATACGGTATATGGTCGGAACCAACTCCCACTGCCTATTACATACATTTACACAACTATTAGTAGACCCTTGCACGCTGCAATTTACGGGCCTAATTAACATTTTATCAAACGAATACAAATCCTTAAATATATATATAAACATTGATACCGTTGCATATAAACTGTTAATCGAGAAATTTAATATTTTTTAAATATTATTATTTAATGTGATAGGTCTATATCATATTTAATCAAAATGAATTATTAAAATTTGTTTAAGAAGTGGTATACTCCTAATTGTTTTTAGGATTGCTGCTGCATCATATTCCAGAGTCGAACGGCGCATGCAAAGAAGTGGTTATCATAATAAGTGAGCCTATTCCGGACTGCAATTAGGTCATAAGTTCTTCTCGAGCTAGAGATAAGTTAGTTCACCTAGTTGTTATTATATTGTGAATTACTATTAATGTACTTAATTTTATACAGGAATCTATTGTCTAATTCGGAGATTTACGGTGCATAGGCTGGGATGACGATCAGTAAATTTCTAAACACAACTTAAAGTTGAGCGAAACCGACGAATTCGCCGCATACTTTAAAAAGCTATCAAAGAAAATCCCCAAAGCGCGAAAAAATGTTACAAACCTAGTATTTAGGGTAATTTTTTTGGTATTTTGAAATGCACTGTCAGAAATCCGAACTCATGATCCGAACTTATTCTTTAAGATGATTGTGGCTGAATTCTTTCGGATAATTTATCTTTCACCAAAATGCAATATGCCTTGTATATTTAATTAAAATATACCGTCTGCTTCTTTTTGAAGAAAACTTCTTTTTTTCTTCTTTCGCAATTTCATTTTGAGCAATGAAATAATCATAATATTATATTTAATAACAATATCTCCTAGATTTACCAAATATATTAAATGTAAACCGAGTTGTTACAAATATTGAATCTAGTAGAATCAATTCTACCTTAATGCGCTGCCGGCAGCAGCAATGCCTCTGTCACTCATCAACAATATTGTGAGGCGAGTTCAATAATACAGCTACGCGCACTTACGGAAACCATGCTGTTTATCATTCAGTAGTTTGTTGTCTGTAAAAAATTGACTGATTTGGGTGTAAATCAATTGCTCGATTGATTTTGAGATGAAAGGTAGGATGGAAATGTGGCCTATACTCGTTACCTGCTTTGGGAATGGGAAAGATTTTTAGCAACTTTCCACCTGCTTGGAAGCATAAGTACATTGATTCAAATAATATTTATATATATACTATTTAGGGCCGATTTTTCATCTTCTACATAGAACTTACAAATAGCAGAGTAAATTGTAGTCTTATCTGACACATAGCAGGTATCTGGAAGAAAAGAAATTGGCCCTTAAAGCTATAAAATAGGTGTTCGCTATAATACAGCGCTTAAACTTGAAAAAGTTAAAGTACTAAAAATGGGCTAGTATGGGAGGTAGGTGTGGGCGTGGTCCGATCGGTTTCAATTTGTTTTCTGATGTTAGGATTTAATCTAAGCACTATCTGTGCCAAATTTGAATCCCATATCTCCATATTTTTACTTTATACCACATTTTCGTGCGTTCTGACCACTGTGAAGTGGAGCAGCGAGGCAACAAAAGAAATTCACCATTTTCAGTATTCCATTAAGACAATGCAATGCAATGTAAACAATAAAGTGACTGTACAACGAAATGTTTTGAGTCAGATTGTGTTATATAATGTCGAATATGTCAATCGAATCTGGTCACAGTTAGGGACGTTTTCTCATGTTGCTGTTTTTGCAAATCTAGGTGAATTTACAGCATTTGCTTTGCTCATGTTCAAGGCTAACCGTCTAGGTGGATCTTCGTAGCCATGAACTTCAACTTCATTGATTTCAAAACCATCTACATGTTAATGCAAATTATATATTTTTATGTTTGCGTTCATATGGTCACAATGAAAAATATTTGAAAACTAAAACCAACTGCTGTTGAAAACAGTTAAGTCTGAATTGTTAACAAGTAACCCAAAAATTGAAAATATTGGATGTGCCTTTTGTATACAAGACACCTGCAGACATGCGCATACTAATTCCTCTAGTTCATTGCTTAAGCTAAGTTCACACAGGTAACAAAATTTGTCAAAACTATGATTAAAATAGTCATGATTGATAGATTTTACAGGATTTAAAACTGAAACTATAGTTTCATACGCAAATAATTTGATCATATATGTCAGGTAAGTTCCAAAACTTGGCCTGTATAGCTAAATTTTCATCAAAATTTTGTCCAGAATTATTTGCCTGTGTGAGACAAAGCTTTCGACCTACTGCTTAATCTCCCATCATAGTAACAAGTTTTTCCGAAAGAAGATCCTTGTCCTCCTCTGCGAAATGCTTATATACATAACAATAAACGGGCGAGTGCAGAGGTGCTGCCAACCTACTATTAGTGCCTTTCCAGTCCTGCCGGTGCCCTCTTATATATAGGTAGCCAAACTTAGTAATCAGCTTTATTTATCAATCCGCCAAAGGATCGGAAAAGATTAAATCAAAGATAGTCAAGTTATGAGCAAAAGAAAGTTGTACTGATCTTACACTTTTAGTTTTATTATAATTCAATGAATATTTCCAGACAATTGGTCTTAGTGGGCAGGACTTTGAATCAATGAAACAATCCTAAAGCAGTTGGTTTTCAAAAGAAATTTAAATACAATTTTGGCTTATTGTTTAGGAAGCAACGATAAGTAAATGCGTAAGATGACCGAGTACGCTTTGTTTGAATACTCCAACCTAAGGGTGCACGCACAAATGCGGCTGATAGCTGAACTGACGGCTGACTGTTTTATTTAAGTACATCACTAGACCGCAATAAACAAACATGCTTGCTTACAATTGAATTCTGGAGATCAAACAAGTGCTTATTGTCCACACTTGCATGCACGGAGCGTGGTTATTTGTCAAAATCAGCCTTAAGTTCTGCCGTCAGTTCATCTTTCAGTCGCATGTGTGCGCGCGCCCTAACTCTGTCGGCGCATAAGTATTTCCGTGGAGTTAACCCACATTTACATTTTGCAGACCGTAACTAATAATTAACCCCCATTATATCGTCCATTATGCAGTTACTTATGCTAGCTCGTCACCCACTCTCTTGGCTCATTTTTCAGCTCAAGACATATGGTCCTGCCATGAAATCTACTTACGACTCAGTCCTTTCTTCTCAGCTCAGCTCTGCTTAGCTCACGAAACTTTATTGCAGAGAAACTTTTTTTTTTTTTTTTGCGGGCTAAGTGCAAGTCTTAGGGTAAACTTTAATTTTTTTTCCAGCTGCTTCAAGACGATTGCGACTGAAGGCATAAAGTTTCCATTTGCTTTTGCACATCTTCTGCTGTGGTCAGAGCTTACTAACGACTTTTCGATACGGACCAAAAAACTTTTGCGTTTGGCCTAGAAGATAAAATTTGTCGATTGCACAGCTCCAGGTGGGGCGGTGGAGCTACATGGTCTAATCCGGTGCGAGTGAGATGGCCTGCATATTAATAAGCTGCACAAATGTTTGCCAGGATGCAGTGCAGTTCAGTCTATTAAAAAAGGCACAATAGACTCGCCTGACTCCTGGCCCCCGGGTCTCTCATGCAAAACATGTTGTGAGACTCTGGCTATGCTTCATTTCCGCTTTTTCAAAGAGAGAAAGCGGAGAGCGAAAGCTTTCTTCACTCCAAAACTGTTTGCCATTTAGTTTCGCATAAAGCGTAGCTCTCCCAGCAAAATGCATAAATCTTTGTTGCCACTACAACCCCCCGCCGTAGTGGTTGGAACGTGTGGAAGGAGGGTGAAGATGGTGCAGCTGGGTCCTGGACTTGTCTGGCCTGCAGCTGCTTTGGCGTCTTGTTTGTTGCACGTTTCATTTGTCAAAAATGGTTTAGGAATTTTATTGCCAGCTTTGAGTGCTGCGGTAAAGCTGGAGAAGACCAAGCGGCGGGAACTGGTGCGTTTTGTGGGTTAGTTTAAGTGCCAACTGCTGGGAGCTCATGGAAATGATAGTGATAGCATAATAATTTCTACATGAAAATGGTCAGGGCAAAAACCATTGGTTGGCCAAAAGAAGAAGCAAAAAGGATTGCAATGAGCACAATAAATGGAAAAAGGTTCAGCAAATTGAAAGGTAAATTTGGACTACAGTTGGATAAGGATAAGCTTTCAGCTCTGCAAGAACACCGTGAAATTGTAAGACGATTAAATGACAATTTGTTAAATGGGGTTGCTTTGCGTGCACAACGGCCGGTAGAAAAAGGTAAGCAAAAATCCACAAAATTATATGTAGCATGTAGCAACGCCCCAGAAATGCTCATCAAGGTTTGCCATTTCGCAATGACTAGACTAAAAAACGAACAGCGCTTGAAAATCACTGAACTTAATTATCAAAATTTGTGCTCTGTAAGAAATGTGTTTCACGAATTACGGTCATTTTATTTTTGGAGCAGTCCATTGGTCGCCTAGATCATGTGATTTGACTCCACTAAAATATTTTTTCTGAAGCCACATTATGCTGGTTCTGTAGCGAGTTGCCTTTTTGATATAAGCAGGGCATCCACACACGAATTTGTTTGTTGAACAAATTTGTCGAATAAGAATTCATTTGCCCACTAACCAGGCGCACATTTCTTACGAACATCATTTGCTTAAAAATCTCAACGAGTAAACATGAAAATATGGCAGCGAAAACTAACACAATCATGGTCTAAATGGCGATAAAAATTAGCTTAAAGCATTATTTCATCATTTTGGGGGCTGTTCACTCTAAAAATATTTATGACAAATGAAGTTCGTGCACCTGTTCCCATCCATTGACGAACATTTTCGCACGAACACACGCAAGATACAAAAGTTTCTATTCTCTGCGAACAAAAAGTCGAACACAAAAAGCTGTCACGAACACCTCCACTGACGACGAACATTTAGGCGAGCACAACAAATTCGTCGACCAAATTCGTGTGTGGATGCCCTGCTATAGGTAGATAGTCTGTTCCAGTTGATACCATTGAAGACAAGTAGGATCTACTCCATTGGAAAACTGGGCATTTTGCTTAGAAAGGGATGAATCTTTCTGTTCTCCAAGGTCACAAAGGCTGCATATCTCAGATGGGTTATGCCTGTGTGGGGTAGTGTAGTGAATACATCGATAGAACTATCGATACTATCGATGTTTGTGTATTTGGCCAACCATCGATTGTTGTGACCCGCTATCGATGTATCGGAGCAGAAAATTGGGCATTTCTAGAGATTTCATATTGTAACAAGGTAAGAGTAACATTTTACATGTTAATTTAGATTGCTGGTGTTGGCAGAATTTCGGGAGCATAAGAATGGACCAATTTTGGTATCAAATTGTTTCCATACTACTATCGATACTAGTGGAATACTATCGATATTCAAACTATCGATGGTGCCCGCTATCGATGTTTTCACAATGCTAGTGTGGGGCAAGGCGTATTTAACAAGGTGGCAGCGACGTCGACGTCGCCCTCTTTGCTGTTGCCTTACGCAAGGCGTATTTAACACTCGCTCTCTTTCTTTCGATTGCTCTCATTTTTCGTCAGGCAACGCGACGTCGACGCTGCTGCCACCTTGTTAAATACGCCTTGGTGTGGAGTTTCAGGTTCATCATCTCAGTTGGCTATGAAATTAATTTCCTTAAGATTCCAGTTCAGATATTTAAGAATTCATTCGGTCTCTATTATTGCCAGAAGCAAGTCACGTTGAGCGGTGTTCCAAAAGGACTACTTATATCCAAGGTAAAACCATATAAATGCGATATGTTTTTCCTTACATAATACATAGTGCGACTTGGTTTCTATTAAAAAGTTTGCCGCGATGAAGGGTAATCGATGCCGTGGTAGTGAAAGAACTTTGTTTATGTATCAAACGCGCCGCTGTAGTGGCTGTTCAACAAACTCTGACAGGCCTGTTTGCAAGGGCATTGCGTACGTGGAAGTGTTCTGAGGAAGCTAGAGCGCTCTTTGGATAAAATACCTCAAAAGTTTTTCAACTTTTTCAAATTTGGTGTATCCCCAGACTTTAGCTGCATAGCTCATTACTGATATTGCTGTTGCTTGAAACATTTTATATTTTGTACTGTCGCTTACATATTTCGGTCCAAATTGCGTTTTATAAAGCGGTGTCCTGGAAATCTCTAGAGATTTTCGTATAAACGATTGCACTTCGAACTTAACTTGGACTACTTTATTTGTGAAGTGAAAAGAATAAGACCGGCTACTAGATCATATGAAAGGGAAACCGTACGCATTAAATCTCCTTGGCTTTGAGCAGGCGGTTTCAAATCTCTCAACTTTCGTCATCTAATCTAGTAGCCCGGCATATTTGTGCCCCTTTACATATAAAGTCAAACAGCTATAATATGAATTGCTAACATTTATACGAAAACCTCTAGAGATTTCTGAGACACACCCGATAGCGACTTTGTATAGCTGCCTTTTATCTCACAGCCATTGCTGTTGTAGGTGCTTTTCAAGTGAACATGTCAGGTGTGACTGCTTTGCCCAAAATATTTGAATTCCGCTACTTGGCCCAACGGCGACCCGTCGAGGCTCCCATGTTTCTCCCTATCGAACTACCATAACTTTCGACGCCATGTTTGGCATACCTATATGTTACATTTTTCTTCGTCTGATCTATTTCTGGGTTGACTGCGAATAGGATCCGATCATCCGCTTATACTGAGAAACAAATCAATTTAAAACATAGAATATACAGGCATGTTCTCCATTTCACTTCTACTAAAGTTGTGTGATTTAGAGTCCAAATCTAGTACTAAAAACGGTTTTAAATTACAAAATTTTTGTAGAAGTGGAATTGAGAACATGGCTGATAGTCTAGAAACCAAAAGAAAATGTGTAAGAATTTGACAGAGATAGGATAATCTCAACCCAAGATTATATTCTCAATTTATATCAAAATGCAAAAAACTTGGACTAAGATCGTTTATACTCGAGAACACAAAAAAATTACATCCGGCGCCAAAAACCAAGGCACACACTGACATTTTGTGAAATTTTTTTTTCGATTGTCGCTGAATTAGTTTTAGACAAAAGTGCATTCAAAATTTTATTATATCACATTCATATAAGGTATTCGGTATGAATTATGAACAAACTCTTTAAGAGTAGGAGAAAATACATTTGATATCCGAGAATCTTATATTCTGTCTTCCTTAGATTTTGGGGAACTTTGCGCATCACCTTCGGAATTCCGCTAGTATAGATTTTCGCAAGCTCCCTTTTGATTTTTAAGATCAATCAATTGATGTTTTTGTTTCTTATGTCCTTTTCCGAAGACCTTTTTTCAAATTGGACCAAATTTGTTCAATTGTCTTTAATTGGGGTACATTGGGGGGGTTTTGCAACTTGGACACATATTGTATATTTAATATATCAATTGCCTCCAGTGGTTTTTTTGGCATAGTGAGCAGGTGCTAAATCGGACCAAAAGACCGTGTGTCAATCGCATGATGCTTTTCAATAAATTGATTAAGCACTGGAAGGCAATGGACTTTGTAAATCGTCGTATTAACAGCTAATCCTGACTTGAAAACGACGGGTTTGCTGATGCCACGTTCACTTATGGACAGCCGCAGTAAAACCTTCGTAGGATACTTGGTTTTTGTGATTTGAGTGTCATTTACAGGTGGTTTAGTGATAGGAAGCTTGAAATAGCGCATGGGTGTCTACTCGTGGCCCTCTTCTGTGAAATAAGACTCGTTATATATAATATAATACAAACTTTTGACGAGTTTTTTCTATATGGACGTTGACGTACAATGCGCAGTACGTTCAAGTGGCCCATGCGACACCAAGCCTAAGCTTGTTACGCGCGAACCCCAAGCAAAACAGCAGCCCATTTCCCGCCCAACCGACCGAGAGGCGCAGCCACTAACGTATGACACGAAATCGCGAGGGAAGAGCAAAAAGTAATGTTAACTACGGGCTAAATAAGTTAAAATAGAAATTTTTATAGCAGGAAGAGAAGCTTCAGAGTTAATTGTTCGGTAGAGTTTATTGTAATCAGCACAGAGGACACGAAACGGTTCATGCAAGGCATAGTTAGTATTACAACGATTTAGTGATAGGGGGATAAAATTACAGAGTCGGTCTAATAGGAACGTTGAGGTTAATTTGGCCAACCAGACTCAGGTTGAGTCGATTTCACCATTAATTAGTCTATGTATAAAGATTACATCCAAGCATAACTCTACGGTTAATAAGGGAGGGAAGGTTAATCAAAAGAAGTCTACTAGAGTACGATGGTAAACGGACCTCAGGAACAAATTTCTTTAAAGTGCTCTTAGCCGATGATTATTGGTCTTGCCTTTGCTGTTCAAAAACAGTAGGCACAGTTTTTTTTTATAACATTTGATTACTCCCATGTCTTAAATATATTTTTTTTATAGTTTTGTCACTTAAATTATAACTTTTTGACAGCGCACGATATGATTTGTCTGTGCGACCCACAATTTCAGCCTTTGATTTAGCTCTTACTTCAGATTGCTATAAATTTAATTTTTCTCCGGATCTAGGTTTTTTCTCCATTTGTTTTCCAGTCTTTACATCCGATATTACTTTATAAATAAAAATTTACTTGAATCCCATTGCCGAAAAATAATGAAATATTTAATTTTTCGTCTGCTTTGGGTGGTTCGTGCAATATATGCAAATTAGTTTACGACGCTCTGCTGCATTCAATTACATAATTGCTACTATCCGTTATTTAGAATGCTCATCTTTGGTGTAATGCATGCCTGGAATAGTACCGATTCTTTTCTAATAATTTGATTGCTGCTTGTCTGTCTTAAAACTTTGTGACTGCCTTTATAAAAATGTTCGTATTTCATTCCGCATACCTTAATTAGAAAAAAATTATATTTTTCAAATAACACTTGCCAAGCTTTTATTGAGAAATTTGATTTGACTGATGAATTCTATTTAATTATAAAAACAATTTTTTTTAAAAACAAAACTAGATTTTTTCAAATAAGTTACTTTATTTTCTATAAACTAATGACAACACCAACATATTTCAGAATATTAACTACGCATTTGACCTCATTGGGCATTAAGTCGTATAAAATCTTCAGATGTTCACCCGTTTTAACCCAAAACCTGACTTTTTCTATAGTTTTCCTTAATTCAACCATAGTTTTTGGATTCCGATTTCTTATTTTGGCACTAATAATGAGCCACTAATTTCTACAGAATTGAGGATAGGGCTTTTACATGGCCAATTCAAGATCGTAATAGAAAAATTGTTTCTTTGTTTTTTTTTTTTACAAAATAAATCTTTCTATATCTGTTGCAATTGTATATGAAGTTTGTCAAAGCAACAATGTTTCCCAACATACTGCACTGTTGTGTATGCATAATGTAACATAGAGAGATCGGAAGATGTGTTTGTGTATGTGTGTGTTTCTCATGTCGTGTACTTCTTCGTTAAGCAGATCAATTAGAGGTACATACGCACATATCAATCGCTGGCATCGTCAGTCGTCAAAGAGAACCCAACAGTATCGGTAGTAGACCGCGCTAAGCCGTACTTTAATAGATTAATAAACGCTTGTATTATTCCAACCTATAAACTCCTCGTGTTCTTGATGGTTATGGGCCCTCTGTTCCAATCACTCAGCCTGCTCCCATAATTAAGATCCCCAACAATAACTTTGCTCTTTAAGACATATTCTCGTCCATTCAGCGTAGTACAAACCGCTATAAAACAATAAATAATTGCAATAAATTTTTGCTTTTGACATTCGTCAACTCTTAATACTCTTACCAACATATGATGAAAATCTGTTAATTGAATTAGTTTTACTATGCTAAAAAGGGAGACGAACGTTGGTGTAAGATTTGAATAGATATACACACCTGATCATATTAATAGGTACACACCGGAATTTTTTAATTATAGTGTTTTTTCGTACTTTTAGTGTTGACAACTTTTTAATTTTTGGTTTTTTGTTGTTGTCAATGTCTGGCCACACTGTGACAAAGAGTAGAAAGAGGGGCTGCCCCGTATATCAAAGGTTTTCTATAAATTGCGAGTCCACCACACATTTCGCCTGATCATAATAATAGGTACAGTCTCCGTTTCTCACAAGTATCAAGTGAATAATTTTGTAATTAGTGATCTTTTGGTATCTAAAGGTAACTTAAGTATAGCTCCTGTCAATACAGAGAATTAAATAATTATTTTTTTTAAGAAAAAATGGGTCGAAATTCTCATTGTACTAAAGAAGAAGCTCGATTGGTTCTTAGTCTGAGAAAAGAAGGCAAATCTTTACGAGCCATCGCCAAATTAATGAACAGGTCTCATAATTTTGTTAAAAATGCATTAGAAAGAAAACCAAGACAGAAAACCCGTGGAAAGCCACAAAAACCAACAGAAACCCTTGACCACTACATAGTAACTTTGAGCAAAAAGGACCCATTTAAGTCATCGAAGGCTATTGCAGTCGAAATTGGGAATTCAGTTAGTGCTCCAACTATCCGAAGACGACTACAAGATGCCAACCTACCAGGAAGAATTGCCAGAAGAGTCCCACTTATGCGCAAAAAAAATATCACCATGAGGCAAACTTTTGCAAGGGACCACACAGACTGGGTAGGATGCACCGGGCAGAAAAAATGGAGAAACATATTATGGAGCGATGAAACCAAGATTAATTTGTTTGCGAATGACTGTGAAAGGAATGTTCGACGCCCTAATGGAAAGGAATTCCATCCACGGTTTACAAAAAAAAACAGTCAAACATGGAGGTGGCAATATAATGGTATGGGGTTGCTTCTCCTGGTACGGCGTAGGTCCAATTTATCAGACTACGAACAAAATGAATGCTGAAGAGTACAAATCCATATTGGAAGCAGTTATGGTACCGTATGCTGAGGAAAATATGCCATTACGCTGGGTATTTCAGCAAGATAATGATCCTAAACACACATCAAGGCTGTTATCTAAATTTTTCGAGGACCAAAAAGTTGACGTTCTGAAGTGGCCAAGCCAATCCCCCGACCCTAACCCCATTGAAAACTTGTTGGGAGACTTAAAAAAGAAATTGGCAAAGCATTCATTTTCAAATAAACAAAAATTATGGGAAGGTGTCCAAAAACTGTGGTATGAGACACCAGTAGAGACCTGCCAGGCTCTTATTAAAAGTATGACAAAAAGAATAGCAGTAGTGGCCAAAAATAGAGGTGGATACACTGGATACTAAGTTAGGAAATACTAATTTACCTAAAAAAAGAACACAAAATGGAAATAAAAATTTTTTTTCTTACCAACACATGAAGTGGACCTATTATTATGATCACACTGAAAACGTATCTGAAACACAAAATGATCTCTTTTATGTTATATTATTATTCTATGTTACAATTAAGTTTATTTTATTAAAAACAAATAGTTTAAGAACCAATGAGAACAAATTTTAAGTTTGAAACAATGAATAAAACTGTTTTCTGTTACCTTAAAGTCAGAGTTGATGTGTGTACCTATTAATATGATCAGGTGTGTATTATCAGATTTTTTAACTGAAGTTTTACACAAAACTGTAGGAGAGTTGATAAATCTTGTTTTTATATTCTTGTATAGAGGATGATATTAAAATTTTCCAGATGTTTGTAACGCATAGAAGAAAACATCTGCTTCTTCTTCTTTATTGGCCCGATGTTGCATCACAACCGCTTGACGGTCTTGGCCTCTGCAATGAATACCCTCCACTCGCTTCTGCATTGTGCGAGCTGGCACCAGTTGTTCACACCAAGGTTGGAAATGTCTTTCCGCACTTGATCATCCCATCTTAGTGGTGGGCGACCCCTCCTGCCTTGTCCTCCAAAGTCAGCCGCCTTCGCTTTGTACGTCTTTTTTACTGGAGCTTCTTCATCCATCCGGATTACATGTCCTAACCAGCGCAGCCGCTGTTGCTTTATGCGCTTGACTAGACTGATGTCCTTATAGAGCTCACTTACAGTTCGTGATTCATTCGAATGCGGTACCAATCGCCTCCTCATCCGCTGCTGTCATTGTCCATGCTTCTGCGCCGTATTGCGGGACTGGGGATGATGAGCGACTTGTATAGCGCAATTTTGGTTCTTCGAGAAAAGGCTCTGGTCTTGAACTCCCTACTGAGCCCGTAGTAGCATCGGTTTCCAAGAGTAATTCTTCTTCGGATCTCCAGGCTGATGTTGTTGTCACCGGTAATCATCGTCCCGAGGTAGACAAAATCATCTACAACGTCAAAGTTGTACTCCCCTATAGTAACAAATTGTCCAAGACGCGTAGACTTCTTGTCCGTGGATACTAGGTACTTCGTCTTGTACTCGTTTACCGCTAAGCCCATCAGTTTAGGCTGCTTCTTAATCTCTGAAAACGCCCAGCGTACCTGGGCGGTAACCCATTCGTTTTTGCCGATAATGTCAATTTCATCGGCGTATGCGAGTAGCATTAGATCTTTATAAAGAAATGAGCCCGAGAAGAAAGCATCTCCGACCATATAAAGCATATATATTACTTGATCAGCATGGCGAGCTGAGTTGATATAGCCCATGTCCGTCTGTCCGTCCGCCTTTTTCTATGCCATCTCCTCAGTCAGTTTAAAAGCTATCTTAACCAAACTTTGCACGAAGTCTTTCGATACAAAGACGCTCCGGCCGGATCGGATGACTATATCATATAGCTGCCATAGGAAATATCGGTCGAAAAAGAAGTTTTAGTTAGAAAAACTTTTTTGTCTTCAACGCAAACGTGCTAAAACCTCGTATTTCTAAGTTTTCTATGCTTTTGCACAATTCCACCAATTTTGATGAAAATCGGCCAACTATATAGTATAGCTGCCTTACAAAAGATAAGTCTGAAAAAAAGTCTTAGTAGGAAAAACTTTTTTGTATTCAATGCTATCGCTACCAAACTTGTTACTGATCAATATTATATGCTACCACACAATTCTGCCAAGTTTGATCCAAATCGAATGACTATAGCATATAGCTGCCATAGGAACTATCGGTCGAAAAAGTAGTTCTAGTGAGAAAAACTTTTTTGTTTGCAATGGTAACGTCTTTTTACTTTCCAATTATGAATATTATCAGTTTTTACACATTTTTGGGAAGTTTGGTAAAAATCGGATGAATATATCGTATAGCTGCCATATAACAAACTGGCAAGCAAATGGTCAAATTAATAGCGCCATCTATAGCCGAGATTGGGAAATAACTCAGCTAAGAATGTTCGACGAAAATCATTTAAAACCTTAATTTTATAAATTATTCAACCTACAAGGGTGTATATAAACTTCAGTCGAGCCGAAGATAGCTTTTCTCTATTTTTGAGATTTAAAAGCTCATTTCGAGGTTTGCAAAATTCTCGAAAAGAAATTATAAATCTAGATTTTTTGATTGATTTTTTTTCTCAGTGCAGAAGCTTCCTTTTTTAACAGATCTGAACGATCTTTGTAAAGTCTGTCATTAATTTGAGTCTTCACAAAAAAAGTTCAAAACATTTCAGAGAATAAAAGTGTTAAAATGACTGCCGGCAGGCCGAGCTACTTATTCTTCTTAACCACCCTGGCCATCACGGCGATATGTGTTTTGTGTACATTCAAATTCTCCGGTTTCTCGCATGACTCCAAGAAATTCAAGGCCATTTTGGTGATGTTTGGTCTTGTAACATTATTCCGTTACTTAATTGGGGATCCCATCAAGTTTGTCATACTGGCCATAGATGCCGCCACTTGGCCACCGCAACAGCGTAAATTCAAAACAGATCCCCAGGCAACTACGCACAATCGCTTAGATTACTTGCAATTGCGCTTACGAACCTTAAAAAGTCAACTACTGATCACCGATGTGCATCGCAATGAGCGATTAAATCTCAAGTATAAGCATATAGCCACAGAGATTTGGTTATATGGTAAATATTTCGTTTTGCTATTGTGCGTCGTTTTGATCAATCAGGATGTACTGCTATATTACAATACGGAAATGATTACCAAAGTTTTCACTTTCAATCAATCGAGTACCATGGGTCTAAGAGAGGTTTATTATCTGGAACAATTGTATGACTTTATAGAGACCAGTTTGATAGTGGCATTTGATCCGAATAGAACGGAAACTGGAATTGATGGTTGGATACACGGTCCGCAAAATAAAAAGTTGGGAGTGGTAAGACTAAGACAGTTGAGGGTGACCAAAGATTATGGTTTGAATGAGCCGACATTGACCGAGGAGTCGTACATGGCCGACTGGAGATTACCGTATGAGCGCTTGCACTATACGGATAAATATTGGAGCATCTTTGTACCCTGGTTACCCATGCCACCTAATACGGACTTTGCCAATTGGTTACTATTGAGCTCTCATCATAGTGGCGAATTGTTCAATTATCCCGAGCTGAAGGGATACGTAACTGTGCTGGCCCGTAACAGGGTGAATAGCCTGAAGGTGCTGCGACATTTAAAGAAACACAATTGGTTCGATATCCATACCCTGGCGGTATTTGCGGACTTTACTTTATACAATGTGGATGCAAATATCTTTAGCATATGCACTTTGCGCATCGAACATACACCCTTTGGTGGTCTGCTCTATCATGTCGAGATCGAGAGTGTCATTTTACGGTCAAGTATTGGAGACTTGCCCATATTCAGTCTACTGATATTGTTCCTCTATTGCGTGGTGCTGATTCAATTCTCAAAGTTTTTTGTACTCAAAGTGTGGTTTGAGCCAACGAGCTTGAAAAAGATGTGGAACAAAATGGATTTGTTGATATGCATCATGAACATTGTGGTGATCGTATTGATCATGTTGCGCGGCGCACTGGTATCTACCATGCTGAAGCAAGTGGAGAATTCCAGTAAGCTGGAGTTTATTGACTTCCGTCGTCCGAGCCGTTTGCAGTTGATATGCAATTGTATGTTGGGCCTGCTCATCTGTATTACCACCTTGCGTTTGTGGAAAGTGTTGCAATTCGCACGCATCTTTCAGCTATTCACAAAAACGCTCCGTCTATCCTGGCAGGCCATGTTCCATACGGCCTGTGTTATAGGCATTTTTGTCGTGGCCTTTTCCATTGCAGCCGTTGTCATCAATGGCAATTATTGTGCCAGCTTCAAGCATTTGGTCAAAAGTATTGTCTCCTGCATGTGCTTCTCGTTTGGCTTTAGCTCGGAGGTTAATCCCTATGATTTGTTCTATGGCGGCACATTGGTTGGCCTTGTCCTGTATGCTGTGATGGCGTTTGTCGTGGTTGTTTTGCTGATCAATGTATTCGTTTCCATATTGAATGACTACTTTACCGCAGCCAGAAACATGTATGATGAGAAAAATGTGGATCGTCTGAGTTTTCTACAATTTCTACGCGTAGAATATGCGGATTTTATTCAATTTTTCAAGACAACTCTGTACTTGAGTCGAAAGTACAAGCGCGGGAATCGTACTGTGGCTGAGAATGTAAAGCGGAAATTAGATTCGATTGCAAGGCAAGATATTAGGCAACCTCATGAGGTTTTCGCCACGACACGTGGCTTGACAAAGATGGAGGATGATGAGAATACATTGCATAAGAAATATGTGGCACGTATTGAAAGAATCTTCGCTTTGGCAGACATAATGGAAACTCAAATTGATATACTGGAGTATGCACTATTTGCTGATGAAGATGGGAATATACCGAGGGAACGAGATTAAGATTGGGAATGCAGCTAGTAAGGTGGAGAATTTGGTTAATTTGGTTAATAAAATATGGGGAAAAAAACTGAAGTGACTTTCTTTCAGTCTTTTTGTGTTTGGGGTAGAACTAGCGATTTTTGTCAACCACCGAAAAAGTGGCATAAATTCTCCGTTTGTACTATAAAATTGAACACTAGGTTAGGTAAGGTAAGGTTGCGATGGTAGAAGCGGTGAAGCTTATTCACTTAGGCCAAAAAAGGCCCGTTGTGATAACATATAACCCGTAAAATTTTTACTTTTAGACAGTAAATGGTGGGACTTCCCTTTTGAACCACTTAGAAAGTATCACAAACTTGAGTATACAGAGAGAAAAAAACTGTTTAGAAAATAAGTTGCCTTCATCTTAAAATAAAAAGAAAATGTCAAAATTTTTGACAAAAAAGTTTTAAATGTTCCTGAAATGAGTTAAGTCGGATACTTTTTGCTTTATTACTTTCAACACCAAAACCGGTTTCCGGCAGAGAGCGAGTTGGCTATCTTTTTGATCTCTATCTTGTTTTCTTTTTTTTTTCTACTTAACGTCTTGTTCGCTCGACCAAGTAAAGGGTGATTTTTTAGCTGCTTTCGGATTTGATTTTAAAAAAATATACATAAAATTCAGAAAAATGTATAAAATCATAATTTGAATCGATAGAACGATCTATAGGTTGTCAAAAAAGTCTTGCGGCATTTCCGCAAGCTTGTCGTCTTTGCAAGCGCGTAGTTCTAGTTGTATTCGTCGCATCGGTTCACGCTAGAGCTTTTCGGAAAGCTCTTTTCACGCGCTAACACGTGTTTGATTTATTGTTGTTTGTTTTTAGTCGTTAGTAAGTTATAGCGTCGCAAACATGGAGCAAAATAAAGAGAAAATACGGCATATTTTACAGTACTACTACGATAAAGGCAAAAATGCATCTCATGCTGCCAATAAAATTTGTGCAGTTTATGGACCCGATACAGTTTCCATTTCCACCGCACAACGATGGTTTCAACGTTTTCGTTCTGGTGCAGAGGTGATCGAAGATGCACCACGGTCCGGAAGGCCTGTCGTCGAAAATTGCGATAAAATCGCTGAATTGATCGAAAGAGACCGGCATAGTAGCAGCCGTAGCATCGGCCAAGAGCTGGGCATGAGTCATCAAACCGTTATAAACCATTTGAAGAAGCTTGGATTCAAAAAGAAGCTCGATGTATGGGTGCCACACGACTTGACGCAAAGAAACATTTTTGCCCGTATGGATGCATGCGAATCGCTTCTGAATCGCAACAAAATCGACCCGTTTTTGAAGCGGATGGTGACTGGCGATGAAAAGTGGGTCACTTACGACAACGTGAAGCGCAAACGGTCGTGGTCGAAAAGCGGTGAAGCTGCGCAGACGGTGGCCAAGCCTGGATTGACGGCCAGGAAGGTTCTTCTGTGTGTTTGGTGGGATTGGCAGAGAATCATCCACTATGAGCTGCTCCCCTATGGCCAAACGCTCAATTCGGACCTGTACTGCCAACAACTGGACCGCTTGAATGCAGCACTCATGCAGAAGAGGCCATCTTTGATCAACAAAGGCCGAATTGTCTTCCATCAGGACAACGCCAGGCCACACACATCTTTGGTGACGCGCCAGAAGCTCCGGGAGCTCGGATGGGAGGTTCTTTTGCATCCACCGTATAGTCCGGATCTCGCACCAAGTGATTACCACCTATTTCTGTCCATGGCGAACGAGCTTGGTAGTCGGAAGTTGGCCACAAGAGAGTCCTGTGAAAATTGGCTCTCCGAGTTTTTTGCCAATAGGGAAGCGAGCTTCTATAAGAGGGGCATTATGAAGTTGGCATCTCGTTGGGAACTCGTCATCGAACAAAACGGCGCATATTTGACTTAAATCGCATTATTATAACCAATTTTATGAGCAATTGAAAATTCAATAAAAATGCCGCAAGACTTTTTTGACAACCTTAATTTAGTGTTTGATTTCATGTAAATGATGACCGCGGCTGCGCCAACAAATGGTTCTCTCCAACAACCGGTATGTTAGGAATATATTCTTCAATATTGGCTTCGCTATCGCTATAGACATGAGCCTTAACATAGCCCCACGATCTAGGCGGCCAATTGATCGGTCCCAAACGTGAAATAAACTGCTCGCCTCTCAATTGGGCCATTGTTTCGCTTGCTGTGTGTCATGTGGCACCGTCTGGTTGTAACCACATGTCAGCCAAGTGCAGCTCTTTCATTTTGGGCAATAAAAGTTTGTAATCATCACACGGTAGCGCTCTCCATTCTCAATAACCTTCCTGCCTTTGTCATCTTTAAAAAGACGGTTCAATGTTGCCACCGGCCCATAATCCACTCCTAACAGTGCATTTTTCGGGAAGCATTGGCAGTTCTTGCAATGCCTTTTGGCTGCTCTTCACACCAAATACGGCAATTTGGTTTGTTCACGTATCCATTCAACCAGAAATGAGCTTCGTCGCTGAACACAATTTTCCGATAAAAAAAGTAGATCTTCATCCAACTTTGCCAGCGTCCATTCATCAAAAGTTAGCCTTTGTGGTAGGTCGTATGGCTTTAATTCTTGCACCAGCTGTATTTTAAAAGGTTTTTACCTAAATCCTTCTGCAAAATTTTCCACTGGCGCATACAGCTGCGATATTTTCCTCTGTCCGCACTCTACATATGCGTGTTGGTGGTTTAATGTCCAATAATGTATATTTGATGCGAAATTTAGTCACAAGATTCCGCATGCCGCCTCAAAAGGTCGCCCTAACTAACCAAAAAATGGAAGAAGTGCACGATGCACTTTCTTAACCGAGCATGAATTTTGATAATTGTAAGTCGATTCATGGTTAAATTATAAACCAAACTGAACATGTTTGACAGTAATAGCCTATTTCCACTGGCTTCATTTCTTATCATTTTCATTTCTAACAAGAAAGAAAGTCGGTCAAGCCCGACTGTAACATACTCTGTACCCTTAACGTCGCAGCTCGCATTTGCTCACGAGTTATACGCGCTCATCTCTAAGTTTCACTCTCTCTCTCTCTCTCACTAAGATTGCGGTTCAATAGAATGCTGCGGTGATGGGTGGGGGGGTGGGGGGTGTTTACTGGCCGTTTTTTGCTCATAACTTGAGTATCGTTCATCCAATCTTTATCAGTCCTTCAGCAAATCGATAAATAATTTTGTTTTCAAGGTATCTCTAGAAGGAACGAACGATCTATCTTCAAAACTGTAGGAGATATGACGTTTTTTCCAAATTGCGGGGGCGGGAGGGGGCGTGGAAAAAATTGAAAATAAACTTGATCTGCCTGCAAGTATAAGAAATATATGCCCCATACATGTCAAACCTCTATCTCTTACCATCTCTGAGATCTCTTCGATCATACGGACGGACAGACAGAAAGACGGACATGGCTATATCGACTCGGCTGTTGATGCTGATCAAGAATATATATACTTTATAGGGTCGGAAACGATTCCGACCTGTTACATACTTTTGCACAAACTTAATATACTCTATGTACCTTCGGTACAGAGTATAAAAATGATGCTGTTTCCATTGACAAATCTTCATCATTTTGATATTCGCAATGCCACGTTGACAAAAACAGCTGAATGGTTTGATTTAAACAACAGGCGCCACTTTCAAACTCACGGGGAGTTTTTGCAATATTTACCCAAAAAAAGACATACCCGGCAGGAAAGCAATTACCCTGGGCGAACGCATTGTTATCGCCCCGAATTATCAGCAGAAAGCTAAATAGATAACTTTTTTCGACTATTTTATATTTTAAACAAAATTGCGCCTACTTTTTAAATTCATATCAACAGTTTATTGGTGATGACACTTTCTATTTCCAGAGAGTAACGAGTAGTGACAGAGAGTAGCGAGTACTTTTTAAAAAAATACCAAATTCCTTCGTGGGGAATGTCATAATTTTTGAGAAATGAAAGAAATGAAGGGAAAAATGCAACAACAATTTGTATGGAAGAAATTATATCATTTTCTTCATTTCAAGAAATGAAGCTTCATTTCTTTGGTGGAAATAGGCTATAAAATATGACACGAAATCAGCTAAGCTGCCAAAAAAAAGGTGTGACCAAAAAGAAAGTTGCTAAAAAATCCCCCTTTATAAGAAGACTTTAGATCTAAATCTGTAAAAGTGTGACCCTCCCGAACGAGCAGCGTGTCATCCCATACGTTGTTCGTTAAGTGCCGAAGGTAACGTGTTCAAGTTCTAGTCGAGCCCCAAACAAATTTTGCTGTGTTTTTTTAAAAGACTTCAATGAAACAAGTCGAGTAAAGAGAGGGTCGTTGAAGTTTTCTTGTACAGAGCGGTTTCCCTTCGATTCTATGGAATTATGCTGGATAAATATAATATCACTTACAAATATTAGTTGCCACGCCGCCTCGTTGCCCTTCCAATGCCTTCCAATAAGGTTATGTCCCATTCCCTTTTCTTCCGAGAAGCCCACAAAATGTGAGGAATCCGATCCCACACCTGATCGATCCAAAATCAATCATTTTTTTTTTCAGTTGAGTATAAAATGTTCTTGAAAATGGAACATTACACTGTGCAGCACTGAAAAGTTGATCGAGTCAGGACCAAAAAATTCTGAAAGGGTATGATGGTAGTACAGAAACCTTCGCATGGTGTGGTCTGGTTAGCTGCCGTTTTCTTTTTATTACACTTTGAAGTTTTCAGCTTCTGATTGGGATTCGCAATTCCATATCTCGTAAACTATTTGAAATTTCGCTTTGACGTCTTAGAGGAAGTCGTTGCTCTTGGCTTGGCGTTAAAAACACTCTTAAGTAGCAACTCAAAAAAGCCACATCTTTATACTCAAAACTACAAAAATGTCTTAAAATCATCATGTTTTCCCCTCATGTACTATTTTTCAACTTTGTCTTGAGAACTGTAACGAATGTGACTGAACAATGCAGGACAAAAACGTAGCTTGGACTTAAATTAACAAACGACTGGAACATACCAACTTGATTCGATTGGTTCTTCATATAGTTACGGGCCCTTAAGCATGTAGAATTGTAACCAAAACTCGAAACATGACAATTTTTGGTACCAATTGGCCGACACAGTCAAAAATTAGGATTGTTTTGTATTAAATCAAGAAAATAGTAAAAAAACCTAACTTAAAAACTGTAAATAAAAACATTTAATATTTTTACTTTTTTACCGAATATGTTCGTTTTTTCGAGTTTTCAAGACTGTTGTACGTGCTTCTGGGCGTATAACTATATGAAAGAGTAACTAAATGAAGTTGGTTCGTTCTAACGGTTTGTTTATTTTGGTCTAAGCTACAACTTTATGCTGTATTACTTGTCCAAATTTGAAATGGGTTTCAAGATGAAGTTGAAAAACTGTAGAAAAGTGATCAAAACTTGGATTTCTTGGGCAACTTTTTTAATTTTGCAGTATGAAGATATCATTTTTTTGATTTGCTACAAAGAAAAGTTTTGTAGGCCAAGCCAAGAGCAACAACTTTGGTAAAGATTTAAAAGCCAAATTCACAATAATTTACGAGATATGGAATCGTTAGTCCTACTCTGAAGCTGAAAAGTTCAAAGTGCAATAAAAGGAAATCGGCAGCTTATCAGACCAAACCAAGATCAGTGTTTTTATACTACCATCACACCCTTTCAGAATTTTTCTGGTCTCGACGCTATCAACTTATTTGGGTTGAAAAATGTGTCACAGTGTTATTAACTCAAAGCAAGTTCTTAAAAACGGAATAAAAATTGTTCTTGATGTGAGAACATTGTACTACAATTGAGAAGGGAAAAAACTGAGAGCATTGGACTCAAGCTGCATGAACTACCGTGTAGCAACCGGTAGCTACCGTGTAGCTCTATATCAGAGACGGCTAAAATGCCAGGTTGAAAAGGCTGATCAAGGATGAGCGCTGGACAGTGGCAGAGAAGATGCTAAACGCTTTCTTCTTCATTAACTGAGCAACAGCTTCTACAATAATCATTGTGGTTGATACCAAATCTCGGGGCAGTGTCCTGTGAGAATTCCTACAAATAGGGAGGCATTTTGCCTGCCTAAACTTAAAAGCGTTAAGGTTCTTTTAAAGTTAAGACTGGGCCAAGTTAGGCTAGAGATTTCACAAGTGTGAATTAATCTCCATCGGTTCGTGGCCATCTTGTAGGTAGTTTCCCTTATTTTTAATTTATATGTCGCAAAAGGCACCCCTATCCTGGCCGGTAGTGCCAAGTCTAGCGAGCATGTCGGATATCTCGTTGCCTTCAATATGGCGGTGTCCAGGCAACCACACAAGACGAATTTTAAAGGGCTAAGCCATCTCATTCAGAGATTTGTGACAGCAAGCATTGCTTGCATTACCGTAATGCAGCTTGACTGTCTGAAAAGAGAAATACATTTCCTTCCCTGACCACGAGTTCTCTTAGATGGTTGGTAGATTCCTCGGCAGCTACAACCAGTGCCTGAAAGACGCTACAATAGTCGGGAAGACGAAAAAACATTTTTATACCTAGGTCTGGACTGAAAACTCCGCCTCCCACCTGGTTTTACAATTTTGAGCGAGTTCCAATCCAAACAAAATATTATGACCTCATACATGGTATATATCAGCGATGCCCAGACGTATGCTCTTTGGGTACGTGTTGTTTTTGTAATTCCACCGAAGATAGGAAATCAATGATCGTATACATCCAGGGCACGACGCATACAACACGACACACATGCAAACGATTTCGTTTGTATGCGTTGCGTTGAACAAAAACCGGTTTTGTTCTCTTCTTTGATTGGTGTTTGCGCGCGCAAGCAAACTGACCAACAACAATTTCATGTGATTTTGTTGTTGCCTTACCCAATTTCAATGTGCACAATTTGAAATAAGAAAAATTGTTCCCTTATTGGAATTGGTGCTTTTCTTTGTGAGTATTGGTGAGTGCTCTGCCGTATGCTGCTTTTGGGCATGCCTGGTATATATTGACAGAGCGTTAGAGTTAACGTTCTGGCCTGAGCATACAATTGTGCATTTGTTTAAGGACTATTCTAACCCTAAAATCAGAGCTTCCCCTTCAACATCAGCCCAGATTCCAAAAAATAAAAATCCTCCTGTCTCTAAGCCAACTGTATGTCTCCCTACTGAGACTAAGACTTGTATATGGGTCGTGTGTCTGCTCTCGAATCGGTTTAAAAGCAGTTCTTTATATAACTTAATACCACACATTACGCATAATCTGCCTCCTAAGAAACGCCGAACTTCTGTCAGTGGAAATCGACTCTATCGCTTTGTTATCATATATAAGTATTGCTGACACACAACGCGTTTCTAGAATCGTTTTTCTATTTATCCACTGCCTTACTACTACGCTTATCACGAACGCTTCCGAAACCTTTGTTCAAAGCATGGGTGCTTAGAATGAGCTTACAATGAGCACAAAATACAACTCAAGCAAGAATAACCACAGGAAATAGAAAGAGAAACCCGATTTATGTTTGTGTGTGTGTGTGGTCGTTGCTGTCTCAAGTACACGCGCGCGAATTGATTGCTGACAACGCAAAGGCAACATTTTTGTTGCTTTTTAATTTGCCAGAGACATAGGATAGAGATAGAAAAGAGAGATCATATGAAATCTTAGCTCGGAAAGAGAGGAGAGCACGTATATGAAATTGTTTTTGCTTTTTATAATCTTATGGCCGCGCGAATTGTATGCGCGCGGGCCATTCCTTTGCGCAAAGCAAAAACAAATGCGTGGCTTGCGGAATGGGCTTGGGCACCCCTGCATTATCATATTTTCTCCCCTCACTTCTCCTTGTTTATAATAAAAAATAGTTTATTGTCGTTCTTAGGTAGGCCTTTCCTTTTTAAAGTTAAACAGAAGATTGTTAAACTATTAAATAAATAAATTATAAATTATAATCAAATTCTAAAGTGGTTATGCAATAATCCATATTTGTTGGCCAATTAGTATAGCCGAGTGACCAAGGGAACCTACACAAAAGGTAGCAGTTTCTCTAAGCCTAATAGCAGTATTACTAGCTATTTCTCTGGCTGCTAGATCTAGGGGGGCTAGATGTAACATAATATTAAGGACTACTGTAGGAGTCGTACGCAAAGTAAATGAACGCTAAGACCTTTAGAAACCTCTCTAGCTGACTGCCAAATGTAACAAAGAAATGTCATAATCTACTGCTTTTTGGTAACTAACCCTCTTTTGAATGGCATCATTATTCCATTTTCCTAAATTGGTTCCTTCTTATTTAGTTGAGAGCAAACAACCATTTTCTCAAAGTAAGAAGAAACTATTTGATAAATTTGTGTTTATGTCATGGCTAAATAATTATGCGCAAACAGGCAAAACTTTTGGTGGACTTCAAAAGGCTTTTAAGGCAATTTGGCGCGGCCATTGTTTGACTTGTTTGCCGAAAGCAAAAACCTTCTCCTGGCCAAAAGCCAAAACTAAATGACTTATAAGAGGGAGAAAGAGACACATTCAGACACACGCACACTATTGTTATACACCCAACGAGTAGAGCAAATAAAAATTTAATACTATAAGCGAAATCTAAACTAAATGCTAACACTAAAAATTACACACAAAATCTTGCAACCTAAACAATTGCGGATGAAGTTAAACTTTTTGTTGCCCCTCAGATATCCAGACAGTCTGGCTGGAAATTGTCTTCTGTTTTTTTTTTTTTACGTATGTCACTTGGGGGAATTGTACTATAAACTTTTATAATTATTAGCAACAAATGAGCAGTGACAGAGCACTTTTGTCGGCGACTGTAACTTTTTACCCACCCGCAATTTAAAAAGTTTTAACTACCTGACGGTCCAAAAAAAAGAAGTCCAAAAGAAAGAGTTTGCCCGAAATCAAAAGCCAAGTAAAGTTTTTACTGTATGCTGACAAATGTGTGGGCAAAGTTGTTTGGGAAGAAGAACTCATATTTAAAATTCAATTTATATTTATTGAAATTTGGTAAAAAATGGTACCAAAATGGTTCACACTTAAAGTTGATTGAAGTGGGGAGTAAAAACGTCTTACACGATGAAGCAAACTATCTTGGCTTGCCCTAAGCAAGCCCCAAAAGTAGGCAGTCCGCTTTGATCATCATTCTTAAGACTGACATTTAATTGCAGCAACTAAAAGTAAGCAATAATTTGAACATTTTAAAACTGCAAATTCGACTGTGGGCACAAATATGATATTGCCTAAAAGCAGGCCATGCATATTGCAATGGTTAACATTAATCAGCTGTCACTAAAAGTAGGCAATTGTTTTAAATTTGTATTTCAAGGGGTTAGGGGCAGTCAGAATTTTCCAATAAACAAAAAATTGTTTTTGTTTTTTGCATTTTCATAATGTACACTTATTTAAGTACATACACAGAAAATTTCAAGTCAATACGGCAATTATTTTCAAAATAAGACGCTTATGTGCTGTTAAAACGAAGAATTTCATAGCAAATAAGTATATGTGCATTTTCAATTTGTCTGCTTTTTTATCTTTTGTTTATAATTTGTTAGTTAAGGTGCTTTCATTTTGCCGTTATTAACTTATAAAGGCGATCTGGCATAGAATCCACCAATTTCTGTAGACTTAAATTAATGATTTGTTCCCAGTCTGGCATAAAAACATGCTTAAGTTACTTGAGTGTCTCACACTTTTGATCATTCCCAAAAAAAAACTCTGGCAGATTGGATTCCTCAGAGGTCCTCAATGGGTTTTGCGTCCGGGCTAATCGCTGGCCAATTCAAACTGGATGAATTCATCATGTATTCATCAAGTTCACTTTGCAACAACTGTACATACATCTTGGCACGAGATGAAACACGTCAAATTTTATGGAAAAATCTAACCATCGAAATTGAGTTCTTTGAGTTTTGCAAACAGCGTTTGTATCTACAATATGCCGCTCTCAGCCATGGATAGCGTTTGAGGAAGATGATTATCTGCTAGTGCCAGAGCAGCATAACGAATCAAATGATGATTATTAGTATTATTTAAATAGAAGAAGAATATAAACTTAATACATAAAATATAGACAGTAAAATTTTTATATTTTCCTCCAACGAGCACGAAATGGTCCAAAACAAAAGATACCAAAATGTTCTCAAAATTAAAGGAGAGGAAATCTCTCTCACTAACATTGTAAGACCATTGGGGGACACACCAGTGTTGCCAAATCAGCTTTTTTCCCGTCATTTCTAGCTTTTTTAAAAACCGGATAGCGGGAAAAATTTACAAACAGTGGAAAGCGGGAATTCTGGCTTTTTTAAAAGAGATTTCGGCTTTTTTTCAGCTTTATTCTGTTTTGGAGCGAATCGATAGCTTTTCACCTCTGTCAGTCATTTATCGACAATAATTACCACCTCTAACAGGGGCTTGCCAAGTTTACAGATCATTCAAGCAAAATGCCGAAAATTTTCAAACAAAAATGTCGTGAAGTCTGGCTGTAGGGACCCGGAGTTTAAGGCTTGGGTTCGGAAGGATGATACTGATGCCTCTCGAGTTTACTGCAGTTACTGCAAATGCACAATTACCGCGAAACTGAGTGATTTGCGCGCTCATTCAACTACAAAGAAACACACACAAGCTCAAAGCTGTTTTCAGCAGAAAAATAAATTACTTCTGATGGCTATCAATTCACTGAAAAAATTGATTATTCCACGAGATACTATATTGATTTCGAAAAATTTATTATCAAAGATTTATATCAAGGATATGACTATGAAAAGCAAATTAAGATGCTTCAGATGAATTGTGAATTGGAGAAATTTATTCGAGCATGCTGCACAAATTTTTTAGTTGATCTTATAAAGCAACTGAAGCTGAGGTAATGAAACTCATTGTATTAAGCAATTTAATTAATTTCCGGTTGCCTGACAATCTCAGCATTCTTAAACAAATTGATATCTTTTCGGTTGACAAAATTCTACGACTAAAAAAACAAAGCATTGTTCCCATTTTCTAAGAATTTTCCGACGACGATATTGGGAAAGTAGAGTGTCAATATAATGAGGAGAAAAACGATGAAACTATAAAGTTTTGAAATGAAGTAATCGCTTTCAAAGACTCTGGAGGGAATCAAAGATTTTTTAAGTTAGCCTCGATTGCGATTCAGATGTTGTCCTTGCCATGGTCCAACGCTGAAGTTGAGCGTGTCTTCAGTCAGGTCAATATTGTAAAATCAAAACTCAGAAATCGAATGGACGTGAGCACGCTCAACTCAATTTTATGTATAAGGTATTGGATATCAGTGAAACTGAAATAAAATTGAAAATTCAATATGTGTAATTACAGATACGGGTTACGTCGACATGAGAAATGCTGCGTCGATTATAAGCTCCCCCCTAGTTGCCTTAAGCGAATAGGCACAACTGAGGGGTACGACAAGGATGAGGAACTTCATCACTCTGAAGATATATTAGATATCTAAGATATTTCAACGATATAATTACATATAAGGTCTTGCGGTATTTTTATTGAATTTTCAATTGTTCATAAAATTGGTTATAATAATGCGATTTAAGTCAAATATGCGCCGTTTTGTTCGATGACGAGTTCCCAACGAGATGCCAACTTCATAATGCCCCTCTTATAGAAGCTCGCTTCCCTATTGGCAAAAAACTCGGAGAGCCAATTTTCACAGGACTCTCTTGTGGCCAACTTCCGACTACCAAGCTCGTTCGCCATGGACAGAAATAGGTGGTAATCACTTGGTGCGAGATCCGGACTATACGGTGGATGCAAAAGAACCTCCCATCCGAGCTCCCGGAGCTTCTGGCGCGTCACCAAAGATGTGTGTGGCCTGGCGTTGTCCTGATGGAAGAAAATTCGGCCTCTGTTGATCAAAGATGGCCTCTTCTGCATGAGTGCTGCATTCAAGCGGTCCAGTTGTTGGCAGTACAGGTCCGAATTGAGCGTTTGGCCATAGGGGAGCAGCTCATAGTGGATGATTCCCTGCCAATCCCACCAAACACACAGAAGAACCTTCCTGGCCGTCAATCCAGGCTTGGCCACCGTCTGGGCAGCTTCACCGCTTTTCGACCACGACCGTTTGCGCCTAACGTTGTCGTAAGTGACCCACTTTTCATCGCCAGTCACCATCCGCTTCAAAAACGGGTCGATTTTGTTGCGATTCAGAAGCGATTCGCATGCATCCATACGGGCAAAAATGTTTCTTTGCGTCAAGTCGTGTGGCACCCATACATCGAGCTTCTTTTTGAATCCAAGCTTCTTCAAAAGGTTTATAACGGTTTGATGACTCATGCCCTCTTGGCTGATGCTACGGCTGCTACTATGCCGGTCTCTTTTGATCAATTCAGCGATTTTATCGCAATTTTCGACGACAGGCCTTCCGGACCGTGGCGCATCTTCGATCACCTCTGCACCAGAACGAAAACGTCGCATCGTTGTGCGGTGGAAATGCAAACTGTATCGGGTCCATAAACTGCACAAATTTTATTGGCAGCATGAGATGCATTTTTGCCTTTATCGTAGTAGTACTGTAAAATATGCCGTATTTTCTCTTTATTTTGCTCCATGTTTGCGACGCTATAACTCACGAACGACTAAAAACAAACAACAATAAATCAAACACGTGTTAGCGCGTGAAAAGAGCTTTCCAAAAAGCTCTAGCGTGAACCGATGCGACGAATACAACTAGAACTACGCGCTTGCAAAGACAAGCTTGCGGAAATACCGCAAGACTTTTTTGACAACCTTATATATTGTTCGTAAATAATTACATAAGTAATAAGAAAAGCCATGCGCTTGTTTCTCAGCTTTTTTGTCAAAAAATACAGCTTTTTTACCCTCTCCGACCCGCTGAAAACGGTTTTTTTTGCTCAGCAAAAGTTGGGAACACTGGGACCACAGACAGCGCGGCTCTGGCTCGTTGTGTCTGGTTTTTGCTGTTGCATCGCATTGGAGTTCCCAAGCGATTATGGCATCTCAGGCATGAGGAGGAAGTTGTTTTCTGATTGTGGTACCAGTTGAAGACCGCTAATGATATGGTAGAGATACCATTGAAACAGCTCTTCGGTCAACTAACCTCCTTTGTGGTGTGGTGTGTCCCTGTTTTAAAGTTATGTACCAACATAACGAGATCTAGAGACGGCAAAAAATTTGAAGGTTTAATTATCATAAAGGTCGTTAGAACATACATGTTCTCAAAATTATTTAAATTGTTTCCGAAATAACCCCAAAGTAGCTTCTTTTTACAACTATTATGAAACCCAACACGAAAGTTTTTCAAACTATCCCACAATGTTTTCAAATTTCAACACCCTTGGGATGTTATCCAAGGTTTGTCAGTAAATATGCTTGATTTCGGGCTTTATAGAACGAACCTCTTCTATTTTTTAGGTGTAAGTGTCCGGTAAAGTCATTCAAGTTTAGTTCAAAGCGCAAATGTGCATAAGAAAATCCATTTGATAGAAAAGAAAAGTATTTGTGGTCCTTTGCTATTAGCTGTCTTTTAATAACAATTAAACTATATAAAAACATAGGTTTTTTCAAACTTACTCTAAATAAATATTCAAAAATTATTTTTAAGACAAAAAACTATTTAAAAAACATTTTTTATTAATTGAAAGATTTAATCAAAAAGAAATTTTGTTTTAGTCCCTCAACATTTTTCATATCAAATCATATAAATCAAACATTTCAAATCTTTTTACATCTTGTCAATGCTATTGCGCTAACTGTCTTCTCAGTACCATCGAAGTTGATAGGGCCACAAAACTTGTTTTGTCTCATCAAAAACTAAGAAATTCTAGGCAGTTTACGCAACTTTAAGCTCAAATTACCAAAAATCTAAACTTGTTGGACCATTTCATCCAAGAAAGTCATCTAAAATCACCACCAACCCCTTCAATATACTAGACCTAGTCGCCTAGTGTTAACCAATCAATATTGGATCAATCAATATTAAATAGATCCAATATATTTATTACTCGAAGCGTAGTACGGAGATGCTGACAATTTTTGCGGAGCCTATTGCCATGAAAATTGTCAGAGCACATTGTCAGAGCGAGTACGGAGCAACCAACAATTTGCTCTGACAATTGCTTGGAACTGCTAACTCGTTTTTTTGAAAACAGCTAATAAATTGTCGGGGGTGTAGAAATTATGAAACTTGTTTGATAATTGTCAGAGGTACCTTTAAAAATTGAGCACACAATTATTTGGACAACTGAGAGGTGGACAAACAAGTGGAGCTGATCAAAGTGGGCGAGTCGCAACCAATTTTATGGAACCTGGCCAATAAAAAGCATTTCGATACCCGTAGCTGCATCACTTGTGCCGGAGAATCCTTCTCTGTATGCTTCTCCCGGCATGCCAGTTGCCCAATGTATGCATACCACCCGAGTCTAAAACTTCGCAGTCTCCACAGCCCACGGAACGGCCGTGGCTGAAGCTGAAGTCTTCATAGCCCATTATTGTAGTGGCTCCTTCGGCTTACTGTGGTAGCTTCCATTGCTACTGTTGTGGCCACCTTTAAATCCGTATTCACCTAGCTTATCCTCCTCTAATAAGCCCGGCGAGTATGATCCGCCTCCAGTCTATGGAGCTGGCTGTGGCTATGAATATTGCCTCTGTTTTAATTTGCGGCCCAGCAATTTAAATCTCCAGATGCGTTTTTAGTAGTCGTTATAGCAGTGATTTAGTAATGAAGTTCCCTCAGCCCAAAACAAAGGGCACGGCTTCTACCTCCCCACCCAAAATGCTCCAATGGCATTAGCACAGACAACTGAATTTCACCTAGTGACTTCCATTTTCAATTTTATACACTCATATTTTTTTTTGAATTAGCCCGCTTATTTTTTATAGATACGACAGCTGATTTGTGTCTGCTGCCTGGTCACACTACATTGTCTGACTACATCGGCTCTCGCTCCGCGAAAATTGTCAGCGTCTCCGTACTACGCTTTAGTTGGAATTAAACAATTAAACCATGGAGCAATGAATATTAGAGATAAAATTTTCGCTGCCTCAGTCAGCTGTTCGCTCTCATTTACGCTATCTAGATGCATTTGGTCAGTTGTTCGCTCTCACTTACGCTCTCTGGATACTTTTGGGAATATCCCCGTCTCGCTCTAACCACTGTGTTTTCCTACTGGCTCTGTAAAGTATCTTTTTGGGCGCAAATTGGTTCTCTAATACTCATTCTCCATGATTAAACGAAATGTTTTTGGATGAAAGAGAAGTTTATGTTGTGAATTGTTGAAAACGAAAATTTTAAATTCATCAAGTTCCTTTGCAAAAACTGTGCATACATCTTGGCATTAGATTTAATTGGAATTAAACAATACTGAGACCTTCCAGCATAACAAAAAGCAGCTCAAATCTTTAGGGATCCGCCACCGTGTTTTCGCTTAGTTTCGGTAAATCGCAGCTTTCAGGTGAGTTGGAAGTAGTTTTGGTACAGGCACTTGGAAAGTATATATGAAATGTTATTGGTTTCAAATCAAACTTGATAAACACATCCTCCAGTTACATTAAGGTCTAAATGACACGTTATCTTTTTATAGGAAACGTCTTTCTGATCCGCAAGACGACGAATTTCCCGTTTGCAGCATGCGTCAATGCAGCCCTGCATTGACTGCTCCTACTGTTAATTCACTGCTGCTAAGGATATTTGTCATTATTAACAGATAATCACAGTTACAGTCACAGAAGTAACTGGTACTCGCAATTCTGTATCCGTCACAATTGACAGTTGAAAAGTTGCCTTTCATTTGCTGTGTCATTCACTTGCTGTTTCATTTTTCCGGCCGACGCATTCCAAGGTAAAACAAGTTGAGTTACTTAACTATTTCTATAATTCAACAAATTACAGCTTTATTCATTTTCTTTATTTTGCAGTATCAAAAATGCCACGGGAGACCAAAATCAAGCCTCCGTCCACCGGACCAGAAACCTTTTGCATAACCTTGTCCGATTCGGATGATGATTCATCGGAAGAAGAAGATTTCATGAAACGTTTATTCAGTAAAGAGAATATTGCAAAATTAGAAGCAGATGAAGCAAATAAAAGAAATCAATTGAAGAAGGAAACGACTAAGAACGAAAAGCCTTCAATAAATGAATCACCCCTTAAGAAGAAAGAGAAGAGCAAACGCAACAAGCCGGAAAAAAGGAAGAGAGAAAAATCCAAAAAACAGGAAAAGTCAAAACAGGAAAAGTCAAAAAAACAGGAAAGGTGAGTTGAATTGGTGATTATATTTACAATACAACAATTTTAGGTTTTAAGCGCAGGGAACTCTGGTATCAAGGCCATTGAAATTGCTGTACATATGACTTGCAATCTTCTTGAATTTTCTCGAGCATCTCCTCACACAGAGTCTAAAGCAGCGATGGTCCTCAGTACCCCCTGGGGGGAGAAGACTTTTCGCTATTTACACATTTACGAACCGAACGTATGCCGAAGGTGAGGCCAAGAGAGTATAGAATAAAAAGCATATTCATTGTATAATCTTTGCTTTCAGTCGCTGGCCAGCGTTCGAAGAAGTTGGTTCGCGACGCTTTATTTTCGCACACTAATACAATCTTACAATTTGGCCTCGCTCTCGTTGGCCAACGCTGATCTAAAAACTACATTGTATTAGCTTTTTTAGCTGCGACTTGACCTGAAGCTATAAAGGGCGTTTTTGTATCGAATTCGATTTCTAGGCGCTTATCCATAGATTTTAACAAACGAACAATTTGGTTAAAGGCCTATTCTCAGATGAGATAACAATTTAGTTCGGCACGATACTTCATATAAATAGAAACAATTTTGAACAGTTTGAAATCTGATTGCTTTTGAACGGCATTCCTATTTATATGAAATATTGTGCCGAACTAAATTTTTATCTCATCTGAGAATAGGGCTTAAAGCCCATTGTGAAACATTAAGCAAATAAATCACAGTTTCTTAATGCAAAGTTCAATCACTTCTTCTTTATGTAGAAAGTAAAAGTACGAATTTGTACACGTAATTATTCGCTTTCTTTCAATAACATATAACTCTTTAAAACTGATTTTGCCAATCCCATTCTTAAACAAGAATATATTTGTAAAAAAAATTATAATTTTTCAAAATAGTTAACAAAAAAATGTTTTGTGCCACATTTTATGCCACATTTTGGATGTGGCGTATCAAAATAGGTCAACTGAAACCAGTAACTAAACATTTATATACACACCTGATCATATTAATAGGTACACACCGAAATTTTTTAATTATAGATGGTTTTTTCGTACTTTTAGTGTTGACAACTTTATAATTTTTGGTTTTTTGTTGTTGTCAATGTCTGGCCACACTGTGACAAAGAGTAGAAAGAGGGGCTGCCCCGTATATCAAAGCTTTTCTATAAATTGAGAGTCCACCAAACATTTCGCCTGATCATAATAATAGGTACAGTCTCCGTTTCTCACATGTATCAAGTGAATAATTTTGTAATCAGTGATCTTTTGGTATCTAAAGGTAAATTAGGTATAGTTCCTGTCAATACAGAGAATTAAATAATTATTTTTTTTAGAAAAAATGGGTCGAAATTCTCACTGTACTAAAGAAGAAGCTCGATTGGTTCTTAGTCTGAGAAAAGAAGGCAAATCTTTACGAGCCATCGCCAAATTAATGAACAGGTCTCATAATTTTGTTAAAAATGCATTAGAAAGAAAACCAAGACAGGAAACCCGTGGAAGGCCACAAAAAACAACAGAAACCCTTGACCACTACATAGTAGCTTTGAGCAAAAAGAACCCATTTAAGTCATCGAAGGCTGCGAAATTGCAGCCGAAATTGGGAATTCAGTTAGTGCTCCAACTATCCGAAGACGACTATAAGATGCCAACCTACCAGGCAGAATTGCCAGAAAAGTCCCACTTATGCGCAAAAAAAATATCACCATGAGGCAAACTTTTGCAAGGGACCACAAAGACTGGGTAGGATGCACCGGGGAGAAAAAATGGAGAAACATATTATGGAGCGATGAAACCAAGATTAATTTGTTTGGGAATGACTGTGAAAGGAATGTTCGACGCCCTAATGGAAAGGAATTCCATCCACGGTTTACAAAAAAAACAGTTAAACATGGAGGTGGCAATATAATGGTATGGGGTTGCTTCTCCTGGTACGGCGTAGGTCCAATTTATCAGACTACGAACAAAATGAATGCTGAAGAGTACAAATCCATATTGGAAACAGTTATGGTACCGTATGCTGAGGAAAATATGCCATTACGTTGGGTATTTCAGCAAGATAATGATCTTAAACACACATCAAGGCAGTTGTCTAAATTTTTCGAGGACCAAAAAGTTGACGTTCTGAAGTGGCCAAGCCAATCCCCCGACCTTAACCCCATTGAAAACTTGTGGGGAGACTTAAAAAAGAAATTGGCAAAGCATTCATTTTCAAATAAACCAAAATTATGGGAAGGTGTCCAAAAACTGTGGTATGAGACACCAGTAGAGACCTGCCAGGCTCTTATTAAAAGTATGCCAAAAAGAATAGCAGCAGTGGCCAAAAATAGAGGTGGATACACTGGATACTAAGTTAGGAAATACTAATTTACCTAAAAAAAGAACACAAAATGGAAATAAAAATTTTTTTTCTTACCAACACATGAAGTGTACCTATTATTATGATCACACTGAAAACGTATCTGAAACACAAAATGATCTCTTTTATGTTATATTATTATTCTATGTTACAATTAAGTTTATTTTATTAAAAACCAATAGTTTAAGAACCAATGAGAACAAATTTTAAGTTTGAAACAATGAATAAAACTGTTTTCTGTTACCTTAAAGTCAGAGTTGATATGTGTACCTATTAATATGATCAGGTGTGTAGATTGATACAGTCCAACTTCTATATAGCTAATTTCAAAAATTACGTTATAAGGAAAGACGTAAATAAAACGTAATTGGAGTATTCAGGAAACGATTTAGTTATACAAAGAACTTCGTTCGTAATAGAGAAGTTTGACTGTAGTACAATAGTAAATATTTTAGGATGGGATTATTTCCAAAACAAATTTCAGTTCCAGTTCCCTTTTGTTGAGTATTTCGTCTAAACCCCCGTACTCAGAACTACAGAAAATTCCTTTTGTCACAGTATTTCCTATAATTAAAACCACATTTGCTTTGCTTTGATGCCAAAAGGTCCTCCAGGCCCAAAAATTTAAAAGTGCTTAAAAACACTGTTTTATCAAATTTTTAAGGGGAAATAATTAAATGCTGGCTGGGTGTTTGTTTGATATTTTCGTCCTCGTGGTTCGGTTTAGGGTTTGGTTCACAGTAAAAAAAAAGCCGGAATTCCGGGTTCGAACCGGTTCGGTTCAAAACCGGTTTGCAGCCCTGCTGAGAATACAAAGGGATATAAAAGAATGCATATGAAACCATTAGAAACTATGTGTTTGCAATTGACTTGACAGTGACTTAACGGTGACTTAACATTGACTTGACAAAAAGATTCCACCTGTGATCAGAAATTTCATAAAATGCCGACTGGGTATGGGCTGGCTGGTCCTCTAATCCAGCGATGGGCAACCGCATAGCCCGCCCTTACCCTTGAAACCCAGCCCTGACAACTCGTTTATTAAAAACAACTCATCAATTCTATCAATTCACGCAGGGAGACTGAATTACGTTTGATACGGAGTTGAGAACACAATAAAAGACATTTGGAGAAGCTCTGCAGCTTTCACAGCCCCTTGTAGTGATGGCTCCTCAGACTGCCTGCAACTGTTGTGGCTAAATCTTCTTTTACACACACCGCCACCTAACAGCCACCTTTAAATCCATATTCACCTAGTTTTTCCTCCTATTATACGCCCGGCGAGTATGCTCCACTACCAGTCCATGAAGCTGGCTGTGACTCCGGATATGACCTCTGGATTAAAGTGCGTCTCGGTGGTCACTAAAACAGTGTCTTAGTGATGAAGTTCTGCTAACGTAGCCTAAAACCACAAAAAATGCTTTCATGAAAAACAAGGCATGGCATTAACTATAAACAAATCAAACTGAATTTTTGCTGTTGCCTGGTCACATTATCAAACATCTCTCGCTGTGAGAATATTCTCGGCGTCTGAGTACCTAGCTTTAAAGCAGGGTTCCCCAAGCAGAGAGTGCGAAAATGTGACTGTGTCTCTCTCAAACACACAGTGATGCATGACTTCGGCAAGCATTCGGTGTGAATTGGCGAGTATGTTTGTGCCCCAGGGGCTATTGCTGGGGAACTCTGCTTTAAAGCAGGGATTGTCAACGAGAGCGAGGCCAAAAAGTGAGAGTTTATTGGTGTGCATCGAAAACTAGCTAGCCTGTTTACTCTCTGGTCTGAGCTTCGGCATGCGTTCGGCTCGTGAATGTGTAAATAGCGAAATGTATACGGCCCCTAGGGGCATCCGGTGACAATCGCTGCTTTAAAGCAGTATTTGTCAAGAAGAGCGAGACCAAAAATTGGTTGAATATGGGTGTGTGAAAATAAAGCGACACAAACCAGCTCTGACCTACTTCATCGACCGCTTAAAAGATGTTTGCACTCTCTTGGTTGGTGAGAATAGCGAAATGTATTTGGCCCCTGCGGTCTAGGCGTGCCAATTGCTGCTTTAAAGACGCATTTTTTGTCTGCTTTTGAGAATAATATATTTTATTTCTAAAATGTAAGGCTTTTTGGAGGAGAAGAAAATATATATTGATATCTTATTATAATTAAAAAGCTATGAAAATCCACCAACTAACTATTTATTCAACCCCTTTCTTTAATAGTGTACCGTCGGTGAAACCATCAGAACCTTCTAAGAAGCCACCAGAGCCGCCAGTATATACTCCCATCATAACCAGGTAAATATTATAAAACATTTTTTTTTGTAATTTTGTTGCAACCAAATCTATCTTATTTTCTTCTACAGTTCCGAGGCTTTGCCTAATAAATACTGCATAGGCGATACAGTATTGGATTTTGGTCTAGAAAATTCTGAACCAATGCATATTATTGACACTTTGCCTCCCAAGCCGACATTTAGCGGTAACATTATACCCAAACCCAAACGTTTAGTTCGGAAATATAAGCCAAGAGCTTTACCAAGGCTACGTAAGACAACGACACCAAAACCAAATCCACCAAAAAAACCAATTGAAAAACAATCGCCGATAATTCAACGAGAATGGTTAGAGGATCGCACTTATGAACCCATTGAACCAATTTTGGAAGAGGAAAAGTTACCCACCTCCGAAGAGATATGGCAGGCCTTTAAGGAGGTGAAAGAAGGATTGGTGCCTCGTTCAAAGGCAATTTGGCCGGTTTGTTTGAGTGTAGAAGATAAGCCAGTGGAGACGACCCCGAAAACTGTGCCTAAGACTGCGCCACGTATTGTGGACAATTCTGATAAAATGGATGTTGCTGAGGATAAAGATAAAGTTTATAATTGGAAAAAGAAAGAAAGTCCGAAAAAGCTAACCGATCTCGAAATTGCCCTCCAAACAGGAAATTTTGATTTTGTGTTGGATGTTGACATGGAGGATAATGAGTACACGCATGGATGGTTCAAAAACGAGTTGCTTAATGAACCAATGAGCGATATGGAGGAGTTTGACTTACTTTTAAATCTGGCTAACGACGACACGAAACGTCAATTGTTGCGCGGTATACTTAGACCCAAACAGCCCGGTGAGGTTAGGGCACCGGAGAAACCGAAGCGTAAAGAAGAGAAAGTTGTGCAGAATCCTTTGCCGCCTGTAGAAGTAGTTGAAATCAAAGAAATGGACTTAGAACAGGTCTTGGATACGCCTATGGAGACTGAAGTAATTTCAGACGATGATGAAGAACGTCCCGAACGTCCCATTATTTTGAGCGTAGAGGAAATATCCACTGTCCCACCCATGCCGGCCAATGAGGCTGCCATCGAAGAATGGCTGCAGCAATGCAGTAAAACTATATCACAACAGCTACAGCAATTGGTAAGCTCCCTAAATGTACCCACTGAATCTTCCTCGACGGAAGCCATCGATTTTGAAAACGAAATCTCTAAGGAGCAAATGAAACCACGAGTAGCTACGGCTACACCCACTGAAAATGAATGGCAAAATAACTATATACTTTCGCTAGAAGATTTCGAGGATATTATCGATCAAACGGCGACCGAATTTCGTGATCCACAGGCGAAACGTTTGCGCAGCAAATGGAATGCTTCTTATGGTATGAAAACTTCCGAAAATCTAAGGCGTAACATCGATTTACCACCACTGCCGTCGCATTTGGATCAGTGTTTGCAGAAGATTCGTATTTTAAGACGTCCCACACGTCGTGTTGCCAAACCTCTGCGCTTACGCATCGAAATGAAGTATGTGAAAATGTTTTGCACCCTCCAAGCGAATCGTCCACTTAATTTGAAGCCATTGATGACTGTGCTGGATAATGCAATCTATAATACGGATATCGATGTCATACAAAAACGTTATGATGCCTCACAAATCGCCTGGATATGGAGCAATGGCGTGGTCATGATTGTCAACGGACGGAGTCAGACAATGTTGGCCGAAACTCAAAAAGAACTGATGGGTAAAATTTTGGGAGTAGCCAGATTTAGGATCCAACCGAATCATAATCTAATTCATTTACGTTTGATATCGTATGCGTTTTATCCCTGGCGCATAGCCATTGATGAGTTCAGTGAGACTTATGCTCTGAGCCATGAGAAATTCATGGGCGAGAGTCGTTATGTGTATTATGTGGATAAAAGTTTGCCCGGAGTGGCGGCAAGAGTACATGAATCGGGTATGATTCATGTGTTTGCTATGAGTACATCGCAGGCGGATAAGATGTTGGAAAAGCTATATCTAATAACGGCCAATCATCGCAAGGCAGAGATAAAGGAGATTAAAAACGAACCGATTTAAGTGTATAGCCAGATGTAAAGCCAGATGTAAAGCCAGATGTAAAGCCAGATGTCAAGCCAGATGTAAAGCCAGATGTAATGCTAGATGTCTATCCAGATGTAAAGCCAGATGTAAAGCCAGATGTCAAGCCAGATATGAAGAGAGATGTAAAGCCAGATGTAAAGCCAGATGTCAAGCCAGATGTCAAGCCAGATGTCAAGCCAGATGTCAAGCCAGATGTCAAGCCAGATGTAAAGCCAGATGGAAAGCCAGATGTAAAGCCAGATATGAAGAGAGATGTAAAGCCAGATGTCAAGCCAGATATGAAGCCAGATGTGAAGCCAGATGTCAAGCCAGATGTAAAGCCAGATGTCAAGCCAGATGTCAAGCCAGATGTCAAGCCAGATGTAAAGCCAGATGTAAAGCCAGATGTGAAGCCAGATGTAAAGCCAGATGTAAAGCCAGATGTAAAGCCAGATGTAAAGCCAGATGTAAAGCCAGATGTAAAGCCAGATATGACACCAGATACGACACCAGATACGACACCAGATATGACACCAGATATGAAACCAGATATGAAACCAGATATGAATCCAGATGAGAAGCCTATATAATATTATATATGAAACTTGAATAAAATATAAAGAATCTTTTTGTTTAGCTCGCAAAGGTGGTTCTTTTTTAAAGAGTGTTTTCTTACAAGAAAGAAAGTCGGTCAAACCTGACTATAACACACTCTGTTCCACCCAAATGTTGTATATATCTGATAAATTTAAGTTAGAAGCCACAAAAAGTTACAAAAAAAACCATTAAGTATGAGGGGCTGCACAACGCCGTTGCGGTCGGTGCTGCCCAGCATAATTGTTTGTTTTCATAATAACTCCACTATCGTTTATCCAAACTTCATTTCTTTGGTGGATCGATAAATAATATTGATTACTAAATATCTCTAAAAGGTACGAAACATCTATCTACCATAATGTGGGAGATATGACGTTTTTCTCAAATTGCGGGGGCGGCAGGAGGCGTGGCAACAATTTAAAATAAATTTGATCTGCCTTCATGGATAAGAAATATATGTCCCATACATGTCAAAACTTTATTTCTTACCATCTCTGAGATCTCTTCGTTCATACGGACAGACGGAATCTGCCGAAAGTGTCTTTTGCATATGTGTTTTCTGTTTCCCTTCCACTTACGCAGCATTCGCTTTCGTTTGTGGGAAAAAAGGTGTAGAGGGGCAAGCTTCATAACTACACCTCTTGCCTACAAGCCAGAGCTTTTTGAAAAACTTTAAGAAGTTAGCTTCACCGTGTTAATCTCGACTAAAGCCTAGTACTGAGGGCGTTTGAATTGTCCTTTCGTCACAGTATTTCATATAATTAGAAACATCTTGGCTTTGCTTTGATGCTCATGTGCTTTTAAAAAGTGTTTCTATTTATGTCAAATACTGTGATGAAAGGTAAATTCGAACGCCCTCAGTACTACGCTTTAATAGCTCAATTTCCATCTAACTGTTACCTGTACAAAAATGTTTAAAAGATTTTTTAGTATTAAATCGAATTGGACAATGTTGCAACCAGCTTCATTTTAAAGTCTCATCATAAGGCTTTCATTTTCAGTAGAAGACGTTTCGCTGAAGTGTAAACAACATAGTTTTTGTGTGCTCCGAAACACAATTTGCGGGAAAGTTTACTTTTCTGCTTTCATTTGAAGAAAAATGCAGCTGAAGGCCATCGAATGCTGCGTGAAGCTTTCGGGGAACATGCTCCAAGCGCATATTATCATACGGGCCGCCAGCTCTAAAAGCCAAAGGCGAATTTTCAAGGGGGCACGGTCATGCTCTGTATTTGGTGGAACCAACCGCGTGAAAGCATTACAGGGCTACTCTACCGCACTCAATTGATGCGTTTGACCCGAGCATTGAAGCAAAAACGGCCAGAATACGAGTAAAGGCACGACAAGGTAATTTTGCAACATGACCACATGTTGCGCAGCCGGTCAAAACATACCTTGAAACGCTGAAATGCCCGACGTATATTGCGTCTTCCGTCTACTATTTGTTTTCGTCGTTGACGCATGACCTTGAGGATCAGCACTTTTTGTGTATTTTTCAAAACTACAAATTGCTGAAAAACACCATGATTGTCATAATTCTGAAAAATATTGAAATGAGCATAATAAATATTTCAAACCATTTGTGAGTGACTGACGAATCATTAAATTGGAAAAAAATCTGGTAAAAAATGCAAAGAAACTAACATCAGTTCCACAATCTTCGCTTGTGACTATGTCCATTTCTTTACCCCATACTCCCGTGAAGGAGCTAACTTTTCTATGCTTTAATTTACCACCTGTTTACTTGGGAGCTCATTCATAATTGATGACCAAAGATAGCTCCTTTGCGTTTTAAACTCAATCATAGCTGTGTATGCACCGGGTCCTGATGGCGTACCTGGTTGTTTACTTAGTTACCATGCTGATGCATAGTCTAATCTTATTCATAAATTACACTAGGCAACAAGGTCCAGCATATAAAAGGGTTGGAGGTGATTCTAGATGATTTTCGTGTGCTGAACACGAATCTGTTTTCAGAATTAGTCCATCGCGTCGAGGTTTTCAGTAATTTGAGCTTAAATTGCCTATTTTTACCCTTTTCAGACGCGTTTTGCGGGAACCTATACTTTTGTTTTGACTTTTTTTGATATCGGAAATTACTATTTCTGAACTTTAAAATAAACTATACCAAAGAATTGTACGATTTTTGTAAGCCATTTTGAAAACAGTCTCAATAATAATAAAAAGCTAAAACTGTCAAATGCACCAAAGTATGCCTTACAGAAACAGTACAACCGGCTAGTAATTTGTATAGAATTTCAATGAAAATTTTCAACAAAACCTACTCGGGGTACAATACCCAGTACTAAAGACTCTGCAACCTCTATCCTGCTTTTGCGAACTTGCTTATCGACGCCCACTCGCAAAAACTGCCTCAACGCGAGGTTACCATTGAAGCAACTTCGCAAATCTGTACTCGGTGCACATGCTCAGTACAACGGTTTTATCAGTTTCTACACTCATCGGAAACAGTTCGTCGACTCAACTACGACACAAACATCACAGCGAGAATTATACGCAAGCTTTCTTCCACAGTGGGCACAAACCTACAGATGCTCACCCCGGATATACGTCCCAGCTATACTCAAAACTTGAAGATCATTCGTTTCCGACATGGTCACTAGAGGGGGAGTACAGTGGTAGCCCTGGCCACACTAATCATCGAAATCACGCGATAGCTTGGTTGTCCATTTGTAGCCCTAAGGCGTCAGCGAATCAGTCTGTGGCCTCGAAACTTGCCCTAATAAAGTTAGTTACACTGAAACTGAGCTTTGAACTGACTTTTGGTCTTAACTGGAGCATCGTTCATTTGATCTTTATCATTTATTCGGCAAATCGATAAACAATGCTAATTACTAATCTCTAGAAGGTAAGAACCATCTATCATCAAAAATGAGGCAAAAATTGAAAATAAACTTGATGTGCCTGCAACTATACGATGTATATGTCCCATACATGTCAAACCTCTATCTCCCACCATCTCTGAGATCTGCGCTTTCATACAGACGGACGACACACCGACGGACAGACAGACATGGCTATGTCGACTCCGCTATTGATGTTATTTAAGAATAAATACACTTTATATGGTCGGAAATGATTCCTTCTCCCTGTTACCTATTTTTGAGTATAAAAGCTGTGCTTCACACCGTCTATGTACCATACCGGTTTGAACCCGAAATTCCGACTTTTTTAAACAGTGAACCGAACCTTAATTGGAACCAAAGTAGAGAAAAATGCTGAGCCTAAATCTGTTACGAATCTAATTTTTCGGTTCAATGCAACTCTTGCATCAATGTTGTGCGACAAAGACTTAAGCTCGTCACAAAGTATAATGTATTCCTATTACAAATTCTAAAATTATGTTTAAAATAAACGATAGAAAAGTATAACCTAAAGAGTAAATAGAAGAAACGCCTTCCGATCCGGTGGGGGTAATTTATTTTGTCGTTATGACTTGCAGGGTTAGTGATCGGAAGGAATTTTGCCAGAAATACTAGAAGTAATGCAAGTGCAAGATTGTAAAAAATAAAAAACCTAAAGCCATCGTCGGAAATGTTTCTGAAAAGAGGAAAGATATTATTGTAGTCCCTTCATAGAATGCGAAATGGAAAATAAGAGTCATATAAAGAAGCCAGTGACTGAATTCTCAGTTGATATGACCTTAAAACTTATTTTGTGTGATCAAAAGTACAAAAATTCTGGATATTATTTTGTATATTAGTTGCATAAATTACATTTCTATATAATTTAAGCTTAAGCCGAACCAGAGATCGAACCGAAATCCTCTCCCAAAAAGCTGGAACCTAATATTTTCAAACATTAATTATTGGCCAATGTCGGTTTGAACCCGCGAATCGCAGTTAAAAACCATTATTGGGCTTGCAGTCCTGCTTAAAATAGCATTTTACTTTTTCATCTGAAATCTATTGAGCAGTAGTGACAATGCCCTTCAGAAGGGCCTCAGTACTTAAATAAGCCCTGATTTGGAAATATTTCTAATGATTATTTCCTAATTCATCACTGCTTACCTCTGTTGTACTTAGGGGAAATTCTGTAGCATAGAATGTTCAGGTTTCTAACGAAATTATTTGCACTCAAAAGTAACAAAATAGCTAGAAACAGCTAAAAATAATTTAGAAATTGACAAATTTTTAGCAAATTCTATTCAAAAAATTAACAGCATTTCCACTTTCAAAATTACTAGATCTAGCTAATAAATAGCTAAAATGGCACAAGTTCAAAAGTTGGAGACTTTTATAGTTGAATTTATATTAATTAATTAAGTTATAATCCAGCAACTCAAGCTGCCTTTACACTTGTCATATATCTCTAAAGACTCTCTGACGATAGTGTAATTTCAAATCAAATATCTCTAAATATTTAGAAAATATCTGTGATGAAATAGAACAGGTTCTATTTGATAAGAGATCCTCTTTAGAGAAGTTTGACAACCGACTATTTAGAGATATATGACAAGTGTAAAGGCAGCTTTAGTGAGTTTATAATTTAACTACATACTGAAAATACGTACATACATACTGAATACGCAACAATATATTGGACGTTTTGTGAATTTTGATATAAGTACTAAATGTGGTATATCTTCATTGGAAAAAATCGTAGAATTGTTTGGGATAGTTTATTTCAAAGTTAGGGACTAGTTCTGTCTGATAATATTAAAGAAAGTCAAAACTGAAGTATAGGTTCTCCACAAAACGCTTATAAAAAGAGTCAAATAAAGCAAATAAGGGAACGAAAATCATCTAGAATCACTACTGATCCTTCATTATACTGGAAAAAGTCTAATTTTGTTGCCTTGGAATCTTTTATCATTTCTCTCCATACCTAAGGTAGTAAGTTCAATGTTAAGCATTATTCCTATAACTTCTCAACTGCAACGTTTGTGTAGTTTCTTTCTTTTAGCTTTCCAACATGGATTTGTGAAGCGTCGATCTACTTAAACTAAACTTTTAAACTAACGTATTGAACTTCCATCTTACCCAAAACTAAGTAAATTTTCAAACAGTTTTTGGTTCGAATTAAAAAGAAAAGACACTTCTTCTGAATATGTGCGCTATTTAACCCAGTAAACATTTTTGCCTCATAATGCAAGCCTTTCTCTTTATAAAGTTTCCTAAAAGAGAGTTTTCCCCCCATAACCGAAAGCTATTACTCTCTCTGAAAACCAGCTGAATGGAAAGTCGTCATACAAAAGCTTTTGCTCTTCTACTCTCTTTCTCTCTTTTTCTCTCAAAAGCCACATATTCTCCTTTACGGCTTTTGGGTTAAAGTTGTAAGCCAGTCAAAAGTAGAAGCCTTCGTACCTACGTAGCTCTGCAGGATTCATGGTAGGAATTTAATTCATAACTTAAGTGGCGTGTCCTCGGCCGTATATAGCCAAGGTTAAGTGTGGCACACGTCACTTCTTCGGCTGACAGAGAAGTGCCTGGTTTGGGGTGGGAGTATTGCTTGGGATTCGCTTTTATCATACGAATTTTCTTTTCTCTTTGCTGCTTAAGCACGAATTTTGCTTTTCTGATTTAAGGAATCTGTTTGATAAACGACTCACCCACCCCCCGATTCCAGCGGATATGATACAGGAGGACTTGAAACAATTTGATTGAATTTTTGCGCTAAACAAATTAAGTAAAAATGAACCACCCGTCAGCATAATTAGACCTTGTCACTCGACACAAAAAAAAAAAAAATAACAAAAGAGATAAATGATTTGCATAAAATTTGGTTTGACCTTTTTGTACCTTTTTAATTTACACCACACGTTTTTCTCCCCCCACCCACCATAAGAAAAAACCCACAAATAAAATGCAAGAAAAATATTGGGACAATCAAAAATGCAAATGTCACTACGTGAATTGTTAAAATTAAATCATAGAAAGGAGCTCAAGTTCGTCCGTAAGGTGCTCCATTACTTGCCCCCAAGGGCAGTTTTCAATAAATCTGCTATCAGCAAAAGAAAAATGTTAATTGCCAGCTTGTGCTCCCTATTAATCATATGCCATAATTTTTGTTTAGACTAATTAGGAGGAAAATATATTGTAGCTATGAAAAGGGGGGAAGGAGATAGAAGATGGATGAACCAAGCAGAGAGCGGGGGGGGGGGGGGCGGTCATCATTAGGTTCATGTTCAACGAGAGGAGCAAAATGATGCTGGTAGATAAATTTGCTTTTTTTTTTACTGGCTTAACTTTAGTTTGTTTCCAAAACCAATAACTTTATTTTTTATCTGAAATGGTTTAATTTTTCTTCTGTTGGTTTTTTTTTATTTTACTTAAGCCTTTCTGCTCAGTTCTCTGTCTTTCTTAATTCTTTTCCTGTCCAAAATACAGATCTTTCGTTTCTTTCTACCTTTTCTGTTCCACACTTCTGTGTGATTTTTATGCCATTTCGGTTTTCAGTGTACATTTTTTGACACCTCACGCGTGATTCGCAACATGTGGCAACGCCAAAAACGCTCTGCTAGGTTTTCCATTAGACAAACAAACAAACAAACGGTACCTGCAAATCATTGAATTGGATTATAAAAATTCGTGATCCGTATATATCGAAAAATTTTCTTTAGCGATGATGCTAATTTTTGGCTCAATGGGTACGTCAACAAACAGAATTGTCGAATTCAATTTGAAGAACAGCCAAAAGCAGTTCAAAAGCTGCCAATGGACCCTAAAAAATTCACAACTGGTTACTGTTTGTGGGTCGGCAGCATCATTGGACCATACTTTTTAACAAAATAGTGAAAATCGCAACGTTACAGTCATTGAGGCTAATTTGGTCTAAGCTAGAAGCAGTTCAAGAGCAGACAATGCACGCTGAAACCTGCACTGTTTCGTGCTTTTCAAAAAAGTTGTAGTCATTGGTGCAAAGTACCTACTTTCGGTTTCCCAAAATATAAGAATTGGACTTGTTTGACATGTGGTTTCAAGAAGACGGTGCCACATGCCACACGGCATCATATTCCAATTAAGAGCAATTGATTTCACGTTTTGAAGCAGTCCATTGGCTGCCGAGATCATGTGATTTGAACCGAATAGGTCCTTTTTTTTGTGGGGCTACGTGAAGTACAGGTATACGAAACAAACAAACGCTTTTAACATCACCCTTTAGTTTTGTTTCCACCTCCCTCTTCAGATACTTTTCGCTTCCCGTAGATTTAAAGAAAAAGAGTAATAAAATCATATTCTGGAACGAAATTAAGGAAATTATTAATTATGGAATTATAATGAATGAATTAATGTAAAGAATTTATCCATGATTCTTTTATAATTGAATTAACAGAGAAGAACCAGAACATTGTAGCTTGCAGAGTGATTGTAGAGAGCGCTAGAGAGTAGTTTTTTGTTTGACGAAAAAACATGTACGATTACTACTCTCAAGGTTAAGTTGTATGTAAGTATGCCAGCTTCTTTATGTGGATTACATTGAAAACTTACCCGATTATGTTTAAAAAAATTTTAAGATTAATATTGCTGTTACCTTTGTAACATCTGAGATATTTGAAGTCTTTAGAAAGCTATAAAAACGGACCTTAAAAGAAGAAGCTATAAAAATCGCAAGACGAGTTCAATGGATGGTAGATGGTATGCTAAGGCAACAATATCAATGGATTTACGCCGCAATTATACGAACGGTCCCGCTGTAGTTCCCTTAAAGATATGCAATCTCATGACCTTATTGGAGACTGTGAGTCATTAAAACTCAGCTTCATTTGTTCCTTTAGACCAGGCATGCCCAAAAGCAGCAAACGACAGAGCACTCACCAATACTCACAAAGATAAGCACCAATACCAATAATGAAATTGTTGTTGGTCAGTTTGCTTACGCTCGCAAACACCAATCAAAGAAGAAAACAAAACCAGTTATTGTTCTACGCGACTCACACACACGAAATCGGTAGCATGTGTGTCATTTTGTATGCCTCGCGTCCTGCATGTATACGATAATTGATTTCCTATGTTCCGGTTAATTACAATAACAAAACGTACCCAAAGAGCATACGGCTGGGCATCGCTGCTTTAAACCCATGCCGGGGCACGTCCCAGTCTAAAGTGTATACAACAGCGCTCTGCGGCAGCGAATTCGACACACCGACAATATATGAGCTTATACTGCTCTCTTTTGCAATAACAAAGAAGTGCTAAGTGAGCGCGCTCACGCATGGCTAAACACACACAAGCAAAGCCATAATAAGCGCGTGTGTTTTTTGCCGGTTCCTGTTTAATTCTGTAATATCTGCCAGGCACAAAATCGTCATAAAAGCACTTGGCTCAATATTATCCAATTCGGTATAGGTAAACGAATGCCGTAAATCTCTCTATGAAATGGTATATCAGTGTGATATACTACCTATATATAAATCTTTTTTGATTTACGGGACTTAGGGACATTAAGGGGAATTGGTAAGCAAACCACAATCCTCTTTTCCGATAAGGAAACTGTCTGTATACCCATGGCAACGTATAGGCTCATTACAGAAGACATAATCGAGCAAAGAGCAACTCAAAAATGGCAATAGATAACTAATTAGACACCGCCAGATTAGAATATCCCTATAACGACTTCTGCAGAAGCTGCAGAGAGGAGGAAAAGAGGTATGTCTTAATCTTTTTTCTGCTCGTGCCCCGCCCTGAGCCAATGAAGACAGAAGTTTTTCGAATCTTACTCTCTGGCTGATATATCCGAGCTCGCAGCGATATCTCCCAGACAAATCTCTGTGTACCACAAGGCAACTGAATATACCTAGCACAACGCTTGCCACTTGAAAAAATTAAATTACACCAAAAAAATTTCAAAAAAGAGCCATTTTCATTAAAAAAGAGCCAAAAAAAAAATGTTCTTCCCCTTATTCATGTTATATTTTTATTTAATAAAATAAATATAAATATAATGATGTAATTAATATCTGTTGATTTGTGTTGGCTATAAAGAATTATACTCAACCATAGACCTCGAGCTAGCCAGATAAATGTTAAAATTGAGATTTTAATACCAATGGCCTCCTCAGACTTAATTCTATATTGTGTCTAAATTTCAAAACAATCGGATGAGTGGTTACAAAGATAAAACGTAACGTCAAGTCAGATACTTATGCAAATAATAAAAAATTGGGCAAACATTTTGAAATAAAATAACCTGGAAAATAAACTTGTATTATTTCAAATCATACGAAAAAAATTGGCATACAAAAAGCTTTGCCGAATTCGCAGAGTTTTGCATTTTCCTAAAGCAAGTTAAAACCCACTTCCGTTTTATGTAACGTCACGCCAGCATATAAGTTTGCTTATATCTTTAACTCCTTATGATCGATTGATGTCATTGTTTTTGCTAATTATAGTGCCACTTAAGTGCTACCCAAATATAGAACAATCTTTTTAAAAATCCAAGATTTTCATATTTTTTTAAAAAACATCTTTTCGTACGAACGTAACGTCACGTCAGTTTGGAAATGCCCATATCGACTTCTGCAGAAGTTGCAGAGAGAGGGAAGAGGTGAAGTTTGTCTGTCTCACACTTCTTCCTGCTCGTGCCCCGTCCTGAGCCAATGCAGACAGAAGTTTTTCGAATCTTACTCTCTGGCTGATATATCCGAGCTCGCAGCGATATCACCCAGACAAATCTCTGTGTACCACAAGGCAACTGAATGGACCTAACACCTATAAAGTTTCTGTTTGTGGAAGCCGCATATTTTCTATATACCATCACAATTGGAAAACCAAATGATTATTTAAAAAGTTCTTTGAAAGTTCTGCCATTGAGTGCGCCTCACTGCTCAAAAACGTAGAATAGATTCCTTAACATTTTCAGACATGATCCATTTTTATACCCTTGTAACGCTAAGAAGGAAGCATCTCCGAACACACAAAGTATATATATTCTTGATCAGCATGACGAGCTGAGTTGATATAGCCATGTCCGTTTGTCCGTCCGTCTGTTTCTATGCTATCTCCTCCGTCAGTTTTAAAGCTGTATTAACCAAACTATGCTCGAAGCCTTTTGGTACAAATACGCTGCACATTTGTCGGAATCGGCCGGATCGGATGACTATATCATATAGCTGCCATAGGAACTATCGGTCAAAAATGTAGTTTTAGTGAGAAAAACTTTTTTGTCTTCAACGCTAACGTCCTCAATCCTCGTATTTCTAAGTTTTCTATGCTCTTACATAATTCCACCAAGTTTTATGAAAATCGGACAACCATATAGTATAGCTGCCATACAAAAGACATGTATGGAAAAAAGTCTTAGTAGAAAAAACTTTTTTGTTTTCAAAGCTATCGCTCTCAATCCTGTTATTAATCAATATTATATGCTACTACACAATTCTACCAAGTTTGATCCAAATCTGATGACTATAGCATACTGCTGCCATAGGAACTATCGTTCAAAAATGTAGTTTTAGTGAGAAAAACTTTTTTGTCTTCAATGCAAACGTACTCAATCCACGTATTTCCTAGTTTTCTAAACTTTTACATAATTCCACCAAGTTTTATGAAAATCGGACAACTATATAGTATAGCTGTCATACAAAAGATATGTCTGAGAAAAAGTCTTAGTAGAAAAAACTTTTTTGTTTTCAATGCTATTGCTCTCAAACTTGTCATTAATCAATATTATATGCTACTACACAATTCTACCAAGTTTGATCCAAATCAGATGACTATAGCATACTGCTGCCATAGGAACTATCGTTCAAAAATGTAGTTTTAGTGAGAAAAACTTTTTTGTTTTCAATGGTAGCGTCTTTATACCTTCCACTTGTGAATATTATCAGTTTCCACACAGTTTTGGGGAGTTCGGCCAAAATCGGATGAACACATCGTATAGCTGCCATATAACAAACTGGGAAGCAAATGCTCAAAGTAGTGGCGCCATCAAGCTACAAGGGTATATAAACTTCGGTCGAGCCGAAGTTAGCTTTCCTCTATTTTTATGGAATTAAAATAGATCGAAACCTGTCAGTTAGCGATGCAACTATGCGGCGTAGACTTTTGGAAGATGAACTATGTGCACGAATTCTAAGAAAACTCCCACTCTTAACTTTATAACAAATTACGTATCACGTAATGAGTTCGCCAAACCGCATTTGAAATGGCCCTTAATAAAGTGTAGCAATATTCTGTGGATTGACGAAAGCAAAACTGTCTTTCGTGGTTGATCAGGTGAGAGACAATATATCAGTCGTCCAGAAAACCCAGAAAACTCAGACTGAGCAGGTTAGTACAATTGAAACCTGCAACAAGCGTGCTCAATAAAAGTGTATAAGTTCATACATTTTTTGGTCCTTCGAGCCGGATCTACTTGAAGGATTGGTAGGTCCGTGCAGTGTTAAGCGTTTTCCGTGGCTTAGGACAACGGATTCGGTGGTTTTTAATTAAAAACTGTAAATTAATACAACAGGGTCTACTGGGTGACCTAATTAAAAAAATACCTTATGACAGGACAAACCTTATGAGGAGGCGAGATTAAAGGTCAATATGAGTGACCACGCCATGCAGGACGCCGGGCCATCACAACGAAATGATGTGCAGCGGTACACGACGCTCACACATGCTACCGAAGCGGACAGCTTTGGCTCTGCAAACCCAATAGACGAATTGGCGAAACTATTGGATTCACTTGTAGGAAAACTAAGTCAAGCTATTGAAGAAGCTAGCAAATGCTTCATGGAATTGCACACTGAGGAAATATTTAAGCACAATTCCAAGATTGAAGTTATGCTTGGGGAGTTGGAAGAAACGCATAACAAGCTGAGGACTATGAATAATCTCAGCCATTTTGACAAGATTCTCGATCTGAGAATTGAGGCGATTACGATGATGGAAATGCTGGATGTCAGAAAGCAGCGACTAAAAGTGTAAAAGTACATACACAATCAAAGCAATAAACTTCTCTTAAAAAATGTGCAATAAATAAGGTGGAGGCAGGACTGTCGGAAACAAACGCATATTTAGGAAAGCTTTAAAATAGACAAAAAATGTACACATCGCTGGACTACTTTATCAAACTTGTTTTAAAGAGTCACTGACTTATTTCAAAAACCAAAAATCTGTGAAATGCTAACGCATTGTACACTTAATAAGCAAACATGGTGCATTTGGTAACTTGAAAAATATAACTTTTTCTTAAAAAAAAAAATCCTTACACATTTATAAATCAAGATCTTGAAATCCATGCATAAATTATATTTTTTACACAACAAGAAAACAAACTTAACACAAACATTAACCCATGTTTGTATTTCTCTTTCGTTCCCTCTAAAGAAATGCAAGAAAAACGAGTTGTCCGCTCATTAAACGAAATGTAACTTGGGCCATTATTCAACAATTTTCGCCTGTCGACATGCAGAAAAAAATTAACAAACAAACAAACAAACATTGGGGCATAAACAAGTCATAAACTTTTTCTTTTTTTTTTGTTTTTTTTTGGTAGGGAAGTCTAGTTGGATGCAGAAGAGGCTTTCAGAGGAAGTTCGCTCGTTTTTAATGCAGAATTCGTGTAGCATAGCAAGATTTTTGGCTTGTTTTTACCATTAACAGCAATTACAAATGGCAAACAGTGGAAAAAAAAAATGGGCGTGGACAGGCAGGCAGCAAAAGAGCAGAACAGGACAAACTTTTAATTATTTAGACGCGAGCGAACACAAAAGTCGCGTTGCTGCAGGTAAGTAAATTTAATTATAATCCTACTCTGCGTTTTTGCTGGCGGTTTTTTGTAATTACAAACTAATCAAATTACAGGACAAAAAAAAATCTGTATATGTCAACAGCAGGAAGAGGAAGTAGTGGCCTGATGACATATGCCAAGGATATTTTTCTTTTGGCTTTTGGCAGATTTGGTGTAAAGGATTTGGAATCTTTTATCAAAGCGCGAGAACGCAAAAATTGGCCATTTAAAATGTGCATCAATGCATGAAATGCGCCATGAAAGCATTTTAGATAAGCAAAGGAAACGCCAAACTAAAAGGATGAACAGGATGTGGAACAGCAGAAGGATTACTCACTGTGTGTGTAAGAATTTGCTGAAGCAAACAAGTGAGAATCATAATTTTTCAAATTAAAAGTGTTTTTTTTTATTTAAAGATACTTTAAGGTTCTGAGCTGGAACACCAAAAACACAGAAGGAAACAGTAGAGACATAAGAAGACTTATATTGGCCCTCAAACTAGCAAGTTTTAGTCAATTTTAAATCATAATTGTAAGTAACAAGTCAGCAACTTGATCAATATGGGGCAGGTTGGGGAATTCTACTAAAGATACAAGCGGTACATTCTTAAAACAGCTGTATACCTGGTCCGAGGGTTTTGTACAAACCCGTATGTACGACACTCTTGACGTTTTAAGGCTTTCAGACTGTTTGCAGCAGTGCATCATAAGCACTTTAAGTTGAAATTCAAGCAATTTACACTTAGCTCAACCAACTCTTTGACTCTGACCTTTAGGTGGCCATTTGGGACGTGTTATACATTTCACATAAGTGAGACAACGTTTCAGCATGCCAAATAAAGCGGGTCGGTTGAGTCAGACAAACGCTGACTGAATGTTTTGGGGGGTATAAATAAGCTAAGCTAACGGTACTTGGACATCAAACAGTTGACAGCTTTTCGTACAAGCAAATACAAAATCCAATCTCAACTAAAATGTTCAAATACGTAAGTTTCTGTTAGAAGAATCCTCAACTTTATTTAAGATTACCTTAACCATCTGTTTACAGGCCGTTGTTCTGCTCGCTCTGGTTGCCTGTGCCGCTGCCAAGCCTGGTCTGTTGGCTGCCGCTCCTCTGGCCTACCATGCTCACGCTGCTTTGGTTGCTGCTCCGGCTCCTGCTGTGGTCACGGCCACCAGTAGCCAAGTGTTTGCCCGGAACTACAATGGCATTGCTGCCGCTCCAGTGATCGCTCCCGTAGCTGCTCCTCTGGCGGCTCCAGTGATTGCCAAGTATGCAGCTGCTCCCATTGCCGCCACTCCTCTGGCTGCTGCTCACTTTGCAGCTCCAGTTGCCGCCCCTCTCCTGGCCAGATATGCTGCGCATCCACTGGCTGCTGCTCCTCTGGCTTACTCTGCTCCTTTGAGCTATGCCGCTGCTCCAGCTCCTCTGCTGCTCTAAGCCATCCAACTGTGATCATTTATAATAAGAAAATAAAAGAAAGCGCTTGAAAATACTAACAATTTGGTTTTGCTTCAAAAAGAGTTGCCAGATCGTTGCCTTCCTAACGGAACTACTTCCGTGCAGCACAGTGGGACATCAGCGATCAAACACCGGCGAATAATGAAGAATTATTATGCAAAAGAAGTCGCGGCAGATCAATCACAGAACTTTTAGCAGGCTGCAGGTCAATATGTCATGATTTATGTTCATAACTTTTCCAAAACAAAACACACACACACCACAGAGGAGGCTGATTGACTATATAGCTATTTCATGAATCACCACGATTCAAAAATCAGCTATCTTTGCCTGATCTCAGTAAGTTTAGCAGACGCTACCTCATGCCAGCATTGCTATTATTGCTTGGGAATCCAAAAGGCAGGCTTATAGCAAAAACCGAAAACAGCAGCAAACGACGGCGATTGTGGAAAGAGTGTAAAAGTATCTATCCACAATCTGTTCAAACAATAAACATTAAAAAACTGCTAGATGTGAAGGATAATATTTTAGCTGCAATTATGACATAATTTTGAATAAAAAAAACGTTGTCCAAGTCACTTAGAACATATACAGCCATGCTCCTATTTTCGCTTTCGCAAAAAGTTTTCGATTTTAAGCCTAAATTTGGTCCAAAAACCGGTTTGAAATCGCAAAAGTTTTGCGAAAGTGAAAATGGGAGCATGGCTGATAGATCATTTTTTTTGAGAGGTCGCAAAAATCGGTCCCAACTTTACCATTGTCAGAAAATAACACTTTTCGCCCGGCACATTGAACCTTTAACAGTCACTGCTTCTCTTTGGTTGTAAGAGAAGAGAAACACATTTTTTTGGTTTTTTTTTTTCGGGTCTAGCTGAGCCCTTTTGGCAAAATTCACGCATTCAAAGGTTATCTTCGTATGTATGCATCGGTGTGTAATGCTCGGCTTACAATATGAATGTATACGATAAACTATCTTTCTCTGCTTATGGTTAGTTCTAGCGTGCGCAACCTTTTGAACAGAAAATTGTACATTTCGGTCTTCGGAAAGCACACAGTTTATGACCGATTGACTGACATAGGTCTGTTATTCGGTTGTAGACAGCCCGAACGATGCTGTGTGGTCAACCACAGCCATTTATCAGTTTAATTCTATTGGTAAATTACTTACGAATTTCAATTTCTTATTATATATTATATAAATATATATAAAATAGTGCATAACACAATAGACTGTGCAGAAAAAGTATGCAACCTAGGTATCACGCTCAATCAAACTCTTTCCTGGAGTGATCATATAAATAAGGTTGTAGGTAAAATTTTCGGATCTCTTAGACTACTGTACCTCACACAGCACGTTCTCCCTATGCCTATTTGACTCATAATAGCTAAGACTTGTTTAGCACCCTGTCTCTTCTATGGAATGGAAATCTTTGGCAACAGTGATGCAGCTAGATACGTTTTTGACCTAAAGCCAACTGACCACATTTCAAATTACTCCAAAAAGCTTTTCGAACTCAATTTAGATAGTTGGATCCAGTATAGAACATTGATATTTGTACATAAGCTTATAAGCACCAAAGAACCA